>CM038142.1:506656325-506969327 GCA_021437245.1 Aegilops speltoides
GGATTTTATTGGCCGACTGCCCGGTCAGATGCTCGGGACTTTGTCCAAAGATCGTCGGTTGTCGCCTCTTTGCTAATCGAGCCATATGCCACCCACCCCTCAAAACTATACCCATTACACGGCGTTCATGATGCAGGGCCTTGATATGGTTGGACTTCTTAAAGGGGGAACCCACAAGCAAAGGTACCTGTTGGGGATATTACCACTAGGTGTAAACCGGCTTACTTGGGCCGGGTTAGCTTCATTAGTGGTATAAACAGATGAAGGCCCAAGGCCTGTAGTTGATTTAGAACCTGTAGCCGTAAACGGCCTAATGTATAACTTGTATTGTAAGTTAGGAATAGAGAGGAACCAACCGGGATACGAGTATGAACCGGTTGGGACTCTGAGGACCGACGGGCGTCACCTGTGTTTATAAGGGGGCGACCCGGCGTGTTCAAACGAACAGCCACAACTCGAGCCTAGGCGAAGCTTGTTTGCTCCTAGCCATCGAGACCACATCAATTCCATCACAACTAGGCGTAGGCTTTACCTTCATCGAAGGGGCGAACTAATATAAACCCTCGTGTCTTTGTGTCCACTTTAACCCCTTCAAGTAAACCCGTAGCGATGGCTCCACGACTAAGTCCTTTCACTAGGACATCGCCATGTCAAATCCACGCAGTTTGCGCCCACGTGGGGCTATCGTGACGATGGTTTGGCGATCTTGGAGGCAAGCTCAAAGGACTCGAAGGCTATCTTGTGGGCGGATGACCAAGAGTCGTCGTGGCAAGATCTACATCGACGACGCAGATGGGGTCCCGAGGTCGATCGATCGAGCACTGGTACCGGTCCCTTTGGTGGCATACGTTTTCATCGGCAAGATCGGTGAGCTCGGGCTGGAGCGGACATCCGCACCGACCTCGTCGAGACGGCTCGGCGGCGAGATCTACCCGAGCTAAACCGGCCGTGAAGCGTGCCTTCTTTGGAGTCATCCACGGAGGAGGCGTGAGGACGAGTCGACCTGAGAAGCGAGACCGTCGTCTATTCCGGCGACGAGTCCTCAACCGAAGAGACCGAATCACTATACCGGTTGCAAAACGACTGTGTTAGGGGCTGTTCCGATGGCGGCAGATTCCGGACCCGGGCGAGTCAAGCAGGTTGGAATATTCATGGCGGCACCAGCAGCGAATCACTCTTCACCGCCAGCGATGCTCTCCGGATCGGCGGCCAGCGGCGAAGGGAGGAGGCCTTGTGCGCCCGCCGGTTCAAGTTCTATCGATCTGTTTGATACACTAGCCGTGCTTATGGCGAGGCCAATCCGGCGGATCGGAGGCCCATGATCGAAGATTGCAAAGGTGAGAGAAGCGATCGTGCAAGCCAAAGCGGATCGGCGGCGAAAAAACGGGGATGGGCTGCAGAGCGGGCGCTTTAGACGCCAGCCTATAAGCTCATGCTTGACCGAAACGCATCATAGGAGGTCTTGAAGCGAAGCACGATCACGCTCGACGTTAGGGTTTGACCCGAAATCTCTTTCACACTCCAGGGCTGGACCCGAGAATCCGCCGCGATGCACAGAGACAAACCGGATTGAGGCACCAGGACCAGGCGACGGTCCAACCTCGCTGATGGAACCTCCTCAGCAGAACATTGTGGTTCCTCCGCCGTCCGAACGCCCCGGTCATTATTCTAATCCTATGGACAACCTTGTTTGCAGCCCGCCGATTAGAGGCTATCCTAGTCGAAGGGACTCTCCATAGCGATAGAGACGCAGCCGGTTAAGGAGTTCTCCGGACCGCGCTGATTCAGCAGAAGCATATTCGCATACAGCCGTGATCGGATTCACTCCACGCCCGTCAAGCCGAGCTATAGCAGTGCATGGATGAACCGCCATATCAAGCAATCACAGCGAGGCCGTGAAGCGGCCCGTGGCAATAACCCCCGCAGGTGGAGTTCGCGATGCTCGGGATGTGGTGGATGGGCCGGGCACGAAGGGAGGCCGAGTTAGCAGCCTGAGAATGATCTTGGGTCAACTTACACCGGTTCGTCCTACCACCTCCGCCGGACCAGGGGTCGCATCCGCTTTGGGAGTGCCTTGTTTAATCCCCGCTTTACGCAATGTGCGCCTGCCCAAAGATTTCAAGGGTCCACGCAAGGTGCCGAATTACATCGCTGATTTATCTCCCGAAGCGTGGGTAGAGAGTTATGAGATGGCCATGGAGATGCTAGATGTGGATGAGACCGCGTGTGCGAAATACTTCACCATGATGCTTGAAGGCACGGCTCGTACTTGGTTGAAGAGCCTGCCGCCCAATTCTATCAGCTCATGGGCCCATTGCTTGGCCCGGTTTATCCAAAATTTCAAGGATACATGTAAGCAGCCCAAGTCCATAGTAGACCACTGGCTTGTGTCCAGGAGGACGGAGAATCAACGACCCATTGGAGTGCGCCGCGTCTCGGAAGTTTGGCACTTTCGTCGACAGATCATCTTGCGACTCGCGATCTTAACACCGAAGGCAACTGCGGTTCAAGCCTTTAAAATTGAAATTGGGGCGCATGAAGCGGTTACAGAATGACATGGGAACTCTCATGGCCACTTTAGTGAAGTATGCTGATTCTGGACGGTACCAAGGATCCCGAGACCGATGATGATGAAGCGGGGAAGGAAAGAAGAATAGCAACTCAAAGGGCAACAAGACAAACCGACGGGTTATGGAAACGGAGGCAAGCGAAAGGCGGATGGCAGCATAGACTTTGTGGCTAACACTAATGCACAGGATGAAGGCGGCAGAGAGGTAAAGCGGCAAATCGTAATGGGGCTCCCAATCCTAACGCAGATCATTTGAATTATTTGTTGAATCAGCCTTGCCCAAAGCACGGACTAAGGAGGCGCCGCTAACCTCCTTTGGAAGGATTGTTATATTATGTAGGAGTATAAAACTCTAATGCCTTCCGGTATGACCGCGAGTCGTGGCGGTTCAGATCCGGTTTCCATGGGCGGGCCACGATGGAGCTTCGGTTCGAGTCTCAATCGAAGCGGTCACAACAACCGAATAGTCGAACGACCACCGGAAGCAGCAGCAGATCGGGTTATCGAGCTAGCCAAAACAGTTGAACAATGGGCAATATCATGTTTTCACAACTAGCTTGGATAAACGCGACGAAAAACTCCACAAGCGAAGCGGTGAATTTCGTTGAACCGCCTTACCACGTTATTTACGCTGGTCGGAGCAGCCTATCGTGTGGAGCAGAGGATCACCCGCCGGGTTGATAATCCGGGCCAGCTAGCATTAGTGGTAGACCCTCGTGTGGGGGTTATAAATTCACCAAGGTACTCATGGATGGAGGGAGCGGATTAACATACTATACTATGAGACATTCCGCCGCATGGGTCTAACGAGACAAGGATCTCGCAACCGCCTAATACGGTGTTCCATGGTGTGGTGCCTGGCAAATCTGCATATCCTATTGGTAAAATAGCCCTGGATGTGGCTTTTGGGGACGAACACGATTCCCGATCTGAAAAACTAACCTTTGAGGTGGTGAAGATCCGGAGCCCATATCACGCCTTGTTTGGGCGGCCGGCTTATGCCAAGTTCATGGCGCGGCCTTGTTATATCTACTTGCAGCTCAAGATGCCGGGTTACAAGGGGACAATAACGGTCCATGGGAGCCATAAGGTCGCTTTGGAATGTGAGGAAGGTGATGCGGCTTATGCAGAGTCGGTCTGTGCCACGGAGGAGTTGAAGTACTATAAGGACAATGTTGATCGGCGGATATGACCCTTTGAAGAAGCCAACTACAAGAGCATGATTCGGATCTGAAGTTCAAATCGGCAATGAGACCAAGCTTGTTGACTTCGTGCGGTGATTCGTCCAAGAAGTTCACTTATCGGTGCCAATCTGGATCCCAAATAGGAAAGCGCTCATCGAGTTCATCCGTGAGAATCGGGACATTTTGCATGGAAACCGTCAGACATGCCGGTGTCTGAGGAACTCGCTGAGCACACTCTTAATGTGGATCCTAAGTATAAACGGTGAAACAATTCCTCCGCCGGTTTAACGAAGAAAGCGCGCAAGCCATTGGAGAGGAAGTGGCGAGGCTTTTAGCGGTGGCTTTATCATTGAGGTGTTCCATCGAGTGGCTTGCTAATCCGGTGCTGGTTCTTAAGAAAACGGCACTTGGTGTATGTGTGTGATTACACGGATCTTAACAGGCTTGTCCAAGGATCCTTTTGCCCTCCCCGCATTGACCGGATCATTGATGCCACGGCGGGTTGTGGCGTTTGAGTTTTTGGATGCATACTCGGATATCATCGAGATCAAAATGGCGGTTAAGGACCGGGAGAAGACAGCGTTTATTACTCCCTTTGGAGCCTTCGCTATGTATCTATGCCCTTGGGCTCAAAAGTGCCAAAGCCACTTATCAGCGGTGTGTACAATTGCACTGCATAAGCAGATCGGCCGTAATGTGCACGCCTATGTGGATGATATTGTAGTGAAGTCAAGGCGAAGGAGACGCTGGTGGATGATTTGAAGGAAACCTTTGACAACTTGCGAGTTTACAAGATGATGCTTAATTCGCCAAGTGTGTCTTTGGTGTTCCGGCGAGCAAGTTCTTGGGTTTCTGGTGTCTAACGGAGGAATTGAGGCTAATCCGGAGAAGATTAGGGCTATTACCTCCTGGCTAAACGAAGTGTATCAACGATGTTCAGCGTTTGGCGGGCGAATCGCCGCCGAGCCGGTTTATCGGCCGCCTCGGAGAAGGCCATCCCTTTGTACCAAATCTTTGAGGAAGACAGACCATTTAAATGCGAGTCCGGCTGCCGATAAACATTTGAGGACTTGAAGCGGCAATTAGCCAATCCGCCTATTCTTGCAGCTCCGGTCTACAAGGAGCCACTATTATTATACGTAGCAGCCAATGCTCGGGCGATTAAGCGTGGCTATTGTGGTGGAACGCAAGGAGAGCGAGCAAGGAATATCGGTTTAGCGGCGGTTTATTATATCGCGAGGTGCTTATTGAATCCAAGCAAAGGTATCCGCATTGGCGAAGCTGGTCTATGGTGTCTTCATGGCGGTCGGCAGTTGAAGCGATATTTTCAAGGGCACCCCATCACGATGGTCGATTCAGCTCCCTTGGGTGATATCATACTGAACCGGAGGCGATCGTCGGATTGCCAAGTGGGCCATAGAGCTTGGGCCACAGATGAAATATGTACCTCGGACGGCGGTGAAGTCTCAAGCACTTGTTGATTTCATCAATGGTGGGACGGAGTTACAAGCACCGGAGGAGAAGCCGGACCACACATATTGGACTATTCATTTTGATGGATCCGAGCAATTGGAAGGCTCGGGCTGGAGTCGTATTAACTTCCCCATGAGGTGATAAGTTTTATTATGTTCTCGCTTAATGTTCCCTTGTACTAATAATGCAGCTGAGTCTGAAGCCTTGCTCCATGGTCTCCGGATGGCTAAAGAGATGAATTTAAGCGGGTTAAGTGCTTGGTGACTCGGACCTCGTGGCTCAACAGTGTCGGCACTTGGGATTCTAAGGACCGCTTATGGCTGCATATCGTCGGAAGTGGATAATATTGCGGGTTGCTTCAAGGGTTATCAAGTGGATCATGTGGACCGTCGGAAGAATGAAGCGGCGGACGCTTTAAGCCGGTTGGGCTCTCGGCGCAAACCGGTCCCGCCTAATGTCTTTCTCGGGCGTGTTGCACAACCCGTCACCAAGCTCCTGTGAAGCGGATTTGGCTATTCTGATCCGGAGGCTCAATTGGTGGCAGCCCATGTTATTCCGGATTGGACGGTTCCTTATCTTGCGTACATGAACCGGGGGGGTTACCATAGGATGAGATTCTAGCCAGGCAGATAGTCCGGCGATCCAAGTCTATGACGATTGTCAATGGTGAATTGCATCATTGCAGTGTATCAGGGGCATTTCAATGTTGTGTTTCTCTTGAGGAAGGCTGTGAAATCTTAAGAGAAATCCATGAAGGGGATTGTGGACACCACATCGGTTCAAAGTCTCTGGTGGCAAAGGCGTTTAAATCACGGGTTCTCTTGTTTGGCCGCATCTTGTCGATGGAGGACTTGGTTAAAGGTGTGATGGATGTCAGAAATTTTCAAGGCGTGCTCATGTGCCGGCTCAAGAATTGAGGGTGATCCCAATAACGTGGCCGTTTGCAACTTGGGGGCTGGATATGGTCGGACCTTTTAAAAGATCCAAGGATAAGAAAACCCACCTTTTGGTGGCAGTTGACAAATTTACCAAGTGGGTTGAAGCGGAGCTCTGCGGCCAAGTGTGATGTAATAACAATGGTGCAGTTCATCAAAAGGTGATTTTCGGTTTGGCTTTCCACGATATCATTCTTGAAATGGTACCAATTTATCCAAGAGCGCTATGAAGGAGTTACGTGAGCGTGAGCACATCCGACTTGACGTGTCGTCGATGGCACACCCCAGTCCAATGGGCGAGCGAGCGAGCTATTCAAGAGATCTTGCGAGGCATCAAACCCGGCTTATAGTCTCGTTGCAAAGAACACCAGGATGTTGGGTTGAAGAGCTACCATCGTGCTATGGAGTATCAATACTACGCCAAACGATCCACAGGATACACACCATTTTCATGGTCTACGGAGGAGGCGCTTCTCCCTAGTGATATCCGCGCGATTAAGCCGTGTGGCAGCTTATGTTGAAGCGGACAATGAGACAACACGGCAAGACGCTTTGGACCTATTGGACGAGGCGTGATATAGCGGCTGCCCGTTCGGTGATTTACCAACAAGATCTTCATCGCTATCACGATCGCGGGTTAGAACCGAACTTTTCAAGAAGGAGATTTGGTGCTTGACTCATCCAAGACCAAACAGATATGCACAAGTTATCCCCACCTTGGGAGGGACCTTTCGTGGTCGACAAGAATCGCACTGTGGGTCGTACTATCGATTGATATTCGAGAGCATAAAGACTCACGCACATCGGAGGAGGAGACCAACAGGCCGTGGAACATAGCTCATCTTGACCTTACTACACTTGAGCCATCGGCTCTATCTATGTACATATCATGGCAAAGTATATATTATCTTTGATATAATAAAACCGAGCCTCATTAAAGCGGGGTTCTGTTTTTTCTTATCATGCGTGGTTACATGGAGTGGTTACATTTTTAAAGCGGCCTCCGTTTTACCCTTGACATTTGCTTTTATATATCACTTGGGGCCTTGGTCGTGTCCGAACCAACGCGACACCTTTTGATAGGTGACAGCCACCAGATCACTTGGGGACATGGTCAAGTCTGAACCAGTCATGCCTCTTGATTGGCCTAAGGCCACAAAATCACTTGGGGGCTTGGTCGAACCCGAACCATTGCCACGCCTCTTGATTGGCATATATGCCACGGTTTCATTTGGGGACCTGGCTGACTTGAATCATTGTGACTCCTATTGGGGGCTTGGTCCTGTCCGACCATGGTAACACCATCTGATCAGCTCAGTATAGCATATTTTTGCAAAACGGTCTTTATCATTGCCTTTGCTTCCATGTTATTTTCATGGCCTGTTTTTTTCTTTGTTTTTGTTGGATTTCTTTTATGTCAACAAACACCTTTTTTCCGGTTCAGCCGATGGATTTGATTCCCCTTTAATCCGGAGAAGTATGCCCGGTTTACCTTTTCCTGTTAACATCATGGAGTAACAAGGGGGTTCGTATTGACTTAGTACGATTTATAACAGAGCTGTTTTCTCCCCCCTTGTTGACGGTAATGGTTTATAAAACCTCCACTTCAAGCTTGGCTAAGTCAGCTTCATGCCCAGACATGGCAGGTATTTTGTATCACCTATTTGTTACATTCTTGATACACATATCAAGATCATAAACCGTCAAGGTATAACCGCCACCGAAGTTCAAATTTTTCTGATTGCAGAAATATGAATTGAGGTTTTTGAACAAAAGCTTGATTACTTATGCGAAGGCATATTCAAGGTAGAAGTATTAACTATCCTATTACAAGGCAACACGGTGCCCAATAAGATCATTGTTATTTTGGAAATATGCCAAAGACAGCTATCCAAACCGGCTTCGGTTCAAGCTCGCTCCTCGTCATCGTCCGCTTCACTTCCTTGTCTCTATCCATTGGCTGGAAATCAACGATGGGTCGATCGATTCCCATTAAAGCTTGGAAAACAGCCTCTTCATGGATCGGGAAGGCGGTTCAATATTAGGAGCGTAAGTATGCTTACGGATTGGAGGAATCAGATTCTCCGCTTCAAGAGTTGGGGCGGGCACTCGCTTATTACGATCGTTGTATTGCGCTTGATAATGCGTCAAGTCTGCCTCTTGACTAATTGACAAGCCGAGGGCGCCTTTGCACGGTTTATTACCCTCAAATCATCTTCGTTGAATTGAGCCATCTTCCTTGAGCTGGGATAGCCTTGAGCTGCCTCCACGAGGTCGAATCGCACCCATGCCTTTGCGGATCAAGGCGTTAATAGCTCGGTTCGAGCAGCGGATTTTTCAGCTCCTCAATCCGGGCGGAAGCATTGACAACTTGTTAAGAGTGTCTGGATTAAAGAGGTGCGGGTTGTTATGAGGCTGTGGTGATGATCCGCCGGCTCCGTGATCTGATTGTTCCACTAAGGTGTAGGCAGCCTTCAGCTTCTTCCGCACATCGGATCCTAAGTGCCCGATGCGCGTTCCTGCAACAATACAGGGACGATCTCAAACCGGATTTATACTACAGCAGGTTCAAGTTATCACAGAAGTTAAAAGGAGCTTACCAAAGATCGCAGCGGTCATGGAGTGTATTTGCCGCTTTACGGCCGTAAGTTCATCCACCACCGGTTTAAGGGCAGCTTTAGCATTTTCCGCTCTTTTGGTTAAAGCGGCCTTCTCAGTGGCCCAATCAGCCCGCTCTTTCTTGAAGCCTTCCTTCAGCTGTTCAGCGATGCTCAAGGCGCCGGTTAATTCTTCCTTTGCCTTATGCTGCTTCCTTTGTTGGGTTTTCAAGGTCTCTCGCAAATCGGCAATCCGGTCCTCCTTGATTCTCACCTCAGCCTACATATAGACAACATTTAGCTTTAAACAAGCGGTCCAAAAAATTGAAGTATCAACCACATAACAAAGTTATACGCCTGATACTTGGGGGCTAATGCACCTTCAATTTTCATATATATTACTAGATTGCAAAGTCCCAAGCTCAATACAGGTATTCAACTTGGCACTTGGGGGCTAATGGTTATTTGATCAAATTATGTTCTAAGGATAGTTTTCTATCGGAGCCCTGGTTTAATTATGCTAAGTTAAACCGGCCCTTGGGGGCTATATTGATGGATTTCAAAGTGTTGAGGATCGTATTCAAGTCCCGGTTTGACGAAGGTTACAAATCGACCCTTGGGGGCTAGGAGGATTGATACAATGGCAGTAAGTAAAGAAGTAAGTTACCTCAAATTTATCCCTCATCATCTTTACCGGACCAGCTTCACGATCCACGGCTAGTATAAAGCGGGTTTAAATAGCGGAATGAAGATCTTGGGCACTCGAGGCAGCATATGTCTCTAGTTCAACATCCCATTTTCCTTTGTTGAGCGGAAAAATCCTCTTTTACGGTATGCTTGGTTAAGGTGACAGATTCCTGGGTTCAAAGCGGCCTACACGGTAATCCTAACGTCATCATCTTTGGACTCGCCGGTTTGTGTTGGTGCGGTCGGTTTGTCGGCGAGGACTATGGGATTTCTCAATCCGGACGGAGTCAAGGCGGCGGTCGTGAGACTGAAGTGTTAATAGGCCTCTCTTGGGAATAGCATCGTCTTGCAAAGAGGATCATTGGGAATATCCTCGAAACAAACGCTTCAAGATCTGGTGCTTTGTCATGTTACGGGGCTGCATCTTCTTGACCGCTTTATCGAGCGGGCCTTCTTGCTTGGTTTAGGTTTGGCCCTCGAAGAAAAACAAAGAGTCAAGGAAAAGCATAAGCCATTACACAGTATACTGGAAGCATATGTTCAACTTAGCTTACCCAAGAACCGTTTTCAATGGTGGCAAATGAGTGGCCGACGATTCACGAAGATGAATGAGAAGTAACGATAATCGGTCGGATGGATTAAGAGGTTGTGGAAGAAACCCGCTTTAGGATTTAAATCAATAAAAGGTCGGAGACCTCGGATGCGCGTTCGAACCGGATTGTTTGGTAAACCGCGGAGGTAACTACAGCCATGTCTTAGGGTTGTCTCTTGACTTCATGTTCTTTGAGTCTTCATAAGAAATTTGGGATCCAAATAAGCAAGAGGATGAGAAAATTTAACTTTCGGTTTGCTGGCGAAATTTTGGCAAAGGCAAGATTTCTGAATCGGAAGAGAATAGTTACCTCGGTGACTTCCGCATTCTTGGTTTCAGCGTCGTCTAACAAGCATCATCATCAATAAGGCGTGTAAAAAGTAAGCCAAGTGAATCAAGTTCTACCTCAAGGTCCGGGTTACCCACATCATCATCAATAGCTGGATCAGATGAAGCGGTGGTTTTTCTCTTATGAGCTGGTTTCTTGATAACCTTGGTCTTGGGCCGGGTTGACCGCCCTGCCTTCTCCGTTTTTTCTTGTGGTAGCTTGTTGCTCCAAAACGGATTATCGCCCTAGATTAGCAGTAATTAAATGTCAGACGGATAAAGCAGTAACAGGTTCAACAATAGAGCAATTAAAATCTTACCGCTGGCGGTTTGTTGGTGGTGCAGTAAGGAAGCAGACCGGTTTGAGCACAGAGGTGCTCCGGTTCATTCAACATCTTCTTTACAGAATCTGTGACTTCATCGTTGGAGAGTTGGATTTTAGTGTGTCGGAGTGGGTCATCGGCGTTATCGATATACTGCACATCAAACCGGAGCGCCGCTCGAGGCGATATGCTCCATGATATCCAACAGCGTGCAAGGTCTATTCCCGTTAAACCGTTGGCCATAAAGGCTCGGAGCTTGGACAGTTGCGGAGCATATTTGATCCTCTCCTTAGCGCTTAGTCTTTGTGGAAAAGGGTGAGTGTTGCTGAGCCGTTCCGGACGGAAGCCAGGCAAGGGATTTTCATTCTCAGGGGAGGTATCTTTGCAATAAAACCAAGTTGCATTCCACTCCTTGGGTGAGTATGGAGTTTGACGTGGGGATAAGTGATCTCCTTCCTCTTCTGAATGGCCATGCCGCCCAATTCAGTATTGGGGCCGTCGGTAAATTCAAGTCTGACGGTTTAAATGGAAGATCTCTAAACAACTCGATTGAAGGCTCCTCTTGAAGGTATACCTCGAGAGAGTACTTGAAAGTGACATAGATTGGTAGCGTAATTGGGGCCAATATCCCGTGGGCGGAGCTGAAAGTTGGCTAACACATCCCGTAAAATTTAGAACTAGGCGGTTTGAAGCCCGGGCCAAGTGATCTGCAAAGACCACAACCTCTCCCTCTTGAGGTGTGGGAGGACATTCATTTCGAGAACCCTCCGATGGATCGTATCTTTGTTGTCTAAAGCGCCGATCGAGGACTAGATCATCCAAGCGAGATTACGTGGCGAGAGGAACCCAATTGCACTCATATACTTGTTTGGTCATGGTGAGATCTACAAGAAATAGGTGATCCGGTTCAAGAATATGCGGATAAAAGAAGGTGTTGGTCTCGAACAACGCTAAACCGGAGGCAATACCTATAAACCGGTCTTCTCGATGCGAGATTATATGGATTACGGCGGTTCAACAAGGGGACTAATGGTATATACGGTTCAATAACTTTTTCTATGGAAAGTTAAACCGCTGACCTAGACATCGAAGCAATTGAAGTTGTGGACAGCTAGGTATGCGAAACAGGTTTCACAAGATCGTATTACAGTAGCGGATCTCTGAAAGAAGCTCACAAAATAGACAATATTCGAAGAGTAGGGCGAGCGAAGTGAACCATTGGCGGGTATGTGCGTGAGATCTATGGACTTAGATGAGGAATTACATGTGGATGCTTAGAGATTACTATTAAACACAGCGGGGGTTCACAGATTCATTCAAGAGTCGAGTACAAGTATGAGCAAGCTTACGAACACAAATAGCGAACATGAAACCCTAAGAACAGATCTAGGTCAAGAAGAAAGAAAGCTTTACGGAAGCGGAGAAGATGTGGAAGGATACCGCAGTGCTCGTGTGCGTTCGAGGTTGATCTGCGAAATGCCCAAGACGGCAGTAGGTCGACGGCGGCGGAGCTCCAAAATTTGGCAATGCGAGGAAGACGAAGAAGAAGAGACGAAGGGAAAGGAAAGGAAATGACCCTTCGGTCTTATTTATAAAACAACGAGTTAGGTCAAGCGCGGATCCGTGAGCTATTGTTAAAGGAGGCGTTATAAATGATAATTTTCATGATGACGTCATGCGGTTTACTGACAACCGAAATGATGACGACATGGCGGTTTACCAATTACCTGAAGATGTCCAAGACACAAGATTTTGGGAAGGATTGACATGAACCGGTTCAAATCAATCTGGGGACTAATGTTGGGGATATTACCACTAGGTGTAAACCGGCTTACTTGGGCTGGGTTAGCTTCATTAGTGGTATAAGCAGATGAAGGCCCAAGGCCTCGTAGTTGATTTAGAACACAGGCAAGTAAACCGCCTAATGTATAACCTGTATTGTAAGTTAGGAATAGAGAGGAACCAACCGGGATACAGTATGAACGGTTGGGACTCGAGGACCGACAAGGCGTCACTGTGTTTATAAGGGGCGACCGGCGGGCGATTCAGATGAACAACAACAACTGAAGCCTAGGCGAAGCTTGTTTTCTCCCTAGCCATCGAGACCACATCAATTCCATCACAACTAGACGTAGGCTTTTACCTTCATCGAAGGGGCCGAACTAGTATAAACCCTCGTGTCTTTGTGTCCACTTTAACCCCTTCAAGTAAACCCGTAGCGATGGCTCCACGACTAAGTCCTTTCACTAGGACATCTGCCGTGACAAATCCACGACAGTACCTATTGGTCATGGTGGACAAATTCACCAAATGGATAGAGGCCAAGCCAGTTAAAACGGCAGAGTCCGGACCAGTGATAGACTTCATATCCGGGGTAGTACACCGTTATGGTGTCCCCCATAGCATCATTACCGATAACGGCACGAACTTCACGGCCGGCGAGGTTAAATTATGGTGCAAAAATATGGGCATTAAGCTCGATTATGCTTGATCTATCATCCTCAAACCAGCGGTCAAGTGGAACGAGCAAATGGTCTAATAATGGCGGCATCAAACCCAGTTAGTGTGGTCCTTACGAAATCGACACGCCTTTGGGTAGAGGAGCTCGACTCCGTGCTCTCTGGGGCTGCGGACAACGCCCAACCGTACTCACGGATTCACACCATTTTTATGGTATCTGGTGCAGAGGCGGTTTTGCCTGCGACATCATTCATGACTCACCTCGAGTGCGCATGTACGAAGAAAGAAAAGCCGAGCTGGATCGGCGGGACAGCTTGGGCGCATTGGAGGAAGAACGCGGCGTCGCCAAGGCTCATTCCGCATTCTATCGCCAGCAGCTCGAAGATATCAAAGCGGAAATGCACGGGCTAAGACTTACAATGTTGGCGAACTAGTTCTACGCCTGCCGGACAAGAAAAAGGACAAGCTCAAGCCCAAATGGGAGGGCCCCTTCATTATCGATCAAGTCCTGATCGGCGGAGCATACCGTCTGCGAAATGCGTCGGACAACCGACTCAAGCCGAACCCATGGAACGCAGCCCGCCTTCGAAGATTCTACGCCTAGCGCCGGACTAAGAGTTCTTCTCCTTCCCCCGTCCAAATTTTTACACTTCAGCTGTATTTCATTTCTCTTTTTTTCTCTCACCCTTTTCACAAAAGCCCTTAAAGGCGTACTTGCATTGTTCAGCACACAATTGATGTGCTATCCGCCTCATTATACAGGGGCTTCTTTACGAAAGCTTACTTATAAGGGCTTCATGCCCGACACATGTGTCAAACTTCCACATGTACCTTTTATTCACCATTATATGCATCGATATGACTTAAGTTTTGGCCAAGCTAGGTTGCTGGCTCTGTGCTTACCCTCGTTCCCGATTGTTCGGCTAGGAGGTAAAGGAGCACCTCTGTGATTATTCTTGCCGGTCACGGATGTGTACCTCGGTGGGGTGAAGCCGCTAGCGTTCTTAAGGGAATATTCGATTGGTGACTTGAAAGATGATTTTTACCTATTTATTTATCTGCCCCAGATGTTTTCCTGCTCTTTTCGCATCCGACATGCACTTTAGGGCATGCCTCCCGAGAAAGGAACCCTTAACGGAACTATTCTCCTGGAAGATGTTTCTTACTAACCATGTAATATAACATAACTAGTTGGGCACTTATGCGATAAAGCACTAATGACCCCTACTTTGGCCTCCATGCATGCCCGGTTGTTTCTTAACAAGAAGGTATTGGACACACTCACGGACTCTAGGGTCCCGAGGTTGAAGTGAAAAGGTCGGCAAAGACAAGCGATCTACAATCCGGCTAGAAGGCATTTTACATGTCATTTTAAAATACATTGTCAAATCGGTATTGTATTCCTCCTCAATCCCGTCTAACAGTCTGTCTAATTCTGATCCGTTGGAATATTTAGCGCCAACTCTACTTGGCCGTACACTAAACTCACAGGATCTCCTTCCCATCGGGTCCCACAGTCCGACCTCGGCCATGTGGTTGGGATCCGCCTTCTTGTACCACGTCTTCACCATGGCCCAGCCTCCTCGGCACCTTGGCGGCAGGCGAAATCTTCCATAAATGTAGCGCGCTGCCGCGCTCCTAAAGCTCCGCAAGCTCTCCAAGGCCCTCGGGTAGGGAGAGGGGCGACCATAAAGCACAGACGACGCCGCTCATCGCTGCCGAACTCGTTTGAGCAGTTGCACCAGCTCGAAGTTGATCACCCGTTGATCTGGGCATCTCCTCTGCGCAGGCGCCCGGTGAGCAAACCTCTGAGACATATTTTTGTCAATTGACTTCCTCGCCGAACTCTTCTTTTCAAAGGAGTTCGCTCAAGCACTACTATAGATGCCGCGATGAAGCCGCTGATTCTCCTTCACGGAGCTGACATACTCGGCCCGAACACCTTTCAGCTCTTCTCCAAGCTGGGTGTGGGCATCCCGAGTTTGTTCCTCTCTGCTGCACCTTCGTCGGCACCCTCTCGCCGACCTTCACCGTGGCGCAGATGGTCTTGCTTGTCCGGATCTAGTCCGCAACACCTGCAATGTCATTGTCGGACTTACACGCACGCCGCACATCGATTATCTTTTGAAATAATGTGTTACCGGGAGGGTCTCTGTGTTTCCTCCTCTGGCAGCTAGTGCGGCCTCGAGTTGGGCCTTGCACTCTTGTAGCTCCCAGGACAACTGGGTATTCTTCTCTGTAAGATCCTCAGATATCAAATGATCCTTAAATCAGTTACTCTAACTGCTTTAAGTCTCGGGGCTACTGGCATATACAACTATTAAAATTTCTTACCCATATGTCCTTTACATACTGCTCCACGGATCTGGTTGAAACGCCCTCGATGCGGCTATATCTCCCACGTGTCGAAGCACGACTTAGAGGCATAACCGCATTGAAAGCAATGTCGCAAGTGAGGTAATCTTCGCACAATCCATGTAATACATAAGGGAAAAGATACATAGTTGGCTTACAGTCGCCACTTCACACAATTACATGAATAAAGCATTACATCATCCAGATACAATCAAGGTCCGACTACGGAACCAAAATAAAAGAAGTACCCCAAATGCAACACAAATCCCCGATCGCCCCAACTGGGCTCCACTACTAATCGTCCGGAAAGGAAACATAGTATCGACCAAGGGCCTCATTGTATTCCCACTTCAGCTCAGTGGCGCCATCTGCGCTGGCATCACCGGTACCTGCATCTGTTTTGGTAGAATCTGTGAGCCACAGGGACTCAGCAATCTCACACCCGCGAGATCAAAACTATTTAAGCTTAAGGGAAGGCTGGTGTCAAAAGGAGGAGCTGCTGCAAGCGACTAGCATATATGGTGGCTACATCGCAAAAGAGAGCGAGAAGACAAGCAAAGCACGGTCGTGAAACTAGTAGCGATCAAGAAGTGATCCCGACTACTTCGTCAAGCATAACTCCAACACCGTGTTCACTTCCGGACCCGCCGAGAAGAGACCATCACGGTTACATACACGTTGATGTATTTTAAATAAGGTCAACTTCGGTTTTCTACAACGGACATTAACAAATTCCCATCTGCCTCATAACATGCACGGCTTTGAAAGATAATACCTGCGCAGGGTGTCCCAACAAGCCCATAACAAGCTCTCACGGTCAGCGAAGGAATAAACCTTCACCCAAGACACTCCGATCGACTCGGTATCCCGGTACATCAAGACATTTCGACAATGGTAAAACTAAACCAGCAAAGCCTCCCGAATGTGCCGACAAATCCCGATAGGAGCTGCACATATCTCTTTCTCAGGGCACACCGGATTGTCCAAACTTCCGATAGGCCATCCCGAGTTGCCTCGGTAGCCGGGCGGGTGACAGTTGGACCAACACTCAAGGAGCAACGCCCGGGGCTAAAATAAAGATGACCCTTGGGCTCGCGAAACCCAAGGGAAAAAGGGTGTAGGTGGCAAATGGTAAAACCAAGGTTGGGCCTTGCTGGAGGAGTTTTATTCAAAGCGAACTGTCAAGGGGGTCCCATAAATCACCCGACCGCGTAAGGAACGCAAAATCAAGGAACATAACACCGGTATGACGGAAACTAGGGTGGCAAGAGTGGAACAAAACACCGGGCATAAGGCCAAGCCTTCCACCCTTTACCAAGTATATAGATGCATTAATTAAAACAATAGATATTGTGATATCCCAAAATAACCATGTTCCAACAGGGAACAAACTTCATCTTCACCTGCAACTAGCAACGCTATAAGAGGGGCTGAGCAAAGCGGTAACATAGCCAAACAACGGTTTGCTAGGACATGGGTGGTTAGAGGTTTGACATGGCAATATGGGTGGCATGATATAACAAGTGGTAGGTATCGCAGCATAGGCATAGCAAAAGAGCGAGCATCTAGCAAGCAAAGATAGAAGTGATATCGAAGGTATGGTCATCTTGCCTGTAAGGTTCTCAGAGTTGTCGAAGGCTTGATCTTCGTAGGCGTTCTCAACAGGCTCCCCGTTCACGTACTCGTCTCCCGGCTCTACCCAAAGCAAGAACACAAGCAATGGAACCACAATCAAACAAGGAACAATGCACAAGCAATATGATGCAATACATGACATGCTATGCGAGATGTGATATGCAATGCATATGTATGCTCCGGAAGGAAAAATGATGAACCGGGCATCAACTTGGCAAACCAAGTATGCCGCTGGAAAGATGGAGTGATTTCGGTTGAAATCGATGTAAAGATCACCGGAATCGGATGCACGGTTTGCAAATGACAAGCAAAACAAGAATGACGCAAATCTGCATTTAACAGCCCGATGCTACTTAGCACGCAACACGAAACTATGCTACAGCACCCCAACATAAAAACAAAGCATATGGCAGCGAACTACAGGAGATGCTTAACAATAGAGGAACACTGAGCTACGGCTAAATCACATCATAACATGTTCAAACAAGCATGGTGAAAGTGCTCAAAATATCAGGTTCACAGACTTAGTGAAAATACTAACATGGCAGGAATTAACATCAGGAAGGCATGTTTAGAGCAAGCAAACAACATGCTACAGGAACTTATAATAGCAAGGCAAGGCATGACATGATTCTACTCAAAGCATATTTCAATAGTCCCTTACTGACCATAAGCCAAAAGGACCTTAAGAAATGATGGCACCCATGTAAACATTGCAAGTTTTATTACAGATTTCAGACTTAGTGAAATATCAGGACATGGCAAAAACAGATAACGAGTAGGCATGTTCGTGAGCTCGATGCACTCACTACAGAGCATATCAAGATAAACTAAGCATACCCCCATCAAGAAGACATGGCATAGGAGCTATACATGGCAAGAACAACATCATAGCATACACGGATCAACTACAACGACCTCGTGAAAATTGAATCTCATGCAAACAATCTGCCAGGAAACATTTTCAAGCAAAAGTAGAGCATGAAAATGACATGCTAGACTACTCCATAAATACCAACAAAGGCATGGATGGATAGAGCACATCCATATGTTCAAAACACCCTTACTGATCATGCTCAAAAAGGGTATGGATCTCTCTGTAACAACATGAACATATGGCATAAAAATAACAGCAGGACAAGACAGTGAAATCACTAAGTTCCTGAAATCAGCAACATCATCATCCCTACTTTGCATGCTTGTTCTAGTCAACACATAGCTCACAAAAATACATGGCAAACACCCCTGGAAAGATGGGATGGCAATGTTCAACTCACATGTAGGACTCAAGTTCATAAGGTGCACACATAATTCATGGCAAAAATGACAAAAGAGCTCGAACTGATAAGATTCTGAAACTAACGATCTGAAGCCTTCTTCCAACAGCATTTCGGGCATCAAGATGAGCTCAAATGCAAATGATGCAATGGAAAGAAATGATGTACTCTTCGAGACAAACAATTTGACATATTATACACCCAAATTGGAGCCACGGTTGCAGAGATGTGATGCTATGAAAATTGCACGAAATTAACACAGATATGAGGACTTAGAGGATTTCGGGGGGAAAAGAAGTCAACCTGCCCGATCCCGATCGGATCTGGCCGGAGAAGGAGGTTGCCGGCGGGGCTGCCCGGCGGCCAGGTGACGACGATGAACGGGCAATGGCGGCAATGATGGCGGCTGTGGCAAGGCCTGTGGCGGCGGCGGCGGCGCGGCATGGTTTGCCAGCAATGAAATGTGGGCAAGGCCGCGCGGCGGGAAGCCAGCGCGGAGCGGGCGCGCCTGAGCGCGTGCGCAGGCCAGGAGCGGCCGGAGAGGGGCATGTGGCGGCGGAGGCGCTGGCCGGGCGGTAGGCCCCGGTCGTCAGCGGGAGGGCTGGCAATGGCTTTTCAAGGGCCAGGGCGGGACGGCGGGCGGGCGCCACGTGGCGGCTCGTGAGTGGCCGGGCGGCGGCGGGCGGACGCGTCCGGCTCCGTCCGGACGTGTCCGGCGGCGCGGAGAGGGAAAAATTTTAGGGTTTGCCCGTGAATTCGAGGGAGGGTCTTTAAATAGGCATAGAGGGAGCTAGGAGAGTCCAAATGGGGTGTAGTTTTCGCCCACACGATCGTGATCGAACGACCGAGAGCATGGAGGTGACTTAGATGGGTTATTGGGCTGTTTTGGAGGGTTGTTGGGCTGCAACTTAAAAGAGGCCTTTGCGAGGGTGCGGTTAACCGTTGGAGTACCAAACAAACTCCAAATGACCCGAAACTTGACAGGTGGCCTACCGGTGCTATACCAGGGCCACTTGGCAAGGCTCGGTCCATTCCGAGAATGTTCAACACCCGCACACGGAAAAAGAACAAGAGGGGTGCGCCGGGGAACATAGGAGTGTCGGATTGCAAAACGGACAACGGGGAATATGCTCGGAATCATGAGACGAACACGTATGCAAATGAGATGCACATGATGACATGATATGAGATGCATGACATGAACAAAATGCAAAATGAAAACAAAACCCAACCACGGAGGGAATATCATAGCACATATCCGAAAATGGCAAGAGTTGGAGTTACAAATATGGAAAGATACATCCGGGTGTTACAACACTCCACCACTACAAGAGGATCTCGTCCGAGATCTAGGACCGAAAGAACTCCGGATATTCGAGCGGAGGTGATCCTCGCGCCCCTGGTGGCTTCTCGGTGGAATGGTGTGACCACTTCACTTTTAGGAATTTGATTGACTTGTTGCGAGTCTTGCGCTCGGTCTCTTCAAGAATAGCAGCGGGTGCTCATGATAAGAGAGATCTTCTTGGAGGTCAATTTCTTCAAAGTTGATAGTGCGTTCAGAATCTTGAAGCACTTGCGGAGCTGTGACACGTGAAACACATCGTGCGTTTGCAAAGTTGGATGGAAGCTCAAGTTGATAGGCGAGATCGCCTCTTTGCCAATGATCTTGAAAGGACCCACGTATCTAGGGGCAAGCTTCCTTTGATATCGGGCGACGAGTACCTTTCATTGGAGAGACGCGAGGTAGACATGGTCTCCGATTTCAAAAGCCACATCACGGTGCTTGTCATCATAATAGCCCTTATGGCGCGATTAGCGCGGCTTTAAGATTCTCACGAATGACTTTGCACATTTCTTGACTTCGTGATCAAGTCGTTGCCAAGAAGTTGGCGTTCACCTATCTCGGACCAATTGAGAGGAGTACGCACTTTCTCGCCATAAAGAATTTCGAATGGGGCCTTGCCCAACTTGCTTGGAAGCTGTTGTTGTAGGAGAACTTCGGCATATGGGAGACACTCTTCCCACTTCATGCCAAAGAAATGACACAAGCCCCGAGCATATCTTCAAGGATTTGATTGACTCGCTCGACTTGGCCACTAGTTTGAGGATGAAAAGCTGTCTTTGAAACGAATCTTGGTGTCCATGGCCTTCGAAAAGAATCCCGAACTTAGAAGTGAAGATGCTTCCACGGTCAGAAGAGATCAATTGCGGAATACCATGCAAGGAGACAATTCGAGGTGTATAGCTCTGCCACCGAGCTGCTGTGATAGATTCTTTGACAGAAGAAAATGAGCCACTTTAGTAAGCTTGTCAATGACAACGAAGATAGCATCATTTCCACGCTTGGACTTAGGAAATCCAATCCGAAGTCCATCTCGATATGATCAAACTTCCATTCGGAATAGCAAGAGGTTGGAGGAGACCAGCTGGTCTTTGGTGTTCTGCTTTCACCCTTCTGCAGACATCACATTCATTCACGAATTGAGCAATTTCTCGCTTCATTCGAGTCCACTAATATGACTGCTTGAGGTCATGGTACATCTTCGTACTTCCAGGATGAATGGATAGGAGGGAATTGTGTGCCTCATTCATGATGACTTTTCTCAGATTGCCTTTAGGCACCACAATACGATCCTCAAAGAAAAGAGTGTCTTTGTCATCCAAGCGATAGCACTTGTATTTGGAAATGCCCTTGTCAATACCACGTTTCACCTTCTTCACTATGGTATCCAGAAGTTGAGCCTCACGAATTTGATCTTCCAAAGTAGGAGAGACTATGAGGTTGGCAAGAAATCCTTGAGGAACAACTTGAAGATTCAGCTTGGAAAGCTTCACAAAGATCCGGTTGGAAGGGCTTGAGAATTAAGTGTTGCAATAAGCCTTTCGCTTTCGAGCATCTGCAATCACATTCGCCTTGCCGGAGTATATTCAATACTTGGATTGTACTCTTGAATCATTTCGACCCATCGAGTTTGTGCGAGGTTGAGGTTTGGTTGAGTGAAGATGTACTTGAGACTCTTGTGATCGGTGAAAATGTCCACTTTCCTTCCCAACAAGAGATGTCTCCATGTTATCAATGCATGGACAATCGCCGCCAACTCAAGATCGTGAGTGGGGTAGTTCTTTTCGTTGAGCTTCAATCGACGAGAGGTATAGGCCACAACTTTCTTATCTTGCATTAACACAGCACCGAGACCTTGCAAGGAAGCATCACGTAAAACTTGAATGGCTTGGATTCATCGGAGGAGTCAACACAGAGCTGTGACTAGCTTCTCTTTGAGGGTATTGAAAGCGACATCACACTCAAAGGCCCGGACATACTTGACATGCTTCGGAGGAGGTTGGAAAGAGGCTTTGCAATCTTGGAGAAGTTCTCAACGAATCTTCGACAATAGCTTGCAAGACCGAGAAAATCATGGAGTCGCTTGACATTCTCGAGGAGGTTCCCAATTCACAATCGAAGACACCTTCTCGGGATTAACAGCGATGCCCTTGGCGGAGATGATATGACCAAGATAAAGAACTTCATCAAGCCAGAACTCACATTTGGAAAACTTCGCATAGAATTGATGTTCTCTGAGCTTGTCGAGCACCAATCGCAAATGTTTGGCATGATCCTGCTTGTTCTTGGAGAAGACCAAGATATCATCGAGATACACCAAGACGAAATCATTGGTGTAGGGGTTGAAGATAAAGTTCATCATGCGAGAGAAAGTTGGAGGAGCATTGACAAGGCCGAAAGACATGACAGTATATTCATAAGAACCAAAGCTTGTTCGAATCTTTGTCTTGGGAATATCTTGTTCACGAATCACGAATCGATGATAACCCATACGGAGGTCAAGCTTGGAGAATACTTTAGCACCTTTGAGTTGCTCGAATAGCTCATTGATGTTGGGAAGTGGATACTTGTTCTTGATTGTCTTCTTGTTCAATGGACGGTAATCAACGCAAAGTCGGTTCGTGCCATCCTTCTTCTGGACAAAAAGAACTCCACATCCCCATGGAGATGAACTCGGTCTGATCAAACCTAGACGCTCTTGTTCATCGAGCTGCTTCTTCAATTCTTTCAGCTCCTTGGGTCCAAGCTTGTAAGGACGCTTGCAAACGGGTTCAGTGCCAGGCTCAAGATCGATAACGAATTCGACTGGCCGATGAGGAGGCATACCCGGAAGCTCTTCTGGAAAGACATCTTGGTACTCACAAATGACTGGAATTTGCGAGATAGCATCCAACTCTCCCTTCTCATTGAGAGAAAACAACCGAATGGTTTCATCACGAGCGGCATAGATGATAATATCCTCAGAAGGGTGTGTCAATTGAATTTGCCTGGCAGCACAATCAAGCTGAGCCTTGTGCTGAGAAAGCCAGTCCATCCCGAGAATTAAATCAATATCCGAGTCACCAAGAACAATTGGAGAAGACAGAAATCTATAGTCGCCCATCTTGATAGAAACATCCGGAACCATGTAGCTTGCGTTCATGCATTTACCCGGAGAGACAACTGCTAATGTTCTAGGCAAATCTTGGAAAAACAACTCATGCTTAGATGCAAATGGTTTCGAGATGAAACTAAGCGATGCACCAGTATCAAATAAGACTTTTGCAGGAATATCATTAACAGGAAGATTACCCATGATCACATCTGAAGAATCCTCTGCTTGAGCTGCATTCATCATATTCACCTTTGCATACTTGGGATTATGCTTGACCACTGCATTGCTTGAAGACCTCACAGGGGGAGGAGGAGGAAGGCGCCTTTGGTTATGGCATTTGTTTGCATAGTGACCCTTCTGCTGGCACTTGTTGCAGGTCACCTCTGAGAGCGGACGGTGATAAGGAGCATTTGACCTTGGAGCTTGAGGTGAGACTTGTTCTCGTAGCTTGGGTTGGGTGGGTGGGAAGATCCACGACCACCGAGTTCTTCTGCACGATAAGGCCGACGAACGGAGGAGGAGGAAGGTAGAACTTTCTGCTGCTTTGCTGCCACTTGAGAGGAAGAAGAAGACCGAATCGCATCCTGTTTCTCTTCTTTGAAGCCTCACACTTGAGCTGAGCACCTTCTAGCTTGAGTGCCATATTATAGAATTGATCAAACCGAGTAGGCTCAAAAGAACAAGAGATAACTGCAGATCCTCTCTAAGGCCACCTCTGAACCGATAGATCATACTTTTCTCATCGGAACATCTTGTTTAGCGAATCGAGCAAGTTTACAAACTATATGTTGTATTCGTACCTTCGAAATGTTTCCTTGCTTGAGATTGCGGAACTCCTCACGCTTGCTCTCAACAACACCGGTAGGAATGTGGTGAGCTTTAAAGTCCCGATGTAAATCAGTCCAAGTAATCACTCGACCACCTCTAGAATCCTTGTATTGTTTGGAACCAATCGGTTGCTCGATCCTTGAGCTGAAAAGACGCGA
The DNA here is from genome assembly GCA_021437245.1 of Aegilops speltoides. Taxonomy (NCBI): domain Eukaryota; kingdom Viridiplantae; phylum Streptophyta; class Magnoliopsida; order Poales; family Poaceae; genus Aegilops; species Aegilops speltoides. Next base: position 506,680,162 of record CM038142.1, read on the forward strand.
ACTTGACGTAGTCCTCGTGTCCGACATTGCTGCATTCAAGTGCTTGTTGATATCCACGAGCCAATCGTCGGCATCGTGGCCTCGGCACGATGGTGAAAGACTTTGGCTGGTTGCCAAGGAACTGGTTGAGTGTAGGAAACGTGGCTGATGGAAGAACTGCCCTTGACCTTGATTCCTTGGTTGCCTTGGCCTTGGTTACGCTCTTGCATCACTGGATCAACAATGGCGTTGGCGTTAGTGGTTGCCATCAAAGTTTGCCATGCCTCCGGAGGCGGAGGTGGAGGTGGAGGGTTCGCGACTCCCATCACTGCGTTCCGGATTACGGCGACGTTGGCGGAGCCATCTGAAGAGGGTGACATCCGTTAGCATCTTGATAGACAGATAGACAAGTTGAATCAGCGGATAGAAATTGCAACATATAGTCTTCACAATAAACATTGAACAGGATGAGCGAATGAATTCCAAAGTAAACATCACGTCCATTAAGGTGAGAAGCCACTTGATAAGAGATATTGATGAAAGAAAATAAAAACAAGGTATGAATGGAACAAATAAGTGGTAAGGATTACCCAATCACAAACCAAATATCTGCGGAAGAAAAGCTAGAGCTACTTGAATCCCACCTATAAACTCCCAAACTTTCCGGTTATGCAATCGGTGTTGGGGATACAGGGAGCAATATATATCTCACCCAAGCTAACAATCCCTACATCCAGTTGTATCCATCCTTCAACACATAACCAAGAAACCTTCGAAATCGTGTACCTCAACCTTGAAAAGCATCCATTATATGAGTCATGGCAATACTCCGTACTCACCACGATCTTTGGGTTAGCGGGGTTATCTCACCAACAAGCGCATAAAAGAGATTTTCGATGTCGGCGTACTAAACTCGGTATTCCAGAACTGCAACGATAAAATTATGGCGACAACACCTCGGAGCTCAACTCCCGGGACACCGCCACAACCCTAAATGTCGAGGCAACCAAGACAATGTTGTCATCATAAAACCATCGAACGATTCTAAGATACCAGCGTGATCCTAAAATTTTTTAGTGAAATTTGAGAAGAGAAGAGTCAAAACTCTCGTCGGATACCTCACCGAAGGTCGAAGGACCGGGAGTAAAAAGAATTCCTAAACTCTCCGATATATATAATCCTAAATGACTCAAAATATTTTTCTAGACACAACTCGGCCACTAAAAACGATCAAGCAGTGGGGCTCCTAAGGTCGGGGATGGCTCTGATTACCAACTTGAAATGCCCTCGATGCGGCTATATCTCCCACGTGTCGAAGCACGACTTAGAGGCATAACCGCATTGAAAGCAATGTCGCAAGTGAGGTAATCTTCGCACAATCCATGTAATACATAAGGGAAAAGATACATAGTTGGCTTACAGTCGCCACTTCACACAATTACATGAATAAAGCATTACATCATCCAGATACAATCAAGGTCCGACTACGGAACCAAAATAAAAGAAGTACCCCAAATGCAACACAAATCGATCGCTAAACTGGGCTCCACTACTAATCGTCCGGAAAGGAAACATAGTATCGACCAAGGGCCTCATCATATTCCCACTTCAGCTCGATGGCGCCATCTGCTACCGGCATCACCGTACTGCATCTGCTTTTGGTAGAATCATGAGCCACGGGGACTCAAAGAATCTCACACCATGAGATCAAAACTATTTAAGCTTAAGGGAAGGCTGGTGTCAAAAGGAGGAGCTGCTGCAAGCGACTAGCATATATGGTGGCTACATCGCAAAAGAGAGCGAGAAGAGAAGCAAAGCACGGTCGTGAAACTAGTAGCGATCAAGAAGTGATCCTGACTACTTACGTCAAGCATAACTCCAACACCGTGTTCACTACCCGGACTCCGCCGAGAAGAGACCATCACGGTTACATACACGGTTGGTGTATTTTAAATAAGGTCAACTTCGGGTTTTCTACAACCGGACATTAACAAATTCCCATCTGCCTCATAACGCGGCACGGCTTTGAAAGATAATACCTGCAGGGTGTCCCAACAGCCCATAACAAGCTCTCACGGTCAGCGAAGAATAAACCTTCACCCAAGACACTCCGATCGGACTCGGTATCCCGACATCAAGACATTTCGACAATGGTAAAACTAAACCAGCAAAGCCTCCCGAATGTGCCGACAAATCCCGATAGGAGCTGCACATATCTCTTTCTCGGGGCACACCGGATTGTCCAAACTTCCGATAGGCCATCCCGAGTTGCCTGGTGGCCACCGGCGGTGACAGTTGGACCAACACTCTGCGAGCACCGGCCGGGGGCTAAAATAAAGATGACCCTCGGGCTCGCGAAACCCAAGGGAAAAAGGGTGTAGGTGGCAAATGGTAAAACCAAGGTTGGGCCTTCTTTGGAGGAGTTTTATTCAAAGCGAACTGTCAAGGGGTCCCATAAATCACCCGACCGCGTAAGGAACATAAAATCAAGGAACATAACACCGGTATGACGGAAACTAGGGTGGCAAGTGGAACAAAACACGGGCATAAGGCCAAGCCTTCCACCCTTTACCAAGTATATAGATGCATTAATTAAAACAATAGATATTGTGATATCCCAAAATAACCATGTTCCAACAGGAACAAACTTCATCTTCACCGCAACTAGCAACGCTATAAGAGGGGCTGAGCAAAGCGGTAACATAGCCAAACAACGGTTTGCTAGGACATGGGTGGTTAGAGGTTTGACATGGCAATATGGGTGGCATGATATAACAAGTGGTAGGTATCGCAGCATAGGCATAGCAAAAGAGCGAGCATCTAGCAAGCAAAGATAGAAGTGATATCGAAGGTATGGTCATCTTGCCTGTAAGGTTCTCAGAGTTGTCGAAGGCTTGATCTTCGTAGGCGTTCTCAACAGGCTCCTCGTTCACGTACTCGTCTCCCGGCTCTACCCAAAGCAAGAACACAAGCAACGGAACCACAATCAAACAAGGAACAATGCACAAGCAATATGATGCAATACATGACATGCTATGCGAGATGTGATATGCAATGCATATGTATGCTCCGGAAGGAAAAATGATGAACCGGGCATCAACTTGGCAAACCAAGTATGCCGCTGGAAAGATGGAGTGATTTCGGTTGAAATCGATATAAAGATCACCGGAATCGGATGCACGGTTTGCAAATGACAAGCAAAACAAGAATGACGCAAATTTGTGTTTAACAGCCCGATGCTACTTAGCACGCAACACGAAACTATGCTACAGCACCCCAACATAAAAACAAAGCATATGGCAGCGAACTACAGGAGATGCTTAACAATAGAGGAACACCGAGCTATGGCTAAATCACATCATAACATGTTCAAACAAGCATGGTGAAAGTGCTCAAAATATCAGGTTCACAGACTTAGTGAAAACACTAACATGGCAGGAATTAACATCAGGAAGGCATGTTTAGAGCAAGCAAACAACATGCTACAGGAACTTATAATAGCAAGGCAAGGCATGACATGATTCTACTCAAAGCATATTTCAATAGTCCCTTACTGACCATAAGCCAAAAGGACCTTAAGAAATGATGGCACCCATGTAAACATTGCAAGTTTTATTACAGATTTCAGACTTAGTGAAATATCAGGACATGGCAAAAACAGATAACGAGTAGGCATGTTCGTGAGCTCGATGCACTCACTACAGAGCATATCAAGATAAACTAAGCATACCCCCATCAAGAAGACATGGCATAGGAGCTATACATGGCAAGAACAACATCATAGCATACACGGATCAACTACTACGACCTCGTGAAAATTGAATCTCATGCAAACAATCTGCCAGGAAACATTTTCAAGCAAAAGTAGAGCATGAAAATGACATGCTAGACTACTCCATAAATACCAACAAAGGCATGGATGGATAGAGCACATCCATATGTTCAAAACACCCTTACTGATCATGCTCAAAAAGGGTATGGATCTCTCTGTAACAACATGAACATATGGCATAAAAATAACAGCAGGACAAGACTTAGTGAAATCACTAAGTTCCTGAAATCAGCAACATCATCATCCCTACTTTGCATGCTTGTTCTAGTCAACACATAGCTCACAAAAATACATGGCAAACACCCCTGGAAAGATGGCATTGCAATGTTCAACTCACATGTAGGACTCAAGTTCATAAGGTGCACACATAATTCGTGGCAAAAATGACAAAAGAGCTCGAACTGATAAGATTCTGAAACTAAAGATCTGAAGCCTTCTTCCAACAGCATTTCGGGCATCAAGATGAGCTCAAATGCAAATGATGCAATGGAAAGAAATGATGTACTCTTCGAGACGAACAATTTGACATATTATACGCCCAAAACGGAGCCACGGTTGCAGAGATGTGATGCTATGAAAATTGCACGAAATTAACACAGATATGATAACTTAGAGGATTTCGGGGGGAAAAGAAGTCAACCTGCTCGATCCCGATCGGATCTGGCCGGAGAAGGAGGTTGCCGGCGGGGCTGCCCGGCGGCGGGGTGGACGATGGCGGGGGCGGGATGGCGGCGGAGGCCATGCGTGTAATGGCCAAGGACGGCGGCGGTGTGCGCCATGTGATGGCAGCCCATGTGGTGACGGCGGCGGTCGGTCAGGGCGGCGCGGCGCCCAATGCGGGCATGGTGTGTGTGTCGGGAGCGGCCGGAGAGGGCGCGTGCCCGGTCGTCAGCGAGGAGGGCCTGGCCATGGCCATGGGCATGGCGGGACGGCATGGCAGCATGCACGTGGCGCATGGCTCGTGGAGTGGCGGGCGGCGGCGGGCGGATATCGTCCGTCTCCGTCCGGACGTGTCCGTGGGCGCGAGAGGGAAAAAATTTTAGGGTTTGCCCGTGAATTCGGGGAGGGTCTTTAAATAGGCATAGAGGGAGCTAGGAGAGTCCAAATGGGGTGTAGTTTTACCACACGATCGTGATCGAACGATCGAGAGCATGGAGGTGACTTAGATGGGTTATTGGGCTGTTTTGGAGGGTTGTTGGGCTGCAACTTAAAAGAGGCCTTTGCGAGGGTGCGGTTAACCGTTGGAGTACCAAACAAACTTCAAATGACCGGAACTTGACAGTGGCCTACCGTGCTATACCAGGGCCACTTGGCAAGGCTCGATCCATTCCGAGAATGTTCAACACCCGCACACGGAAAAAGAACAAGAGGGGTGCGCCGGGGAACATAGGAGTGTCGGATTGCAAAACGGACAACGGGGAATATGCTCGGAATCATGAGACGAACACGTATGCAAATGAGATGCACATGATGACATGATATGAGATGCATGACATGAACAAAATGCAAAATGAAAACAAAACCCAACCACGGAGGGAATATCATAGCACATATCCGAAAATGGCAAGAGTTGGAGTTACAAATATGGAAAGATACATCCGGGGTGTTACACTGGTCAAACCATCTTCAGCAGCACGGAGGTGCGCGTCCCCCGCGTTAAAGGCATTCAACGCCTCAGGGGAGAAGCACGCGTCACGAAAAACTGTCCGGCGATGCCTATGGTTCATGGCGCTCTCCACCTCGGACACTGTGGCGATGCGATCATCGGCATCCTCCGTTGGAGGAGTATCCGCTCGCGCCTTTGCACTCGCCTCCCCTCCGCACCAGTGTTGGAGCCCTGGCTGGCAGAGGCTTGGTTGGCAACCTCACGCCCACATCCGTGGGCACTCTTTCTCCTACAAAAGTCATGAGCATTCAAACACTTCCTAGAACGTTGTCCTAAATAACAACCATGAGCTATACCGTTCTTGGCGATGTTTCAATCGCGCCGCCTCCTCTTTCTTTCTTTGGGCGGATGACCCTTGTTGGCCAGCTGCCGTGGGCTCGGCCCCCTGCCTTGAAGGCACCTCCTGCAAGACACCATTGTATACGGTGGTCATAAATGCGCAAGGACGAAATAAAGGTGTCAGGACTTCGGTCACAATCACCTGGGGAGCCGGAGATAGGCCGGGGTAGTCGGCCGTAATGGCGACTAGAACATTGTCCATGCTGAGTTGATGAAGCACCCCGTCAATTAGCTCCACCTTTATGTCTGGATCCTCTTCGGAGGATGGATCAAGGGATCTTTCTGGATCCTCGGGCTGTGGAGCCGGGCTATGTATGCTCTCCACAGTCCGGCGCAGATCCTGCATCAAAACCATAAAGTAAGGTACTTAACTTTGAAAGCGTGGGTCGGATAAATGAACATCCGCTTACCCAGCTTTGAGGGTTGTTCATGGAGAACCCATTCAATGGGCTCGTCCGGAGGAAGTCCTCTTTCTCCCCCTTGTACAGGCCGGATAGAATCTTCACCAGATCTTCGGCCGATCCCGGCCCTTGGCGGCCGTGACGAGTGGCATCGTTCTCTCCGTTGAAATCCCACATGGGGTGGCCCCTGTATTGTAGCGGCTGCACCCCCCGCATAATGCACGTGGCCATGACTCCAATCATGGTCATCCGAATGGGCGATAACCTTATCCGCCCATCAAATAATGGGCGCTCTTGTCTTCCTCGGTGAGGGCTCATGGCGCCAACTCGAGCGTTTCTTGAGGAGCATTGCTGAACTCTGGGAGGCCGATCCGAACAGGGTCCGGCAGCGGAATGTCTTCTACATAAAACCATGCTGAAGGCCAGTCTTCGGACGCCTTCTTAGGGGTTCCGGATGGATATACGGTCCCGGCGATGCGCCATATTTCGGCACCGCCCACTTGATATATGGACCCCTCGTGAGAGCGGGGTACAAGGTAGAATAACCTCTTCCATAGCGTGAAATGGGGCTCGATGCCCAGGAATAGCTCGCATAGAGCTACGAAGCCCGCAATATGCAGAATCGAGGCGGGCGTGAGGTGATGGAGCCGGAGTCCGTAGAACTCCAGAAGCCCGCGGAGGAACGGATGTACAGGAAATCCAAGCCCCCTTATCAGGTAGGGGACGAAGCATACCCGCTCCCCTTTGTTGGGACTTGGGTGGCCTCCGCTTGCTTCCCACCTTTGTAGGTGGCCAGCCCGCCCAAACCGTAACCATAAAGGCCGGAGGAAGATATCCCTCCGCTTGGGCGTCACTAGCTCGTTGTGCGGGACAGACATCTCCTCAATCTCTGGCGGAGGGCTGGGGCGAGAGGGAGGAGCCGCGTTGACGGTCCATGATGGAATGGATTTTTGGTCAGAAGCGCTCCGATGAGTACTCGCGGAAGGAAGATGGTGTGGTTTGGATCTGGATTCTTGCCTCTCTTATAGGCAGGTTATTTGCGCAACTAGGGGGTAAAACATAAAAGATACTCTGGCCTTTCGCATTCGTGCGACGCGTGGAAGAGGGCCATTATTGGGCGTGGAAGCCGAGGAGCGCAACATTTGTAAGGGAGCCGGACACTATTTGGCAAAGCACATGAAATCTGGAGGAGAACCCGCCTTGCAACGCCGAAGACTATATACGCACTGGACTTATTGTCATTGAAGCCTGGTTCGGGGGCTACTGAGGGAGTCCTGGACTAGGGGGTGTCCGGACAGCCGGACTATCATCGTCAGCCGGACTCCAAGACTATGAAGATACAAGATTGAAGACTTCGTCCCGTGTCCGGATGGGACTTTCCTTGGCGTGGAAGGCAAGCTTGGGGATACGGATATGTAGATCTCCTACCATTGTAACCGACTCTGTGTAACCCTAGCCCTCTCCAGTGTCTATATAAACCGGAGGGTTTTAGTCCATAGGACACACAACCATTACAACAATCATACCATAGGCTAGCTTCTAGGGTTTAGCCTCCTTGATCTCGTGGTAGATCCACTCTTGTACTACCCATATCATAAATATCAATCAAGCAGGAGTAGGGTTTTACCTCCATCGAGGGGGCCCGAACCTGGGTAAAAACATCGTGTCCCTTGTCTCCTGTTACCATCCGCCTAGACGCATAGTTCGGGACCCCCTACCCGAGATCCGCCGGTTTTGACACCGACAATGATCATGACGGTGCTTCGAAGATGGAGATCACAAGCACAAGATGATGATGGCCATATCATATCACTTATATTGATTGCATGTGATGTTTATCCTTTATGCATCTTATCTTGCTTTGATTGACGGTAGCATTTCAAGATGATCTCTCACTAAAATTATCAAGAAGTGTTCTCCCGAGTATGCACCGCTTGCGAAAGTTCTTCGTCTTTGAGACACCACGTGATGATCGGGTGTGATAGGCTCTACGTTCAAATACAACGGTGCAAAACAGTTGCACACGCGAATACTCGAGTTAAACTTGACGAGCCTAGCATATAACAGATATGGCCTCGGAACACGAAGACTGAAAGGTCGAGCGTGAATCATATAGCAGATATGATCAACATAGTGATGTTCACCATTGAAACTACTCCATCTCACGTGATGATCGGACATGGTTTAGTTGATTTGGATCACGTGATCACTTAGATGACTAGAGAGATGTATGTCTAAGTGGGAGTTCTTAAGTAATATGATTAATTGAACTTAAATTTATCATGAACTTAGTACCTGATAGTATTTTGCTTGTCTATGTTTGTTGTAGATAGATGGCTCGTGTTGTTGTTCCGTTGAATTTTAATGCGTTCCTTGAGAAAGCAAAGTTGAAAGATGATGGTAGCAATTACATGGATCGGGTCCGTAACTCGAGGATTATCCTCATTGCTGCACAAAAGAATTACGCCCCGAAGCACCGCTGGTGCGAACCTGCTTCTTGACGCAATCGACGACGTTAAGAACGTCTGCGAGCAAAGCCGATGACTACTCAATAGTTCGGTGTGCCATGCTTTACGGCTTAGAACCGGTCTTCAACAACGTTTTGAACGTCATGGAGCATATGAGATGTTCCAGAGTTGAAGTTAATATTTCAAGCAAATGCCCGGTTTGAGAGATATGAAGTCTCCAATAAGTTCTATAGCTGCAAGATGGAGGAGAATAGTTACGTCAAGGAACACATACTCAAAATGCTCGGGTATAATAATCACTTGATTCAACCGGGAGTTAATCTTCCGATGATAGTGTCATTGATAGAATTCTTCAATCAGTGCCACCAAACTATAAGAGCTTCGTGATGAACTATAATATGCAAGGGATGGACAAGACTATTCCCGAGCTCTTCGCAATGCTAAAAGCCGCGGAGGTAGAAATCAAGAAGGAGCATCAAGTGTTGATGGTTAACAAGACCACCGCCCAAGAAAAAGGGCAAAGGGAAGAACAAGGAACTTCAAGAAGAACAGCAAACAAGTTGTCGCTCAAGAGAAGAAACCCAAGTCTGGACCTAAGCACGAGATCGAGTGCTTCTACCGCAAGCGATGGACATTTGAAGCGGAACTGCCCCAAGTATTTGGTGGATAAGAAGGATGGCAAAGTGAACAAAGGTATATGTGATATACATGTTATTGATGTGTACCTTACTAATGCTCGCAGTAGTACCTGGGTATTTGATACTGGTTCTATTGCTAATATTTGCAACTCAAAACAGGGACTACAGATTAAGCAAAGATTGGCTAAGGACGAGGTGACGATGCACGTGGGAAATGGTTCCAAAGTCGATGTGATCGCGGTCGGCACGCTACCTCTACATCTACCATCGGGATTAGTTTTAGACCTAAATAATTGTTATTTGGTGCCAGCGTTGAGCATGAACATTATATCTGGATCTTGTTTGATGCGAGACGGTTATTCATTTAAATCAGAGAATAATGGTTGTTCTATTTATATGAGTAATATCTTTTATGGTCATGCACCCTTGAAGAGTGGTCTATTTTTATTGAATCTCAATAGTAGTGATACACATATTTATAGTGTTGAAACCAAAAGATGCAGAGTTGATAATGATAGTGCAACTTATTTGTGGCACTGCCATTTCGGTCATATCGGTGTAAAAGCATGAAGAAACTCCATACTGATGGGCTTTTGGAATCACTTGATTATGAATCACTTGGTACTTGCGAACCGTGCCTCATGGGCAAGATGACTAAAACGCCGTTCTCCGGAACTATGGAGTGAGCAACTGATTTGTTGGAAATCGTACATACTGATGTTTGTGGTCCAATGAATGTTGAGGCTCGCGGCGGGTATCGTTATTTTCTCACCTTCACAGATGATTTGAGCAGATATGGGTATATCTACTTAATGAAACACAAGTCTGAAACATTTGAAAAGTTCAAAGAATTTCAGAGAGAAGTGGAAAATCATCGTAACAAGAAAATAAAGTTTCTACGATCTGATTGTGGAGGAGAATATTTGAGTTACGAGTTTGGTTTACATTTGAAACAATGCGGAATAGTTTCGCAACTCATGCCACCCAGAACACCACAACGAAATGGTGTGTCCGAACATCGTAATCGTACTTTACTAGATATGGTGCAATCTATGATGTCTCTTACTGATTTACCGCTATCGTTTTGGGGTTATGCTTTAGAGACGGCCGCATTCACGTTAAATAGGGCACCATCAAAATCCGTTGAGACGACGCCTTATGAACTGTGGTTTGGCAAGAAACCAAAGTTGTCATTTTTTAAAGTTTGGGGCTGCGATGCTTATGTGAAGAAACTTCAACCAGATAAGCTCGAACCTAAATCGGAGAAATGTGTCTTCATAGGATACCCAAAAGAGACTATTGGGTACACCTTCTATCACAGATCTGAGGGCAAGATTTTTGTTGCTGAATTCGGATCCTTTCTAGAGAAGGAGTTTCTCTCGAAAGAAGTGAGTGGGAGGAAAGTAGAACTTGATGAGGTAACTATACCTGCTCCCTTATTGGAAAGTAGTTCATCAGAAGAACCGGTTCTTGTGACAACTACACCAATTAGTGAGGAAGCTAATGATATTGATCATGAAACTTCATATCAAGTTTCTACTGAACCTCGTAGGTCTACCAGAGTAAGATCCGCACTGAGTGGTACGGTAATCCTATTACGGAAGTCATGTTACTTGACCATGATGAACCTACGAACTATGAGGAAGCGATGATGAGCCCAGATTTCGCAAAATGGCTAGAGGCCATGAAATCGAGATGGGATCCATGTATGAGAACAAAGTATGGACTTTGGTTGACTTGCCGATGATCGGCAAGCCATTGAGAATAAATGGATCTTTAAGAAGAAGACCGATCTTGATGGTAATGTAACTGTCTATAAAGCTCAACTTGTTGCGAAAGGTTTTCGACAACTTCAAGGGGTTGACTACGATGAGACTTTCTCACCAGTGGCGATGCTTAAGTCTGTCGAATCATGTTAGCTATTGCTGCATTTTATGATTATGAAATTTGGCAAATGGATGTCAAAACTGCATTCTTGAATGGATTTACGGAAGAAGAGTTGTATATGATGCAGCCGAAGGTTTTGTTGATCCAAAAGGTGCTAACAAAGTGTGCAAGCTCCAAATGATCCATTTATGGACTGGTGCAAGCATCTAGGAGTTGGAATAAACGCTTTGATAGTGTGATCAAAGCATATGGTTTTATCTGCACTTTTGGAGAAGCTTTGTATTTACAAGAAAGTGAGTGGGAGCTCTGTAGTATTTTTGATATTATATGTAGATGGCATATTATTAATTGGAAATGATATAGAATTTCTGGATAGCATAAAGGGATACTTGAATAAAAGTTTTTCAATGAAAGACCTCGGTGAAGCTGCTTACATATTGGGCATCAAGATTTATAGAGATAGATCAAGACGCTTAATAGGATTTTCACAAAGCACATACCTTGATAAAATTTTGAAAAAGTTCAAAATGGATCAGGCAAAGAAAGGGTTCTTGCCCGTGCTACAAGGTGTGAATTTGAGTCGACTCAATGCCCGACCATAGCGTAAGATAGAGAGAAATGAAAGATGTTCCTATGCTTCACCATAGGCTCTATTATGTATGCAATGCTTGTGTACCGGACCGACGTATGCTTAGCAATAAGCTTGGCAAGAAGGTACCAAAGTAATCCAGAGTGGATCATCGAGAGCGATCAAGAACATCCCGAAATACCTGAAAAGGACTAAGGATATGTTTCTCGTATATGGAGGTGACAAAGAGCTAGTCGTAAATGGTTACGTCGATCAAGCTTTGACACTGATACGGATGATTCTAAATCGCAAACCGGATACGTGTTTTTATTAAACGGTGGAGCTGTAAGTTGGTGCAGTTCTAAACAAAGCGTCGTGGCGGGATCTACATGTGAAGCGGAGTACATAGCTGCTTCAGAAGCAGCAAGTGAAGGAGTCTGGATGAAGGAGTTCATTTCCGATCTAGGTGTCATACCTAGTGCATCGGGACCAATGAAGATCTTCTGTGACAATACTGGTGCAATTGCCTTGGCAAAGGAATCCGGATTTCACAAGAGGACCAAGCATATCAAGAGACGCTTCAATTCCATCCGGGACCAAGTCCAAGTGGGAGACATAGAGATTTGCAAGATACATACGGATCTGAATGTTGCAGACCCATTGACTAAGCCTCTCTCACGAGCAAAACATGATCAGCACCAAGACTCCATGGGTGTTAGAATCAATACTGTGTAATCTAGATTATTGACTCTAGTGCAAGTGGGAGACTGAAGGAAATATGCCCTAGCGGCAATAATAACGTTATTATTTATTTCCTCATATCATGATAAATGTTTATTATTCATGCTAGAATTCTATTAACCGGAAACATGATACATGTGTGAATACATAGACAAACACAACGTCACTAGTATGCCTCTACTTGACTAGATCATTAATCAAAGATGGTTATGTTTCCTAACCATAGACATCTGTTGTCATTTGATTAATGGGATCACATCATTAGAAGAATGATGTGATTGACATGACCCATTCCGTTAGCCTAGCACTTGATCGTTTAGTATATTGATATTGCTTTCTGTTGGAAATATGCCCTAGAGGCAATAATAAATTAGTTATTATTATATTTCCTTGTTCATGATAATCATTTATTATCCATGCTATAGTTGTATTGATAGGAAACTCAGATACATGTGTGGGTACATAGACAACACCATGTCCCTAGTAAGCCTCTAGTTGACTAGCTCGTTGATCAATAGATGGTTACGGTTTCCTGAGCATGGGCATTGGATGTCGTTGATAACGGGATCACATCATTAGAAGAATGATGTGATGGACAAGACCCAATACTAAGCCTAGCACAAAGATCGTAGTTCGTATGCTAAAGTTGTTCTAATGTCAAGTATAATTTCCTTAGACCATGAGATTGTGCAACTCCCGGATACCGTAGGAATGCTTTGGGTGTACGAAAACGTCACAACGTGGCGGGTGGCTATAAAGGTGCACTACTGTATCTCCGAAAGTGTCTGTTGGGTTGGCACGAATCGAGACTGGATTTGTCACTCCGTGTGACGGAGAGGTATCTCTGGGCCCCACTCGGTAGGACATCATCATAATGTGCACAATGTGATCAAAGAGTTGATCGCGGGCTGATGTGTTCTGGAACGAGTAAAGAGACTTCTTGGTAACGAGATTGAACAAGGTATTGGTATACCGACGATCGAATCTCGGCAAGTACAATACCGCTAGACAAAGGGAATTGTATACGGATTGATTGAGTCCTTGACATCGTGGTTCATCCGATGAGATCATCGTGGAACATGTGGGAGCCAACATGGGTATCCAGATCCCGCTGTTGGTTATTTACCGGAGAATGTCTCGGTCATGTCTACATGTCTCCCGAACCCGTAGGGTCTACACACTTAAGGTTCGATGACGCTAGGGTTATAAAGGAAGTTTGTATGTGGTTACTGAATGTTGTTCGAGTCCCTGATGAGATCCCGGTCGTCACGAGGAGTTCCTAATGGTCCGGAGGTAAAGATTTATATATGGAAAGTTGTTGTTCGGGTTCCGGAAAAGTTCGGGTTTTTCCAGATTGTACCGGAAGCATCCGTAAGGTTCCGGAGGATTCCGGAGTGGTCCGGAGGTCCGAAATTGTTCCACCACGTCCAATACAAGAGCATGGGCTGTAAGGGGGCGCCCTAGCCTTAATGGGTCAGGGGCACCAGCCCCCCCAAGGCCCATGCGCATGGGAAGGGGGAAACCCTAAGGGGGAGGGCCTCCACTTGACTTGGGAGGCACTCCTCCCCCCTTGGCCGCCGCCCCCAACCCTAGATGGGATCTAAGGGGCGGCCCCTCTTCCCCCACCTATAAATAGTGGAGGGTGGGAGGCAGCCGCACCCCAAGTTCAGCGCAGCCCTCCGTCTCCCAAGTACTCCTCCTCTCCCACGGTGCTTGGCGAAGCCTGCAGATTGCCACGCTCCTCCACCACCACCACGCCGTTGTCTGCTGCTGGATGGAGTCTTCCTCAACCACTCCCTCTCTCCTTGCTGGATCAAGGCATGGGAGACGCCACCGGCTGTACGTGTGTTGAACGCGGAGGTGCCGTCCGTTCGGCACTAGGATCTCCGGTGATTTGGATCACGATGAGTACGACTCCTTCAACCCCGTTCTCTTGAACGCTTCCGCTTAGCGATCTACAAGGGTATGTAGAGGCACTCTCCTTCCCCTCGTTGCTGGTTTCTCCCTAGATAGATCTTGGTGACACGTAGGAAAATTTTGAATTTCTGCTACGTTCCCCAACAGTGGTATCAAAGCTAGGTCTATTGCGTAGATTCTTTGCACGAGTAGAACACAAAGTAGTTGTGGGCATTGATTTTGTTCAATATGCTTACCATTACTAGTCCAATCTTGTTTTGACGGTATTGTGGGATGAAGCGGCCCGACCGACCTTACGTACACTTCACGTGAGACAGTTTCCACCGGTGACATGCACTTGGTGCATAAGGTAGCTAAGCGGTGCGTAGTCTCTCCACTTTAGTCGGAACGGATTCGATGAAAAGGGTCCTTATGAAGGGTAAATAGCAATTGGCATATCACGTTGTGGTTTTGCGTGGTAAGAAACGTTCTTGCTAGAAACCCATAGCAGCCACGTAAAACATGCAAACAACAATTAGAGGACGTCTAACTTGTTTTTGCGGGGTATGCTATGTGATGTGATATGGCCAAGAAGAATGTGATGAATGATATGTGATGTATGAGGTTGATCATGTTCTTGTAATAGGAATCACGACTTGCATGTCGATGAGTATGACAACCGGCAGGAGCCATAGGAGTTGTCTTTATTTATTGTATGACCTGCGTGTCATTGAACAACGCCAAGTAATTACTTTACTTTATTGCTAACCGGTAGCCATAGTAGTAGAAGTAATAAGTTGGCGAGACAACTTCATGGAGACACAATGATGGAGATCATGATGATGGAGATCATGGTGTCATGCCGGTGACGATGATGATCATGGAGCCCCGAAGATGGAGATCAAAAGGAGCAAAATGATATTGGCCATATCTGTTGGGGAACGTAGTAATTTCAAAAAATTTCCTACGCACACGCAAGATCATGGTGATGCATAGCAACGAGAGGGGAGAGTGTTGTCTCGTGCCCTCGTGAGACCGGGCGAAGCGATCACAACGTAGAGGAAGTAGTCGTCGTTCTCCTCTCGATCCGACCGATCCGGCGCCAAGCATTACTCCGACGCCCCGAGTTCTTGACACACGTACAGCTCGATGGCGTCCCTCGTACTCGATCCAGCCGAGTGTCGAGGAGAGTTCCACAAGACGACGGCGTGGTGGACGATCTTGATGTTCTATCGCGAGGGCTTCGCTAAGCTTGACGACGATATGACCGAGGTGGAATATGGTGGAGGGGGCACCGCACACGGCTAAGGAACGATCCGTAGATCAAAATTGTGTGTTCTAGGGTGCCCCCTGCCCCGTATATATAAAGGAGTAAGGGGTGCGGCCGCCTAGAGGAGGCGCTGCCGAGGAGTCCTACTCCCACCGGAGTAGGACTCCCCCACCCCTTTCCTAGTTGGAGTAGGATTGGGGGAGGAGAAGAAGGAAGGGGCGCCCCCCCCCTCCTTGTCCTATTCGGACTAGGGGAGGCGCTGTGCCCTGCCTGGCCGCCCCTCCTCTTCTCCCTCATGGCCCACTAAGGCCCATTAACCCCGGAGGGTTCCAGTAACCCCTGTGTTCCTAAAAATCCCGATTTCACCCTAACCATTCGAACTCCAAATATAGGCTTCCAATATATCAATCTTTATGTCTCGACCATTTCGAGACTCCTCGTCATGTCCGTGATCACATCCGGACTCGAACTTCTTCGGTACATCAAAATGCATAAACTCATAATAACCGCCATCGAAACCTTAAGCGTGCGGACCCTACGGTTCGAGAACAATGTAGACATGACCGAGACACGTCTCGGTCAATAACCAATAGCGGGACCTGGATGCCCATATTGGTTCCTACATATTCTACTGAAGATCTTTATCGGTCGGACCGCATAACAACATACGTTGTTCCCTTTGTCATCGGTATGTTACTTGCCCGAGATTCGATCGTCGGTATCCAATACCTAGTTCAATCTCGTTACGCAAGTCTCTTTACTCGCTCAGTAATACATCATCTCACAGCTAACTCATTAGTTGTAATGCTTGCAAGGCTTCATGATGTGTATTACCGAGAGGGCCCGAGATACCTCTCCGACAATCGAGTGACAAAACCTAATCTCAAATCGCCAACCCAACATCCGCCTTTGGAGACACCTGTAGTACTCCTTTATAATCACCCGATTCGTTGTGACGTTTGGTAGCACCAAAGTGTTCCTCCGTAAACGGAGTTGCATAATCTCATAGTTACGGGAACATGTATAAGTCATGGATAAAAGCGGTAGCAACATACTAAACAATCGTGTGCTAAGCTAATGGAATGGGTCATGTCAATCGATCATTCTACTAATGATGTTACCTTGTTAATCAAATAACAACTCTTTGTTCATGGTTAGGAAACATAACCATCTTTGATTAACAAGCTAGTCTAGTAGAGGCATACTAGTGACATATTGTTTGTCTATGCATTCACACATGTATCATGTTTCCTTAATACAATTCTAGCATGAATGATAAACATTTATCATGAAATAAGGAAATAAATAATAACTTTATTATTGCCTCTAGGGCATATTTCCTTGATCTCCCACTTGCACTAGAGTCAATAATCTAGATTACATAGTAATGATTCTAACACCCATGGAGTCTTGGTGCTGATCATGTTTTGCTCGTGGAAGAGGCTTAGTCAACGGTTCGCAACATTCAGATCCGTATGTATCTTGCAAATCTCTATGTCTCCCACCGACTAAATCCGGATGGAATTGAAGCGTCTCTTGATGTGCTTGGTCCTCTTGTGAAATCTGGATTCCTTTGCCAAGGCAATTGCTCCAAGATTGTCACGAAGATTTTCATCGGACCCGATGCACTAGGTATGACACCTAGATCGGATATGAACTCCTTCATCCGCACTCCTTCATTAGCTGCTTCCGGCTGCTATGTACTCCGCTTCACATGTAGATCCCGCCACGACGCTTTGTTTAGAACTGCACCAACCGACAGCTCCTCCGCTTAGTGTAAATACGTATCCGATCTGCGATTTAGAATCGTCCGGATCGTTGTCAAAGCTTGCGCCAACGTAACTGCCATTTATGAGCTCTTTGTCACCTCCATATACGAGAAACATATCCTTAGTCCTTTTCGTATTTCAGATGTTCTTGACCGCTGTCAATGATCCACTCTGGATTACTTTGGTACCTCCTCTAAGCTTATAGCAAGGCACACATCAGTCAGTACACAGATTACATACATGATAGAGCCTATGGTCAAGCATAGGAACATCTTTCATTTTCTCTCTATCTTCTGCAGTGGTCGGGCATTGAGTCTTACTCAACTTCACACCTTGTAACACGTGCAAGAACCCTTTCTTTGCTTGATCCATTTTGAACTTCTTCAAAATTTTGTCAAGGTATGTGCTTTACGAAAGTCAATTAAGCGCCTTGATCTATCTCTATAGATCTTAATGCCCAATATGTAAGCAGCTTCACCGAGGTCTTTCATCGAAAAACTCTTATTCAAGTATCCCTTTATGCTATCCAGAATTCTATATCATTTCCGATCAGCAATATGTCATCTACATATAATATCGTAAATGCTACTGAGCTCCCACTCACTTTCTTGTAAATACAGGCTTCTCCAAAAGTCTCAGACAAACCCAAATGCTTTGATCACACTATCAAAGCGTTTATTCCAACTCCGAGATGCTTGCACCAGTCCATAGATGGATCATTGGAGCTTACATACTTTGTTAGCTCCCTTTGGATCGATAAAACCTTCGGTTGCATCATATACAACTCTTCTTCCGTAAATCCATTCAGAATGCGTCTTTACATCCATTTGCCAAATTTCATAATCATAAAATGCGGCAATTGCTAACATGATTCGGACAAACTTAAGCATTGCTACGGGTGAGAAGGTCTCATCGTAGTCAATCCCTTGAACTTGTCGAAAACCCTTTGCGACAAGTCGAGCTTTGTAGAACGATAACATTACCATCGGCGTCGCCTTCTTCTTGAAGATCCACTTGTTTTCTATTGCTTGCCTACCCTCGGGCAAGTCAACCAAAGTCCACACTTTGTTTTCATACATGGATCCCATCTCGATTTCATGGCCTCAAGCCATTTTATGAATCTGGGCTCACCATCGCTTCTTCATAGCTCGTAGGTTCATCATGATCTAGTAGCATGATTTCGAACAGGATTACCGTACCACTCTGTGCGGATCTTACTCGGTTGATCTACGAGGTTCTCAGAGCAACTTGATCTGAAGTTTCATGATCAACATCATCAACTTCCTCACTACTTGGTGTAGATGTCTCAGAAACCGGTTTCTGTGACAAACTACTTTCAAGTAAGTGAGAAGGTACAATTACCTCATCAAGTTCTACTTTCCTCCCACTCACTTCTTTCGAGAGAAACTCCTTCTCTAGAAAGGATCCATTCTTAGCAACGAATGTCTTGCCTTCGGATCTGTGATAGAAGGTGTACCCAACTGTCTCCTAGAGAAAATATAGTTGAAAGTTGACAGTAGCGATTATGCGGACAGTAGAAAGCTTATGTCTTAATGCACCGCTCAGTGTGCTGAACCCCAAACGTCGTTTGTGGATGTTGCGAACATCGGACATACACGTTTTTGATAACTACGTGATAGTTCAGTTAAACGGTTTAGAGTTGAGGCACCAAAGACGTTTTTGGAAACGTCATGAACATATGAGATGTTTTCGAGGGCTGAAATTGGGATTTCGGGCTCGTGCCCACGCCAAGAGGTATAAGACCTTCGACAATTTTCTTAGCCTGCAAACTAAGGTAGAAAAGCTCAATCGTTGAGCTTGTGCTCGATTGTCCGAGTGCAACAATCACTTGAATCGAGTGGGAGTTGATCTTCCGGATGAGATAGTGATGTTTCTCCAAAGTCATTGCCACCAAGCTGCTAGAGCTTCGTGATGAACTATAACATATCGTGGATAGATATGATGATCCTTGAGGTATTCACGATGTTTGACACCGCCAAATTAGAAATCAAGAAGGAGCATCAATTGTTGATGGTTGGTGAAACCACTAGTTTCAAGAAGGGCAAGGGCAAGAAGGATACTTCATGAAACGGCAAATCAGCCGCTTGCTCCAAAGAAGAAACCCAAGATTGAACCCAAACCCGAGACTAAGTGCTTCGTGATAAGGGAATAGTCACTAGAGCGGAATTACCCTAGATACTTGGTATATGAGAAGGCTGGCAAGGTCGATAGAAGTATATTGGATATACATTATATTAATGTGTACTTTACTAGTACTCCTAGTAGCACCAGGGTATTAGATACCGGCTCGGTTACTAAGTGTTAGTAACTCGAAATAAAAGAGCTACGAAATAAACGGAGACTAGCTAAAGGTGAGCTGACGATATGTGTTGGAAGTATTTCCAAGTTTGATGTGATCAAACATCGCACGCTCCCTCTACCATCAAGATTAGTATTAAACCTGAATAATTGTCATTTGGTGTTTATGTTGAGCATAGACATGATTGGATTATGTCTATCGCAATACTGGTTATTCATTTAAGGAGAATAATGGTTACTCTATTTATTTGAATAATACCTTCAATGGTCTTGCACCAGCTAATGGTTTATTGAATCTTGATCGTAGTGATACACATTTTCATGCCAAAAGATATAAGATAGTAATGATAGTACCACTTACTTGTGGCAATCGCCATGTAAGTCATATTGGTATAAAACACATGAAGAAGCTCCATGTTGATGGATCTTTGGACTCACTCGTTTTTGAAAAGTTTGAGACATGCGAACCACGTCTATTGGTGTATACGCATGAAGAAACTCCATGCAGATGGATCATTTGGACTCACTTGATTTTGAATCACTTGAGATATGCAAATCATACCACATGGGCAAGATGACTGAGAAGCCTCATTTTCAGTAAGATGGAACAAGATAGCAACTTGTTGGAAGTAACACATTTTGATGTGTGCAGTCCAATGAGTGCTGAGGCATGCAGTGAATATCGTTATGTTCTTACTTCACAGATGATTCGAGTAGATGTTGAGTATATTTACTTGATGAAACACAAGTCTGAATTATTGAATGGTTCAAGTAATTTCAAAGTGAAGTTGAAGATCATTGTGACAAGAGGATAAAATGTCTATGATATGATCATAGAGATGAGTATCTGAGTTACAAGCTTTGGCACGCAATTAAGACATTGTGGAGATTGTTTCACAATTAATACCGCCTGGAACACCATAGTGTGATGGTGTGTCCGAACATCATAGTTGCACCCTATTGGATATGGTGCATACCATGATGTCTCTTATCAAATTACCACTATCGTTCATGGGTTAGGCATTAGAGACAACCGCACTCACTTTAATGGGGCACCACGTAATTCCGTTGAGACGACACCGTTTGAACTGTGGTTTGGAGAAACCTAAGTTGTCGTTTCTTAAAAGTTTGGGGCTGCGACGCTTATGTGAGAAAGTTTCAGGTTGATAAGCTCGAACCCAAAGCGGATAAAATGCATCTTCATAGGAAACCCAAAACAGTTGGGTATACCTCCTAATTCAGATCCGAAAGCAATAGGGATTGTTTCTTTAATCGGGTCCTTTCTCGAGGAAAAGTTTGTCTCGAAAAGTTGAGTGGGAGGATGGTGGAGACTTGATATGGTTATTGAACCGTCACTACAACTAGTGTGTAGCAGGGCACGTGAAGTTGTTCTGTGGCACCTACACCAATTGAAGTAGAAGCTTATGATAGTGATCATGAAACTTGGATCAAGTCACTACTGCACCTCGTGGGGTGACAAGGATGCGTCTTGCTTGAGTGGTACAAGAATCTGTCTTGAAGGTCATGTTGCTAGACAACAATGAACCTACGAGCTATGGAGAAGCAATGGTGGGCCCAAATTCCGATAAATGGTTAGAAGCCATGAAATCCGAGATAGGATCCATGTATCCGATCAAAGCATGGACTTTGGTGGACTTGCCCGATGATCGGCAAGCCATTGAGATAAATGGATCTTTAAGAAGACGGATGTGGACTGTAATGTCACCGTATATGAAGCTCGACTTGTGGCGAAGAGTTTTTCACAAGTTCAAGGAGTTGACTACAATGAGATTTTCTCATCCGTAGCGATGCTTAAGTCCGTCAGAATCATGTTACCATTAGCTACATTTATGAAATCTGGCAGATGGATGTCAAAACGAGTTTCCTTACCAGTCTTCATAAGGAAAGGTTGTATGTGATACAATCAGAAAGGTTTTGTCGATCCTAAGGATGCTAAAAGGTATCTTGGCTCCAAATGATCCTTCTAAGGACTAGAGTAAGCATCTTGGAGTTGGAATGTACACTTTGATGAGATGATCAAAGATTTTGGGTTTATACAAAGTTTATGAGAAACTTGTATTTCCAAAGAAGTGAGTGGGAGCACTATAGAATTTCTGGTGAGTATATGTTGTTGACGTATTGTTGATCAGAAATGATGTAGAATTTCTAGAAAGCATAAAGGGTTGATTGAAAGAAGTTTTCAAGGGAAAACCTGGATTAAGTTACTTGAACATTGAGCATCAAGATCTATGAGGATAGATCAAAAACGCTTAATGGTACTTTCAAATGAGCACATACCTTGACATGATCTTGAAGGTGTTCAAGATGGATCAGTCAAAGAAGGAGTTCTTGCCTGAGTTGTAAGGTATGAAGTTAAAACTTAAAGCTCGACCATGGCAGAAGAAAGAGGAAGGACGAAGGTCGTCCCCTATGCTTTTGTCATAGGCTCTATACGATATGCCATGCTGAGTACCGCACCTGATGTGTGCCTTGCCACATGTCTGGCAAGAGGGTACAAAGGTGATCAAGGAGTGGATCACCGGACGGCGGTCAAAAATAGTCCTTGGAGTAATAAGGACATATTTCTCGATTATGGAGGTGATAAAGAGTTCGGCATAAAGGGTTACGTCGAGGCAAGCTTAACACCTATCCGAATGACTCTGAGTAGCAAACCGGATACGTATAGTGGAGCGACCATTTGGAATAACTCCTAGTGGAGCGTGGAAGCAGCATTTACAATATGACCTAGAGATTTGCGAAGTGCATATGGAGCTGAATGTTGCAGACCCGTTGACTAAAACCTCCCTCACAAGCAAAACATGATCAAACCACAAAACTCATTGAGTCTTAATCACATGATGATGTGAACTAGTTTAATGACACTAGTAAACTCTTTGGATGTTGGTCACATGGCGATGTGACCTGTGAGTGTTAATCACATGGCGATGTGAACTAGATTATTGACTCTAGTGCAAGTGGGAGACTGTTGGAAATATGCCCTAGAGGCAATAATAAATTAGTTATTATTATATTTCCTTGTTCATGATAATCGTTTATTATCCATGCTATAATTGTATTGATAGGAAACTTAGATACATGTGTGGGTACATAGACAACCCATGTCCCTAGTAAGCCTCTAGTTGACTAGCTCGTTGATCAATAGATGGTTACGGTTTCCTGACCATGGACATTGGATGTCGTTGATAACGGGATCACATCATTAGAAGAATGATGTGATGGAAAAGACCCAATCCTAAGCCTAGCACAAAGATCGTAGTTCGTATGCTAAAGCTTTTCTAATGTCAAGTATCATTTCCTTAGACCATGAGATTGTGCAACTCCCGGATACCATAGGAATGCTTTGGGTGTACCAAACGTCACAACGTAACTCAGTGGCTATAAAGGTGCACTACAGGTATCTCCGAAAGTGTCTATTGGGTTGGCACGAATCGAGACTGGGATTTGTCACTCCGTGTGACGGAGAGGTATCTCTGGGCCCACTCGTTAGGACATCATCATAATGTGCACAATGTGATCAAAGAGTTGATCACGGGATGATGTGTTACGGAACGAGTAAAGAGACTTGCCGGTAACGAGATTGAACAAGGTATTGGTATACCGACGATCGAATCTCGGGCAAGTACAATACCGCTAGACAAAGGGAATTGTATACGGGATTGATTGAGTCCTTGACATCGTGGTTCAACCGATGAGATCATCGTGGAACATGTGGGAGCCAACATGGGTATCCAGATCCCGATGTTGGTTATTGACCGGAGAACGTCTCGGTCATGTCTACATGTCTCCCGAACCCGTAGGGTCTACACACTTAAGGTTCGATGACGCTAGGGTTATAAAGGAAGTTTGTATGTGGTTACCGAATGTTGTTCAGAGTCCCGGATGAGATCCCGGACGTCACGAGGAGTTCCGGAATGGTCCAGAGGTAAAGACTTATATATGGAAAGTTGTTGTTCGGGTTCCGGGAAAAGTTCGGGTTTTTTCGGTATTTTACCGGGAAGCATCCAGAAGGTTCCGGAGGATTCCGGAGGGGTCCGGAGGTCCGGAAATTGTTCCACCACGTCCAATACAGTAGCATGGGCTGTAAGGGGGCGCCCTAGTCTTAATGGGTCAGGGGCACCAGCCCCCCCAAGGCCCATGCGCATGGGAAGGGGAAACCCTAAGGGGGAGGGCCTCCACTTGACTTGGGAGGCACTCCTCCCCCCCTTGGCCGCTGCCCCAACCCTAGATGGGATCTAAGGGGGTTGGCCCCCTCTTCCCCCCACCTATAAATAGTGGAGGGGTGGGAGGGCAGCCGCACCCCAAGTTCTGGCGCAACCCTCCCCTCTCCCAAGTACTCCTCCTCTCCCGCAGTGCTTGGCGAAGCCCTGCAGGATTGCCACGCTCCTCCACCACCACCACGCCGTTGTGCTGCTGCTGGATGGAGTCTTCCTCAACCTCTCCCTCTCTCTTTGCTGGATCAAGGCATGGGAGACGTTACCGGGCTGTACATGTGTTGAACGCGGAGGTGCCGTCCGTTCGGCACTAGGATCTTCGGTGATTTGGATCACGACGAGTACGACTCCTTCAACCCCGTTCTCTTGAACGCTTCCGCTTAGCGATCTACAAGGGTATGTAGATGCACTCTCCTTCCCCTCGTTGCTGGTTTCTCCCTAGATAGATCTTGGTGACACGTAGGAAAATTTTGAATTTCTGCTACCTTCCCCAACACTTTCTTCATGACTTATACATGTTCCTGTAACTATGAGATTATGCAACTCCCGTTTACCGGAGGAACACTTTGGGTGCTACCAAACGTCACAACGTAACTAGGTGATTGTAAAGGAGTACTACAGGTGTCTCCAAAGGTACATGTTGGGTTGGCGTATTTCGAGATTAGGTTTTGTCACTCCGATTGTCGGAGAGGTATCTCTAGGCCCTCTCGGTAATGCACATCACTATAAGCCTTGCAAGCAATGTAGCTAATGAGTTAGTTACGGAATGATGCATTACGTAACAAGTAAAGAGACTTGCCGGTAACGAGATTGAACTAGGTATTGGATACCGACGATCGAATCTCGGGCAAGTAACATACCGATGACAAAGGGAACAACATATGTTGTTATGCGGTTTCACCGATAAAGATCTTCGTAGAATATGTAGGAGCCAATATGGGCATCCAGGTTTCGCTATTGGTTATTGACCGAGAATAGTTCTAGGTCATGTCTACATAGTTCTCGAACCCATAGGGTCCGCACGCTTAACGTTACGATGACAGTTTTATTATGAGTTTATAAGTTTTGATGTACCGAAGTTTGTTTGGAGTCCCGGATGTGATCACGGACATGACGAGGAGTCTCGAAATGGTCGAGACATAAAGATTGATATATTGGACGACCATATTCGGACATCGGAAGTGTTCCGGCGCTTTGGAGAAAACCGAGTCTTTGGAGGGTTACCAAACCCCCCTCGGAGAAGTAATGGGCCTTATGGGCCTTAGTGGAGAGAGAGAGGGCAGCCAGATGGGCCGTCGCGCCTCCCCTCGTGTCCGATTGGACTAGGAGGCGGCGCCCCCTCTTTCCCTCTCCCTCTCCCCTTCCTTTCCCCTCCTAGTAGGAGTAGGAAAGAGGAGTCCTACTCCTACTAGGAGGAGGACTCCTCCTCCTGGCGCGCCCACAAGGGCGGCCGCCTCCCCTTGCTCCTTTATATACGGGGCAAGGGGTACCCTAGAACACACAAGTTGATCTACGATCGTTCCTTAGCCGTGTCGGTGCCCCCTCCACCATATTCCACCTCGGTCATATCGTCATGAGTTTAGGCGAAGCCCGCACCGTAGAGCATCATCATCGTCACCACGCCGTCGTCTTGACGAACTCATCCCGACACTTTGCTGGATCGAGTCCGGGATCGCCATCGAGCTGAACGTGTGCTGAACTCGGAGGTGCCGTATGTTCATGCCGATCGGTCGGATCGTGAAGACGTACGACTACATCAACCGCGTTGTCATAATGCTTCCGCTTACGATCTACGAGGGTACATGGACAATACTCTCCCCTCTCGTTGCTATGCCATCACCATGATCTTGCGTGTACGTAGGAAATTTTTTGAAATTACTACGTTCCCCAACAACTAGTTCCTCCAGCCTTGCCCCGTCGGTCCGCCGCTGCGCCAACCGTCGTCGGGATCCCCTCCCCCCGCGACGCTGCCGGATCTCTGCACCACCGAGATCCCCCCTCCCTCCCCCGTTCCACCCCGGACCATGGCGTCGCCGCCGGGATCCCCTCCCCCCACCCCCCGCAACACCGCCGTATCTCTGCACCACCCAGATCCCCCTGTTCCACCAGCCGGACCACGGAGCTCTCTCCGGCCTCTTTTCTGTATCTTGACACCGGATCTCGCTCCCCCGGCCCTCCATTGGCTCTCTCCCTCCTTTTTTTGGATTTCATGCGCCTCTATCCTCTTTCATTGTTGATTCTCATCCTTCTTTGCTGGCTTGTTGATTCTCGCAACTCTGAACATATATAAGTTGCTAAGATTGAAGGTAAAGAGGCAGGGTGCGACTATTAATTAGAACCTGCATCTGAAACTGAAATTTTAGCACAGAGGCATAAGCCGTGAGGGGAGGGGAGGGTAGGTCATCAGGTTGAACTTTGTAGCGGCCCATAACAAAATTTCTGGCCCATGAAACTGTTAACAGCAGAATCAGACGAAAATTACGGCAGTAGTACCACCTCGTTTATATTGATTTTGTTTATACAAATCGTAAAAGCGTATTATGACATGAGAAGAAAGCGTATTGTGATGGTGAACCCGACAAAGTCAATCTGTACTTTATTATTAGGGAGAGAAAAAAATCACAAATCCTGCTCTGCATGCTATTACAAGCCACTTGTATCCATTTCTTACAAACGTCGGAAAGAATGTTATTCTCTATAAGGTCAATATGCCTTTGTGTTGCCTCTGGTTAATTATCGCTTTTCGGGAGAAACATACATTGTGATTGTTACATATACATACTCTTTAAGAGTTTAATAATTTATGTAACTAATTACCGTGAATTCAAATTTCATAAGTTCTATATATGTTAACACAAATTTAGTATTTACTTTTATTTCGAGAAATGCAACTAAATTTGTAATATGTACAAAAATAGTCAAAAAAATCTACACATATACTATCAGATATTTAAAGAATAAAAAAGCTCAAAGCGGTAGTAGATAAGCACAATTGTTCACTATTTTTTTTCTTGGTGGACTAAAATAAACGTGGGAAAAGTTTACAAACATGAATGAAATGTTTACAATATATATCAAGAAGTCTGCAAGGTTTGTGGTTGCAAGGCTGCTTGCACTTGACAATATGTCCATGAATATCACCTAGTTAAGTAAAGAAATCCTACGTATCATGTTCACTTAAGATGACTTTTAGTTAGAGAACGGCAGTTAGAAAGCATGGCCTACCACCGTCGGCATTGTGATCGGTAAAGAAAGTTATGTAATCCTTATAGCATCTTATATATACAAGAATTCAGAGAAGAACCAAATAGTATTCATAGATAATCAAGTTCATAAATCCACAATTCATCGGATCTCGGCAAACACACCGCATAAGAGTATTACATCGACTAGATCTCCAAGAACATCGAGGAGAACTTTGTATTGAGAATCAAAGAGAGAGAAGAAGCCATCTAGCTAATAACTATGGACTCGAAGGTCTGTGGTAAACTACTCACGTTTCATCAGAGAGGCAATGGTGTTGATGTAGAAGCCCTCCGTGATCGATTCCCCCTCCGGCAGATCGCCGAAAAAGGCCCCAAGATGGGATCTCACGGGTACAGAAGGTTGCGGCGGTGGAAAAGTGGTTTTGTCGCTCCCCATGATGTTTCTAGGGTATAAGAGCAAATTTAGGCGAAAGAAGTACGTCGGTGGAGCTATGAGGGGCCCACTAGGGTGGGGGCGCGCCCCCCCGGGCGCACCCTCCTGCCTCGTGGCCTCCTCGTGGAGTCCCAGACTTCAACTCCAAGTCTTCTGGATTGCTTTTGGTCCAAGAAAGATCCTCATGAAGGTTTCATTCCGTTTGGACTCCGTTTGATATTCCTTTTCTGCAAAACCCTAGAATAGACAAAAAAACAAAAACTGGCACTGGGCCTCCAGTTAATAGGTTAGTCCCAAAAATAATTTAAAAGAGCATATTAAAGCCCATTAAACATCCAAAACAGATAATATAATAGCATGAAACAATAAAAAATTATAGATACGTTCGAGACGTATCAGTGTTCTCTTGAGTCATGATGACTTCACTAGAAGATTGCACTCAAAAACAGATCTGACGAGAAAACGGCGAACGAAAAAGAGGGCGAATAAAATGATAAATTTTTGTGAAGTGGGGGAGAGGAAAATGAGAGACAAATTGCAAATAATGTAAATTGCGAGGAGATGAGATTTGTGATTAGGAACCTGGTTGATGTTGAAGATCCTCCCCTGCAACGGTGCCAGAAATTCCTTTTGATGTCTACTAGAACTACGTTGGTATTTCTCCAAAGAGGAAGGGATGATGCAGTATAGCGACGGTAGGTATTTCCCTCAGTGATGAGACCAAGGTTATCGAACCAGTAGGAGAACCTCCTAACACCATGTAAACAACCCCTGCACACAAATAACATCGCAAGCCGACGTGTTAAAGGGATTGTCAATCCCTTTTGGGTAACGATGCCTCAAATTGGCGAGAAGACATGATAAAGTTGTGATAGACAGGATAAATAGATTGCGTAATAAATAAACTGTAGCAAGGTATTTTTTTATTTTTTGTTTAAAAGATTTGAAAATAAAAGCAAAGGAAAATAGGTTGCTAAGGCAAATATGATGAAAAGAGACCCGGGGGGGCGTAGGTTTCACTAGTGGCTTCTCTCGAGAAAAATAGCAAACGGTGGGAAAACAATTACTGTTGGGCAATTGATTGATATTCAAATAATCATGACGATATCCAGGCAATGATCATTATAAAAGCATCACGTCCAAGATTAGTAGACTGACTCCTGCTTGCATCTACTACTATTACTCCACACATCGACCGCTATCCAGCATGCATCTAGTCTATTAAGTTCATGGAAAAACAGAGTAATGCAATAAGAACGATGACATGATGTGGACAAGATCTATTTATGTAGAAATAGACCCCATCTTGTTATCCTTAATAGCAACGATACATACGTGTCGTTTCCCTTTCTGTCACCAGGATCAAGCACCGTAAGATCAAACCCATCACAAAGCACCTCTTCCCATTGCAAGATAAATAGATCAAGTTGGCCAAACAAAACCCAAATATCGGAGAAGAAATACGAGGCTATAATCAATCACGCATATAAGAAATCAAAGAAGAATCAAAATAACATTCATGGATAAAAACATAGATCTGATCATAAACTCAAAGTTCATCTCCCAACAAACACACCACAAAAAGACTTACGTCATATGGATCTCCAAGAGACCATTGTATTGATAATCGAGAGAGAGAGAGAGAGAGAGAGAGAGAGAGAGAGAGAGAAGCCATCTAGCTACTAACTACAGACCCGTTGGTCTACAAAGAACTACTCACGCATCATCGGAGAGGCACCAATGGACAAGATGAACCCCTCCGAGATGGTGTCTAGATTGGATCTGGTGGTTCTGGAACTTGCGTGGCTAGAATTGATTTTCATCGACTCCCCTAGGGTTGCTGGAATATTGGGGTATTTATAGAGCAAAGAGGCGGTGCGGGAGGCCAACGAGCAGGGCACAACCCACCGAGGCGCGCCTAGGCCCCCAGGCGCACCCTGGTGGGTTGTGCTCCCCTCGGAGATCCCCTCAGGTGCTTTCCTGGCCCACTGGATGTCTTCTGGTCCAAAAAAATCCACAAAAAGTTTTGCTACGTTTGGACTCCGTTTGGTATTGGTTTCCTGCGTTGTAAAAAACAAGTAGAAAACAACAACTGGCACTGGGCACTATGTCAATAGGTTAGTACCAAAAAATGATATAAAATAATTATAAAATGGTTGTAAAACATCCAAGAATGATAATATAACATCACAGAACAATAAAAAATTATAGATACGTTGGAGACGTATAAACTTTCGAGGAGGGCACAAGACACCAGGTCGCGCCTGAGCTCTGGTGGTGTGCCCTGGTGGCTGTGGGCACTGTGGGCCCCCGTTTGCGTTGATTCCACCTCCCAAAAATCATAATTATTCCAAAATAGTTTTCCGTAAATTTTTATCGCGTTTGGACTTCATTTGATATGGATTTTCTGCGAAACAAAAAACATGCAACAAACAGGAACTGTCACTAGGCACTGAATCAATAGGTTAGTCCGATAAATCATATAAAAAGTTGCCAAAAATATGTGAAAGTTGTATAATATTGGCATGAAACAATAAAAAGTTATAGATACGATGGAGACGTATCACTATGCTCCAGAGACGTATGTAAAGGTGTGGTGGTCACCTTCAAGACCAACCCCGAGTGCTTCGAGGCTCATCCATAGCGGTGACTTGAGGAGAATACAATGAGCCTTCCGTGCCATTACAGAAGCCTTGGCTCCGGCACCACTCCAAAGGGGATTAACACTTCCGCATGAAAGTGTGAACTTTGAAGGAAATATGCCCTAGAGGCAATAATAAAGTTATTATTTATTTCCTTATATCATGATAAATGTTTATTATTCATGCTAGAATTGTATTAACCGGAAACATAATACATGTGTGAATATATAGACAAACAGAGTGTCACTAGTATGCCTCTACTTGACTAGCTTGTTAATCAAAGATGGTTATGTTTCCTAACCATGAACAAGGAGTTGTTATTTGATTAACAAGGTCACATCATTAGTTGATGATCGATTGACATGACCCATTCCGTTAGCTTAGCACCCGATCGCTTAGTATGTTGCTATTGCTTTCTTCATGACTTATACATGTTCCTATGACTATGAGATTATGCAACTCCGTTTACGGAGGAACACTTTGTGTGCTACCAAACGTCACAACGTGGCGGGTGATTATAAAGGTGCTCTACAGGTGTCTCCGAAGGTACTTGTTGAGTTGGCGTATTTCGAGATTAGGATTTGTCACTCCAATGTCGGAGAGGTATCTCTGGCCCTCTCGGTAATGCACATCACTTAAGCCTTGCAAGCATTTCAACTAATGAGTTAGTTGCGAGATGATGTATTACTGAACGAGTAAAGAGACTTGTCGATAACGAGATTGAACTAGGTATTGGATACCGACGATCAAATCTCGGGCAAGTAACATACCGATGACAAAGGAACAACGTATGTTGTTATGCGGTCCGACCTTTAAAGATCTTCGAGAATATGTAGGAATCAATATGGGCATCCGTGTCCCGCTATTGGTTATTGACCGAGACGTGTCTCGGTCATGTCTACATTGTTCTCGAACCGTAGGGTCCGCACGCTTAAGGTTTCAATGACGCTTATATTATGAGTTTATGTATTTTGATGTACCAAGGTTGTTCGAGTCCGGATGTGATCACGGACATGACGAGGAGTCTCAAATGGTTGAGACATAAAGATTGATATATTGGACGGATATATTTGGACATCGAAAGGTTCGGATGAGATTGGGATCATACCGTTCCGGAGGTTACCGAACCCCGGTAAGTATATGGGCCTTATTGGGCCTTAGTGGAAGGGAGGAGAAGGAGCAAAGGAGGCGCGCCCCCAAGCCCAATCCGACTGGGAGGGGGCCCCCCCTTCCTTCTCTCCTCCCCTCTTCCTTCCTCTCCTACTCCTAATAGGAAAGGGGGCCAAACCTACTTGGAGTAGGTTTGCCCTCCTAGGGCGCCTCCCTCTAGGCCGGCCTCCTCCTCCCTCCCTCCTTTATATACTGGGCGGGGCACCCCATAGACACACAAGTTGATCATCGTGATCGCTCCTTAGCCGTGTCGGTGCCCCCTCACGATATTACACCTCGGTCATATTTGTGGCGGTGCTTAGGCGAAGCCCTGCGACAGTTGAACATCAAGATCGTCACCACGCCGTCGTGCTGACAAAACTCCTCCCCGTACCTCTGCTGGATCGGAGTTCGGGGTGCGTCATCGAGCTGTACGTGTGTCAAGAACTCGGAGGTGCCGGAGTAACGGTGCTTGGATCGGTTGGACCGGGAAGACGTACGACTACTTCCTCTACGTTGCGTCAACGCTTCCGCTTCGGTCTACGAGGGTACGTAGACAACACTCTCCCCTCTCGTTGCTATGCATCACCATGATCTTGCGTGTGCGTAGGAATTTTTTGAAATTACTACGTTCCCCAACAATGGCATCCGAGCCTAGGTTTTATGGTTTGATGTTATATGCACGAGTAGAACACAAGTGAGTTGTGGGCGATATAAGTCATCTTGCTTACCAAAGATGTCATACTTTGGTTGGCGGTATTGTTGGATGAAGCGGCCCGGACCGACATTACGCCAGACGCTTACGCGAGACTGGTTTTACCGCCGTGCTTTGCACACGGTGACTAACGGTGTCGGTTTCTCCAACTTTAGTTGAACCGAGTGTAGCTACGCCCGGTCCTTGCGAAGGTTAAAACAGCATCAACTTGACAAACTATCGCTGTGGTTTTGATGCGTAGGTGAGATTGGTTCTTGCTTAAGCCCGTAGCAGCCACGTAAAACTTGCAACAACAAAGTAGAGGACGCCTAACTTGTTTTTGCAGGCATGTTGTGATGTGATATGGCCAAGACATGATGCTATATTTTATTGTATGAGATGATCATGTTTTGTAACCGGTTATCGGCAATGGCGAGAGCCATATGGTTGTCGCTTATTGTATGAAATGCAACGCATACATAATTGCTTTACTTTATCACTAAGCGGTAGCGATAGTCGAGAAGCAATAGATGGCGAAATGACAACGATGCTATGATGGAGATCAAGGTGTCGCGCGGTGGCGATGGTGATCATGATGGTGCTTTGGAGATGGAGATCACAAGCACAAGATGATGATGGCCATATCATATCACTTATATTGATTGCATGTGATGTTTATCCTTTATGCATCTTATCTTGCTTTGATTGACGGTAGCATTTTAAGATGATCTCTCACTAAAATTATCAAGAAGTGTTCTCCCGAGTATGCACCATTGCCAAAGTTCGTCGTGCCTGCACACCACGTGATGATCGGGTGTGATAAGCTCTCGTCCATCTACAACGGGTGCAAGCCAGTTTTGCACACGCAGAATACTCGAGTTAAACTTGACGAGCCTAGCATATGCGAGATATGGCCTCGAACACGGAGACCGAAAGGTCGAGCGTGAATCATATAGTAGATATGATCAACATAAGATGTTCACCATTGAAAACTACTCCATCTCACGTGATGATCGGTTATGGTTTAGTTGATTTGGGTCACGTGATCACTTAGATGACTAGAGAGATGTCTGCCTAAGTGGGAGTTCTTAAGTAATATGATTAATTGAACTTAAATTTATCATGAACTTAGTACCGATAGTATCTTGCTTGTCTATGTTGATTGTAGATAGATGGCCCGTCTTTGTTGTTCCGTTGAATTTTAATGCGTTCCTTGAGAAAGCTAAGTTGAAAGATGATGGTAGCAACTACGCGGATCGGGTCCGTAACGAGGATTATCCTCATTGCTGCACGTAAAAATTACGCCCCGGAAGCACCGCTGGGTGCGAACTTCTTCTTGTTAACCGATTTAAGCGTTAAGAACGTCTGGCGAGCAAAGCGATGACTACTCGATAGTTCAATGTGCCATGCTTTACGGCTTAGAACCGGGACTTCAACGACGTTTTGAACTTCATGGAGCATATGAGATGTTCCAGGAGTTGAAGTTAATATTCCAAAAGAATGCCCGGATTGAGAGATACGAAGTCTCCAATAAGTTCTATAGCTGCAAGATGGAGGAGAATAGTTCAGTCAGTGAGCACATACTCAAGATGTCTGGGTATTGTAATCACTTGATTCAACTGGGAGTTACTCTTCCGGATGATAGCATCATTGACAGAATTCTCCAATCACTTCCACCAAGCTACAAGAGCTTCGTGATGAACTATAATATGCAAGGGATGGATAAGACGATTCCCGAGCTCTTCGCAATGCTAAAGGCTGCGGAGGTAGAAATCAAGAAGGAGCATCAAGTGTTGATGGTCAACAAGACCACTAGTTTCAAGAAAAAGGCAAAGGGAAGAAGAAGGAACTTCAAGAAGAACAACAAACAAGTTGCTGCTCAAGAGAAGAAACCCAAGTCCGGACCTAAGCTCGAAACTTAGTGCTTCTATCGCAAGCGATCGGTCACTAGAAGCGGAACTGCCCCAAGTATTTGGCGGATAAGAAGGATGGCAAGGTGAACAAAGGTATATGTGATATACATGTTATTGATGTGTACCTTACTAGAGCTCGCAGAGCACTGGTATTTGATACTGGTTACATTGCTAATATTTGCAACTCGAAACAGGGACTACGGACTAAGCGAACACTGGCAAAGGACGAGGTGACGATGCGCGTGGGAAATGGTTCCAAAGCCGATGTGATCGCGGTCGCACGCTACCTCTACATCTACCTTCGGGATTAGTATTAGACCTAAATAATTGTTATTTGGTGTCAGCGTTGAGCATGAACATTATATCTGGATCTTGTTTGATGCGAGACGGTTATTCATTTAAATCAGAGAATAATGGTTGTTCTATTTATATGAGTAATATATTTTATGGTCATGCACCCTTGAAGAGTGGTCTATTTTTGATGAATCTCGATAGTAGTGATACACATATTCATAGTGTTGAAGCCAAAAGATGTAGAGTTGATAATGATAGTGCAACTTATTTGTGGCACTGCCGTTTAGGTCATATCGGTGCAAAACGCATGAAGAAACTCCATCCTGACGGTCTTTTGGAACCACTTGATTATGAATCACTTGGTACTTGCGAACCGTGCCTCATGGGCAAGATGACCAAAACGCCGTTCTCCGGTACTATGGAGAGAGTAACAGATTTGTTGGAAATCATACATACAGATGTATGTGGTCCGATGAATGTTGAGGCTCGTGGCGGATATCGTTATTTTCTCACCTTCACAGATGATTTAAGCGATATGGGTATATCTACTTAATGAAGCATAAGTCCAAAAATTTGAAAAGTTCAAAGAATTTCAGAGTGAAGTTGAAAATCATCGTAACAAGAAAATAAAGTTTCTACGATCCGATCGTGGAGGAGAATATTTGAGTTACGAGTTTGGTCTACACTTAAAACAATGTGGAATAGTTTCAGAACTCACGCCACCCGAACACCACAACAGTAATGGTGTGTCCGAACGTCAGAATCGTACTTTACTTGATATGGTGCGATCTATGATGTCTCTTACAGATTTACCGCTATCGCTTTTGGGGTTATGCTTTAGAGACGGCCACATTCACGTTAAATAGGGCACCATCAAAATCCGCTGAGACGACACCTTATGAACTATGGTTTGGCAAGAAACCAAAGTTGTCGTTTCTTAAAGTTTGGGGCTGCGATGCTTATGTGAAAAAGCTTCAACCCGATAAGCTCGAACCCAAATCGGAGAAATGTGTCTTCATAGGATACCCAAAGGAGACAGCTTGGGTACACCTTCTATCACAGATCCAAGGCAAGACATTCGTTGCTAAGAATGGATCCTTTCTAGAGAAGGAGTTTCTCTCGAAAGAAGTGAGTGGGAGGAAAGTAGAACTTGATGAGGTAATCTGTACCTACTCCCTTGTTGGAAAATAATACATCACAAGAACCGGTTTACGTGACGTCAAAACCAACTAGTGAGGAAGTTGATGATGATGATCATAGAACTTGAGATCAAGTTAATCTGTAACCTCGTAGGTCGAACAGAGTAAGATCCGCACTGAGTGGTACGGTAATCCTATTCGGAAGTCATGCTACTAGATCATGATGAACCTACGAACTATGAAGAAGCGATGGTGAGCCCAGATTCGCAAAATGGCTTGAAGCCATGAAATCGAGATGGGATCCATGTATGAGAACAAAGTATGGACTTTGGTTGACTTGCCCGATAGTCAGCAAGCAATTGAGAATAAATGGATCTTCAAGAAGAAGACTGACGCTGACGGTAATGTTACTGTCTACAAAGCTCGACTTGTTGCAAAGGGTTTTCGACAAGTTCAAGGGGTTGACTACGATGAGACCTTCTCACCCGTAGCGATGCTTAAGTCTGTCCGAATCATGTTAGCAATTGCTGCATTTTATAGTTATGAAATTTGGCAAATGATGTAAAACCGCATTCTGAATGGATTTACGGAGGAAGAGTTGTATATGATGCAACCGAAGGTTTTATCGATCCAAAGGAGCTAACAAAGTGTGCAAGCTCCAATGATCCATTTATGGACTGGTGCAAGCCTCTCGGAGTTGGAATAAACGTTTTGATAGTGTGATCAAAGCATTTGGGTTTATATGCACTTTTGGAGAAGCTTCAGATTTACAAGAAAGTGAGTGGGAGCTCAGTAGCATTTCTAATATTATATGTGGATGACATATTATTGATTGGAAATGATATAGAATTTCTAAATAGCATAAAGGGATACTTGAATAAAAGTTTTTCAATGGAAGACCTCGGTGAAGCTACTTACATATTGGACATTAAGATCTATAGAGATAGATCAAGACGCTTAATTGGACTTTCACAAAGCACATACCTTGACAAAGTTTTGAAGAAGTTCAAAATGGATCAAGCAAAGAAAGGGTTCTTGCCTCAGATTGCAAGGTGTGAAGTTGAGTAAGACTCAAAGCCCGACCAACGCAGAAGATAGAGAGAAAATGAAAAGTGTTCCTATGCTTTAGCCATAGGCTCTATCATGTATGCAATGCTGTGTACCGACTGATGTGTGTCTTGCTATAAGTCTAGCAGGAGGTACCAAAGTAATCCAGAGTGGATCATCGACAGCGGTCAAGAACATCCTGAAGTACCGAAAAGGACTAAGGATATGTTTCTCGATATGGAGGTGACAAAGAGCTCATCGTAAATGGTTACGTTGATGCAAGCTTTGACACTGATCCGGACGATTCTAAATCGCAAATCGGATACGTGTTTACATTAAACGGTGGAGCTGTCAGTTGGTGCAGTTCAAAGCAAAGCGTCGTGGCGGGATCTACGTGTGAAGCGGAATACATAGCTGCTTCAAAAGCAGCCAATGAAGGAGTCTGGATGAAGGAGTTCATATCCGATCTAGGTGTCATACCTAGTGCATCGGGTCCAATGAAAATCTTTTGTGACAATACTGGAGCGATTGCCTTGGCGAAGGAATCCAGATTTCACAAGAGGACCAAACACATGAAGAGACGCTTCAATTCCATCCGGGATCTAGTCCAGGTGGGACACATAGAGATTTGCAAGATACATACGGATTTGAATGTTGCAGACCCATTGACTAAGCCTCTTGCACGAGCAAAACATGATCAACACCAAGACTCCATGGGTGTTAGAATCATTACTATGTAATCTAGATTATTGACTCTAGTGCAAGTGGGAGACTGAAGGAAATATGCCCTAGAGGCAATAATAAAGTTATTATTTATTTCCTTATATCATGATAAATGTTTATTATTCATGCTAGAATTGTATTAACCGGAAACATAATACATGTGTGAATATATAGACAAACAGAGTGTCACTAGTATGCCTCTACTTGACTAGCTTGTTAATCAAAGATGGTTATGTTTCCTAACCATGAACAAGGAGTTGTTATTTGAGTAACAAGGTCACATCATTAGTTGAATGATCTGATTGACATGACCCATTCCATTAGCTTAGCACCCGATCGTTTAGTATGTTGCTATTACTTTCTTCATGACTTATACATGTTCCTGTGACTATGAGATTATGCAACTCCCGTTTACCGGAGGAACACTTTGTGTGCTACCAAACGTCACAACGTAACTAGGTGATTATAAAGGTGCTCTACAGGTGTCTCTGAAGGTACTTGTTGAGTTGGCGTATTTCAAGATTAGGATTTGTCACTCCGAATGTCGGAGAGGTATCTCTGGGCCCTCACGGTAATGCACATCACTTAAGCCTTGCAAGCATTTCAACTAATGAGTTAGTTGCGAGATAATGTATTACGGAACGAGTAAAGAGACTTGCCGGTAACGAGATTGAACTAGGTATTGGATACCGACGATCGAATCTCGGGCAAGTAACATACCGATGACAAAGGAACAACGATGTTGTTATGCGGTCCGACCGATAAAGATCTTCGTAGAATATGTAAGAACCAATATGGGCATCCGTGTCCCGCTATTGGTTAT
The DNA here is from genome assembly GCA_021437245.1 of Aegilops speltoides. Lineage (NCBI taxonomy): Eukaryota > Viridiplantae > Streptophyta > Magnoliopsida > Poales > Poaceae > Aegilops > Aegilops speltoides. The sequence goes on from CM038142.1 coordinate 506,718,230, forward strand.
TGACCGAGACGTGTCTTGGTCATTTCTACATTGTTCTCGAACCGTAGGGTCCGCACGCTTAAGGTTTCGATGATGCTTATATTATGAGTTTATGTATTTTGATGTACCAAGGTTGTTCGAGTCCGGATGTGATCACGGACATGACGAGGAGTCTCAAATGGTCGAGACATAAATATTGATATATTGGACGGATATATTTGGACACCGAAAAGGTTCCGTTGAGTTTGGGATCATACCGTTCCGGAGGTTACCGAACCCCGGTAAGTATATGGGCCTTATTGGGCCTTAGTGGAAGGGAGGGAGAAGGAGCAAAGGAGGGGCGCCCCAAGCCCAATCCGACTGGGAGGGGCGGCCCCCTTTCCTTCTCTCCTCCCCCCTCTTCCTTCCCTCTCCTACTCCTAATAGGAAAGGGGGGCCAAACCTACTTGGAGTAGGTTTGCCCCTCCTAGGGCGCGCCTCCCCTCTAGGCCGGCCTCCTCCTCCCTCCCTCCTTTATATACGGGGGCGGGGGGCACCCCATAGACACACAAGTTGATCATCGTGATCGTTCCTTAGCCGTGTGCGGTGCCCCCCTCCACGATATTACACCTCGGTCATATTTGTAGCGGTGCTTAGGCGAAGCCCTGCGACAGTTGAACATCAAGATCGTCACCACGCCGTCGTGCTGACAAAACTCCTCCCCGTACCTCTGCTGGATCGGAGTTCGGGTGCGCCATCGAGTGTGACGTGTGTCAAGAACTCGGAGGTGCCGAGTAACGGTGCTTGGATCGGTTGGACCGGAAGACGACGACTACTTCCTCTACATTGCGCCAACGCTTCGCTTCGGTCTCACGAGGGCGTACGACAACACTCTCCCCTCTCGTTGCTATGCATCACCATGATCTTGCGTGTGCGTAGGAATTTTTTTGAAATTACTACGTTCCCCAACAAACTTTGGGATAAAATCCGCATCATCGACTCACTTGTGGTTAACCTTTTCCTGCACTTTACCTTGCTTGGTATGCTTGTGGGCTTGCTAATTATATTTGTTGCCTAGATTACATTTGAAGTGAGCTTGCTTTCCCTAATAGGATTGTTCATCGAGTTGCATTTCTATATAATTTTATTTATTCGCAATTCCCTAAAATTGGTAATTAAGCTTAAAATTTGTAGTCTCATATTCACCCTCTCTAATAGACTGTATCAATCCTTTGAATTGTTATCAGAGCTAAGGCTCTTTTATTGGGCTTAACCACATAAGAGGATATGAAAGATGAAGAGGATGTGCTTGCAGGCGGGGGGCCGCTTCGATCGGAGGTCCGACAACCCCATCCCCTGCTCGCACGCCTGTTCCTAAGTATAATGTCGTTGAGCCTTTTTACATTCCTCGACCTTTATCTCACTCGCATATTAATCCTACTGAGGGCCCCTCCTTCTTGAATGCTAACTCGTTTGCTAATTTAAAACTAGCTATGGAGTCTCACATTTGAGGTGTATCAATGCAACTATGGTGGATTGTGGTCGATGGTTTCAAGCCCAAGGATCCCTTTAATCTTACTCGAAGGGAAGCCCTCAACGATCAACTCAATGTTATCACCCTTAACATGCTGCATCTTGTCGCGACCAATGATTATAGTGACTCGGTTGTTCTCTTCAAGGCCGCCAAAGAAATTTGGGATTGTCTTGAGGAGGCACTTGAAGATCTCAAAGGTCTTGGTTGGCCTTGCTCAAGAAAGAGGTCAATTTGTTTTTGAGAAATGAAGGTGAAACCGCATATGATGTGTATCAAAGGTTGAAGTCTCTTGTGCTGAATTTGAGAACCTTTCGATGCACTTGGGAAAATGACGATTTCATCAAAGATAACCATTGATGCCATGGTCTTAATGGAACATGCTATGGTGATGATTGTTCATCAATGTACGCATCACAACAAGTTAACTCCGGCTCAGGTAGTATTATCCTTCTCCACCCATAGTTTTTTTGGATACCAAGTCCAAGAAAACCTTTGGTATTGCTCAAGCGGCCAAGAACCCAAAGCTTGCTTTGAAGGCCAAGAAAGTGGTTGTGCGCTCATCTAGGGAAGAATATAAAGGGTAAGAAAGTGTTGAGGAACAAGTTGACACATTGTGCCTGGTAAATGACTTTGAAGAATACTTGACCCTCTTGGTAAAAAATTATCCGGGCACCATGGCAAACAAGGGGAATAATATCAAGGGAAGATCCTTTGGGAGAAGAAAGTGCTACAATTGTGATAGCCCAAGACACTTTGTTCATGACTTTTCCTGACAGCTACTCCCTTATATGTTCTCCACACTTGAAATATTAGGCACAAAAATTGTAAATCCAAACTAGAGACATCACAAGAACACACAGATGACGAATCCCGCCGTGAATACTTCAAATGGAGCTATAAATTTTGTCCATGATCACTATCAACATGGAACTTGGCCTTTTTTCCAAAAAATCTTAGGGCTCCTTTGCCTCCCGCCGGTCCGCCTTGTCTCTGATGGCCCTGGGGCCATGGAGGCACAGTGGGTCGTGGCCCTTGCCGCCAGGAGGGATCTTGCTTCGGTTAGGCATTTTTGTGAGCTTGCATAGTTTTTATGTCATATTCAGGAAGACGAGATGGTGGCAGCTCCCTAAAGATGGAATAAAGTTCTTCGTGCTTAGCCCCAAATCCGGTAATGCATCTAGTGTCGTCCGAGGGCGAGTGAAGGTGGGTGCCTGACGGATCTTGCAGGATTCGGTCGGTGCTAGTCTTAGGTGGATATGTTTGGGTCTCCGTTCATGTCTACATGTTGGATCCTTTTGATATATACGTTTCTTCATCGACGATGTTTGCTGTTATGATGCGCTGATCGTGTGGGGTCTTAGCACGACGATTTACTAACCTTCTACTAAAACAAGTTTGTCCCGGTTCCGGTGAGGGAGGCGGATTCACTCTAGTGCTTGTAGTCGTCATGAGGTGGTCTAGGACACGGATGCAATTTTCGTTATTTTTGTGTTCTTTGTAGTGCCATGACATAACAGGTAGATCCGGAGTTTCCTCGCAAAATAAACTTGTCCTTTTTCCTCCTTGAGCTATTGTTAATGCGACCCATAAAAAAGGGGAAAAGCTTACCTTCTACCGACTGATCGCGCGCGCCCGTCCGCCGGCTCCGTGGCCGTTTGATCGTGTGTTGATCAGATGGCCGACAACGTCCCCGCGTCCGCCGAAGCCGCGTCTATTTTTCTGCAACTCACATGTTGTTTCAAGACAGTCATTCCTGCAACTGGGTAACAGTAGGAGGGTTTCGGGGCTCGTCTGGAAGTCGCGTCTGTTTTCCTGCAACTCATCTGTTGTTTCAAGACAATCATTCCTGCAACTGGGTAACAATAGGGGGTTCGGAGCTTGTCTGGACTAGAGGGCGAGCGGCTGGATTTGGGAGCCGGCGGACGCGCGGCGGGCGCTTAGGCGTTAGGCCACTGGCCTTATCCACTCGGTGGCGATTTATTTACTTGCTCGTGATCGGCGGTGGCCGACGACAACTCAAGCAGGTACGAATCAGAGATCGACGGTTTCTGCAACAAAGATCTTGTTTCAGAAAATAAAAATTGATTCGGTGGTGAAGTTTTCTTCAGCAACATGATCTAGTTTTAGAAAGTTTGTGCAACACATGTCTTGTTTCAAAAGAAAAAAAATGGTTCGGCAGCTAAGTTATTTTTCTGCAACATGGGTCTTGCTTCAGAAACATAGCCCCGGTTGAAGAAAGCGTTGGAGGAGCACACGATGTTAGAGCGTACGAGGCCAAGCATTGCAACACGACACATGTTTCAGTAAATATAGATTCGATTCAGTAAATCGTCAAAGGAGTGTCCAGCGTGGGAGCTCGTTGCCGTCATGCTGGAGTAGAGGGCGCGGCTGTCCACAAAGCAGGTCCCCTCTGTGAGCTCGATTCGCATCAGATCCAACCATGGTGCATGTGTTGCAGAAACTTCAATTTAGTTCCTGCACGCCGGCGGCGGGCTGATTCTGCGGTGGGTTGCGGCGACGCCGCGTAGAGCGCAACTCTGTCGAGGCCGGGGGCAATAGTGTTGTTTCCGCAACATAGTGTTTGTTGCGGAAAATAAAGAGTGGGTATGCGGGGCACGGACACTAAATCGGACGGTTATCAGTTCGGGCATCCAACGATCGTCGAGGCGGCGGATAAAATCAAAACATCGGCCGGCGGACGCGTAGCGTCGCCCTAAAAAAGCCATTTTGATTTTCTAGAATTAAAAAAACTATTTTGAATATTTTTTGAGGAAAAAAACTATTTTGAATGTGATGGATTTTGGTGCTAGATGGAAACGTTGGGCCGGCGCTGCACAAGGCCCACGCACACGGGTGCCCACCAGCAGGCTCGCACGGACCAGAGCCCACAGGCGGAGGAAAAAAAACCTAGGGACGTTTACAGATACACCCCAGTACAAATCCACTATTTCCAATATCACACCCCAAACCGAGCATTCGCGCGGGCCAAGAAAAACACCAAAGCAGGCGAGGGGAAACGCAAAAATCGCACATCTCGCGGCCGGAGGGCGTGGCCCTCAATCAATCGGGAGACCCGGTGCGGTGCCTCGCCCTTCCTATAAACACCGAGCCGCCGCCGTCTGCCTCGCCCAAACCCTCCCCAAAACCCTAGCTGATTCGGGGAACTAGGGTTCCTCCCCGCCTCCACCGCCGCCGCCGCCGCCGCCAAGCTCCCGCCGGTGAGTCCCCTCCTCTCCCCCCCGTCGGCTCGTTTATTTCGCTGCTCCGTGCTCCTCTGCGTCGATCGTACCCGCGCTGATCGGTGAACTTCGGGCGCTCGTGATTCGGCGACCTGAATTCGGAGGAGTGACCGTTTCTCGGGCAGCGCCGTGGCGTAGTCGAGTTCGCAGCTGCGTCGCCCGTAGCTGGTAGCGCTGATTTTGTGTTCGCTGCGAGGTTGGTCGGTTCGAATCGCTTGTACTGTAGGATGCTCTCCGATTATTGGTTTTAGTCTCTACGTGAATAAAAATCCTTTGCAATTGTCGAGCGGGTAGGCTTCAGCCCGAGATATGCCCTGATTATGCTTAGCCATAGATTTTATTTTTGTAGTGCACGTTGTTAGTCCTGTGCTGCTTCGTTATGCTGTTCTGTGTTTATGTCTAGTTGCTGGTATCAACGGGCTACCAGGATTCAATGGTAACTTGCGCTGAGAAATTGTGTAGCTTGCGAAGGGTAGATGAATTGTGCGTTGTTTGTGTTTGTTGCTCTTAAGTTGACGCCCATCTCTTTGTGCAGAGCTCAAAAAAATACATACCATGGGTAAGTCGAGCAAGAAGTCTGCTGTTCAGGTTGCACCTGCCGCTGGTCTGGTCCCAGATGGAAAATCTGGAAAGAAAGGTATATATTCGAGTAACCATATGTCTCCTTGTTTTTATGTAGTAAAATATCATTCTGTGGCGTAACTCCCGTGATCTCAATCTGCAGGCAAGAGGAATGCGGAAGATGACATCGAGAAGGCTGTCAGTGCCAAGAAGCAGAAAACTGCATCTGAGAAGGCTGTGCCTGTGAAGAATGATCTTAAAGTCAAGAAGCTCCCTCCAAAGAAGGTCGAGTGCAGTAGTTCTGATGAGGATTCTTCAGAATCCGAGGATGAGGTGCTTCACCTGTTCTTCTCTTTGCCTTCTTTTTTGTTAAATAGTACTGTAGCATGCATTGTGTATTTGAAGTTTATTATTTTGGACATGATACTGCATAGAATTATTCCATGAAGATAATTTCCATTCATTGCTTGTGTCATTGTTGTCACCTAGGTGTATATTTACACTACTCTCTGAAATCAATTTTCTAAATAAATCTTTCCCAGGTGATGGTTCAACCAAAGAAGGCTGCACCGTCTGCTAAAGAGGAGTCCAGCTCTGATAGCAGCGATGAGAGCAGTTCTGATGACGAACCTGCAAAAAAGCCTGCTACTGCTTCAAAGAAACCTGCTGCACTTGCTAGCAATGGTTCAAAGAAAGTCAAGTCTGACAGCAGCAGCTCTGACAGCAGCTCCGATGAGGATGTGAGTGTTTTAGTGAAATGTTCAGTGTTTTAGTGAAATGTTCATAATTATTCTTTCTCCTTTTCTATCTAATCTGTATGTGATTTCCTCTTAATTTTCACTTCTTTCTGTAATCATCTTTCCCAGGTGATGGTCCCACCCAAGAAGGCTGCACAATCTGCTAAACAGGAGTCCAGCTCTGATGGTAGTGACGAGAGCAGCTCTGATGATGAACCTGCAAAGAAGTCTGCTGCCGCTTCAAAGAAACCTGCTGCAAAGACTGAAGATTCAGATAGCAGCAGCTCTGATGAGGATGAAGTGAGTATTTGTTTCCATGATTATTCTTTCCCTTCTATTGCCTAATACGAGTTGTTGCATAGTCCTCAAATTTTCTTTCTTGTCTCATTGTATGTTAAACTTCAAGCTTATGATATTAGCTAGATATGTTCGTTGTATTTCCCTTGATGGACCTCTTGCTGATGCAATATGAAAATAGGTTCCGTTTTTGCTCCAGATTTTTAATTTGTATGCTTTTCCACAACAACACATCTTAGTTGAGACCTTGAACTGCTAAATTTTCTTCTGAGCTGTGTCTTGTGTGCTGAAGGACAAATGTATCGAGTTTATTTTGTATTGAAGTAATGAATATGGTGCATGACTATTGTATATCTAAATCAATAAATTTGTGAATGCTTACAATAGGTATTGTAATGAGTATTGTTTGGCATATAATGAATGGACTTGAGCTTATTTTATTTTCCAAAAATACTACATGGGCACACTCAATTCTGAACTCAACCATTAGCACTGTTATATGAATAATGAATCAGACAGTGAGTACTCTATGTGCTCGGTCTCATACTTCCCATTGTTGCTATCATGGTTATTTTGCGGAGTATGCACAAAGTGCCAGCTTCACCAGCAATATTTTGTTAGTCCTGAGTGTAACAATGTATGCAGGATATGCTTCCCGCTAAAGCACCAGCAGCAGCCAAGAAGATTGAAGAATCCAGTGAAAGTTCTGATTCTGAAAGCTCTGACTCCGAGGTAGTCATTTAACTACTGATTTCAAAGTGGAAGCTTCATCTTTTAATAGCACTTCTAAATATTATTTTGCCTGATTTTCACCATGTTTCGCTTAATTGGTTTTCAGAAGCCAGCTACTGAAGTGAAGAATTCTGCGGTTGCCACTGCACAAAAGAAGAACCAGGACGGCTCTGACAGTGATTCTGATGATTCATCAGATGAGGTAAGATCATATTTCTAGCGATGTATCTCTATGTGAGATAATTGAGTACAAAAGCATAAAACGGATTCTTGCACTTACCATTCCCCTGCTCTTGTCGTTTAATCCTCAGATTTGTTGGTCCTAACTGGATAAACATTTGCAGGATATGGCCACTAAAAAACCAGTAGCCAAGAAAGTGGTAGAATCCAGTGAAAGTTCTGATTCTGACTCTGAGGAGGAGGTAATCAGCCTACTAGTTATATGAAAACTAAGGCTTCATCATTCTTTCTTCATAATGTGATACTAACATCTTCAATATATTTCCAGGATACCACTGCTAAACCAGTTCAATCTTCCAAGGCTGTTGCTGTTAAGAAGGGCAAAGAATCCAGTGATAGCTCAGATTCTGACTCAGATTCAGATTCTGAAGAAGTAAGTTCCCTGTTGTACTTGTTTGCTCTTGTAACTTCTCTTGTGATATTTGTCTTTCACATTGTTTCGCTGCTAGCAAAATCTTCTGTCTGCCATCTTTCTAATGCGGTTTCTTTCTGTGCCCAGGATACCACCGCTAAAACAGTTTCTGTAAAGAAAGAAGAATCTAGTGGCAGCTCAGATAGTGACTCGGATTCAGATTCTGATGAAGTAAGTGTTCTGTTACTTGCTTACTCCTGGTCACTTTTTTGTTGTGCAGTGTTTAAAATTCCTTCCAATGTTTTGCAGCCAGCAAAATCTACTATTCCTGCGAAGAGGCCTCTGACAACAGAGAAAAAGAGTGAACATGTACGCATACTTTTTAAAATTTTATTTTCTTGAAAGCATTGTCTTCTGTGATATTTGTTGTACATTAAATGATCTTGTTGTAATTCAATATTTGCAGTCCAAGGATGATTCTGATGACAGTTCTGATGAGAGTGATGAGGAAGAGCCTCCACAAAAGAAGCCTAAGGTGCTTATTTTTGGTGTTTGCTTTTCCGTCTGAAGATTTTGATCCATATTGCATTTCTTACTCTATTGCAGGATTCATCTTCTGGTGCTGCCAAGCCAGTCTCTAAGGCTGCCAAGAAAGAAAGCAGTGATGATGATGACAGTTCTGAAGAGAGCTCTGACAGTGATGAGGAAAAGAGTAAATCGGTGTCAGTGGCAAAACCCAAGCAGAACGAAGTATGGTTCGAGTATATTTATGCTGTTCTAGTTTTTCCTCTTATGTTTGATGGATGCTTGACTTCAGCTTTGACTTTATTTGTTGCAGCCAAAAACTCCTGCCAGCAGTGGTCAAGCTACTACTGGGTCAAAGACCCTTTTTGTAGGGAATCTGTCATACAATGTGGAGACTGATCAAGTGTAAGTTTGTGAGATGTGCTATTATTGCATCTTTTCTGAAAGATGTTCTTAACTTCATTTGTTCCACATCCTGTAGGAAGCAATTTTTTGGGGAGGCTGGTGAGGTTATGGATATTCGTTTTGCTACCGCTGATGATGGGAGCTTCAAGGGTTTTGCACATGTTGAATTTGCTACAGTTGAAGCTGCTCAAAAGGTACCTCACAATGTTTCTTTGTGATCCATGTAGTCTCATCAGCTTATCTGTGAAGTAAGATTTTAATTGCCATCTAATTTCTATTTGGTTATCCATGTTCCGACGCTGTTAGGCATATGAATTAAATGGAGAAAATTTGGCGGGGAGGCCTGTCAGGCTTGATTTTGCTCGTGAGCGAGGCGCTATTACTCCTGGCAGCGGGTGATTTTCTATCCCACCGATTATCTACCTAGAAATTGACTGGACATGCTAACCATGGATGCGCCTAATTTTCTGTGTTCAGGAGGGACAATAGTTCTTTCAAGAAGCCTGGTCAAAGCAGTACTGCCTTTGTTAGAGGATTTGATTCATCTCTTGGGGAGGAAGAGGTAATTCAAAGCGTTAAACATGTCTTTTTGTGGTAAAATCTGATTAATTTGACCGAGTTAAAGTTTGAGTCTTGTTATATCTAAATTTTTTCTGTCACCAGATCCGAAGCTCGCTTCAAGATCATTTTAGCTCATGTGGAGATATTAGAAGAGTTTCAATCCCAAAGGATTATGATACTGGTGCAAGCAAAGGGTAAGTTCTTTGCGGAAAGCGCTCTGGCATATAAAATGCACCTGCTCCAGGTCACAATCCATATCCTCGTATCTTGTAATTGACTCTTGTCTGCTTGGTTTGGTCCTGCAGGATAGCGTACATAGAATTTGAAGACAGCAGTTCTTTGCCCAAAGCGCTTGAGCTGAACGGGTCTAACATTGTAGAAGGCTTAAGCTTGTTTGTTGATGAAGCCAAGCCTAGGGCAGATAACAGAGATGGCGCCGATAGTGGTAACAGGAGAGCAGGAAGATTTGACGGGAGCGCGGGCCGCAGAGGTGGAAGATTTGACGGGGGCGGCCGCAGAGGTGGAAGATTTGACGGGGGCTCGGGCCGCAGAGGTGGTGGAAGATTCGGCCGGGGTGACAGAGGCGGCCGGAGTGACAGGGGCCGTGGTCGGGGTGGTGCACCCCCCAGGCAGAGTGCTGGCACACCTAGTGCAGGTAACTTCCCGGCTACATGAACACAAGTCTACTCTAGTTTCATTTGCTTTCTGGCAGAGAAGTATTGATTTTGACATTTGTTTGTTGTTTCTTTTGCAGGGAAGAAGATAACTTTCGGTGATGACTGAGCTTGGTGACTCCACTTGAAGTTGCGCAGAAACTCCAACCCACCCCTAGTGAAATGTCGAACATTTCGTTTTTCCCTGGAGACTCGTACTTCTGTTTTTATATTATCTTATTATTATTGTTGTGGACCGTGGTGGTTATCTGCCAGACTATGTCGTCTGTTTGGGAGATTTATTTATACTCGTGATGAATTTTGGTCAGATATATATATTACCTCCTGGCTTGCTTTGGTGCTTTGTTTGACCTTTTAATATTGCATATTTCATTTGTTTTGCTTGGGGCATCCAACAGTAGTGAGAAGCACTTAAAAATGTCTTATTTGTTTACAGAGGGAGTAAGATTTGGAGAACCCATCCCTGGAATTTTGCAGCTAATGCAACGGGAAAATCAATCAAATAGAACTGAATATTGTTGGCCCCTGTAATGTGTTTTATCTTTAAGGCCAACTCCACTGCGTGACCCTAAAAATGGATGTCCGTTTTGCTTGGATTCTGTCTGTTGGGCAATGAGGTCGTGTTCGGACCTGTCCTCTGATGCGGTGGCTGTGCGTCCAGCGCGCGGCTGCATCCGTTTGCCCCGTTTAGTCCGCCAGGGCCTAAAAATGCCCATATTTTCATATCAAAACAAGTTTGCACGTCCAAATATTAACTGTTTGAAAATTAAAATAGTTTTACAACCCAATCGAAGTTGTCTCTAATAATGGAAAATAGTTTTACAATCAAATTGAAATTGTCTTGAATGAACATAAAATGAACCAATACATCTATTGATTGCCAATGTGATCCCACAAGTGCTCAAAGTCATTTTGAAGATCCAAATGAGATCACAGCTCACGATGAAACTGGACAAACTGATCAAACGTGGCCGGTTCTTAGTGCAGGGGTTCAACATTGTCACCTTGAAAAATCAAATCCTTGGTCGGAAATACTGTACACTCGTCCTCGACGATCATGTGTGCATGATCACACAAGCAGTCATCATCTCCCAAAGCTTCGTTTCATTCCATGACAGTGCAGGGTATCGAACGATACCCCATCGGGATTGAAGCACACCAAAAGCACGTTCCACATCCTTTCTAGCACTCTTGCATTTGGGCAAATCTCTTTCTCTTTTCACATTGGTGCTTCGAGATTGTCTTCACAAAAGTTGACCACTGAGAATATATACTATCAGCTAGATAGTATCCCTTTGTACTGGTGGCCGTTGATCTCAAAGTGGAAGACTGGAGACTGGAGACCGCTGCAGCACGTTGATATCATTGTGAGAATCTGCCATGCCGAAGAAAGAATGCCATATCCAAAGATCCTGCAAAGCCACCGCTTCTAATATGACAGTGCAAGCTTTGAGATATCCCTTGTACTGGCCCTGCCAAGCAAATGGACAGTTCTTCCACTCTGTGCCGCCCGGATAATTAAGCTACAATAAACTTCTGTTAATGATGCCACATCACCTCCGTTACTGTTGATAATCGCGTTAGTTTAGAAACCGATTCAAATTCAAAATTCAAAATATGGCAAACAACAAAAGTTTTCAAATATTGGAACTAAAATGTTTGGTTTGTTGCAAATAGTCCTTACTAAATGTTGGTGGAGAAACCCCACTTTTATAAAGTGTTTAAAACTCTGAAATGAGCAACACAGTAACAAAACCAATTATTCAAAAGCTTTTAAAATATTAAACACGTACAAACTATTTTATTTCAGGTGCCAAGTTAATTGTGGTGGTGGCATATTTGTTGATACTAATTTAGGTACAACTAATGTATTTAATAAAACTAAGCTATTGAAATATAAAATTAAAACAGAAAAGAAAAGAAAATAAGAAAAAGGGAAAGACTAAAACACAAAAAAAATAGAAGGAACAACCCCCCCATCTGGGCCTCGGCCCAGCAGGTCGACGGACCGCCAGGCCGGCCCACCCCGGTCCCCCTTATCCCCCTACCCGACCGAACCCTAATCCACCACCACACCCCCACTCGCCCCCCACGCGCTCCACTCCCTCCCCCGATTCCCCTGGATCGAGATCGATCCCCCCACTCTCTCGCCGCCTCCCGCTTGATCTGGAGTCGCCGCCGCCCGTCTCTGGCTCGCCTCCCCCCTCGCTCCTCTTCCCCGACCTGATCTGGATCGGGAAGGGGCAATGAGCCCGACGCCCTCTTCATCGACGCCGTCGCCGTACGACACAACCGCCGCCCGAGGACCTCGCCGGAGGCCACCTCGCCGAACCTTCCCCGACGGACTGCCTCCCCGTCGCCTGGTCGTCTCCGACCTCCTCCTCGTGCCCCGTTGCCCCGTACCCTACAAACCGCCGTGAGCCTTGCTCTCCTCTCCTCTCATGACCCCCACTCGCCAGCACACATGAAGGCCAAGCTGCCACATCAAGCGCCCCCGACTGCCCCCGCCCTGCCGCCTCAGGCGTCGCCCAAATGCAGCCCCTCGATCACATGCCGACGATGCTCCATGTTGGAAATATGCCCTAGAGGCAATAATAAAATGGTTATTATTATATCTCCTTGTTCATGATAATTGTCTATTGTTCATGCTATAATTGTATTATCCGGAAATTGTAATACATGTGTGAATACATAGACCACAACATGTCCCTAGTAAGCCTCTAGTTGACTAGCTCGTTTGTCAATAGATGGTTACGGTTTCCTGACCATGGACATTGGATGTCATTGATAACGGGATCACATCATTGGGAGAATGATGTGATGGACAAGACCCAATCCTAAGCATAGCACAAGATCGTAGTTCGCTTGCTAGAGCTTTTCTAATGTCAAGTATCATTTCCTTAGACCATGAGATCGTAACTCCGGATACCGTAAGAGTGCTTTGGGTGTACCAAACGTCACAACGTGAATCGGGTGGCTATAAAGGTATACTACAGGTATCTCCGAAAGTGTCTGTTGGGTTGACTTGAATCGAGACTGGGATTTGTCACTCCGTATGACGGAGAGGTATCTCTGGGCCCACTCGGTAATGCATCATCATAATGAGCTCAATGTGACCAAGTAGTTGATCACGGGATCATGCATTACGGTACGAGTAAAGTGACTTGCTGGTAACGAGATTGAACGAGGTATTGGGATATCGACGATCGAATCTCGGGCAAGTAACGTACCGATTGACAAAGGGAATTGTATACGGGATTACTTGAATCCTCGACATCGTGGTTCATTCGATGAGATCATCGTGGAACATGTGGGAGCCAACATGGGTATCCAGATCCTGCTATTGGTTATTGACCGGAGAGTCGTCTCGGTCATGTCTGCATGTCTCCCGAACCCGTAGGGTCTACACACTTAAGGTTCGGTGACGCTAGGGTTGTAGAGATATTAGTATGCGGTAACCCGAAAGTTGTTCGGAGTCCCGGATGAGATCCCGGATGTCACGAGGAGTTCCGGAATGGTCCGGAGGTGAAGATTTATATATAGGAAGTCCAGTTTCGGCCACCGGGAAAGTTTTGGGGGTCACCGGTATTGTACCGGGACCACTGGAAGGGTCCCGTGGGTCCACCGGGTGGGGCCACCTATCCCGGAGGGCCACATGGGATGAAGTGGGAAGGGAACCAACCCCTGGTGGGCTGGTGCGCCCCCCTTGGGCCTCCCCTGCGCCTAGGGTTGGAAACCCTAGGGGTGGGGGGGGGGGGCGCCCCACTTGACTTGGGGGGAAAGTCCCCCCCTTGGCCGCCGCCCCCCATTGAGATTGGATCTCTAGGGGGCCGGCGCCCCCCAGGGCCCCTATATAAAGAGGGGGGAGGGAGGGCTGTGCACCCAATCTCCTGGCGCCTCCCTCTCCCCTCGTAACACCCCTCCCTCTCGCTGATCTTGGCGGAGCCCTGCCGAGATCACCGCTGCTTCCACCACCACGCCATCATGCTGCTGGATCTCCATCAACCTCTCCTTCCCCCTTGCTGGATCAAGAAGGAGGAGACGTCTTCCCCAACCGTACGTGTGTTGAACGCGGAGGTGCCGTCCGTTCGGGGCTAGGATCATCGGTGATTTGGATCACGACGAGTACGACTCCATCAACCCCGTTCTCTTGAACGCTTCCGCTCGCGATCTACAAGGGTATGTAGATGCACTCCTCTCTCTCGTTGCTAGATGACTCCATAGATTGATCTTGGTGATGCGTATAATTTTTTTATTTTTCGCTACGTTCCCCAACAGTGGCATCATGAGCTAGGTCTATGTGTAGTTTCTATGTACGAGTAGAACACAAGATTGTTGTGGGCGTTGGTTTTGTCAATTTTCTTGCCACTACTAGTCTTATCTTGTTTCGGCGGCATCATGGGATGAAGCGGCCCGGACCGACCTTACACATACACTTACATGAGACAGGTTCCACCGACTGACATGCACTAGTTGCATAAGGTGGCTAGCGGGTGTCTGTCTCTCCCACTTTAGTCGGATCGGATTCGATGAAAAGGGTCCTTATGAAGGGTAAATAGAAATTGGCATATCACGTTGCGGTTTTGGCGTAGGTAAGAAACGTTCTTGCTAGTAACCTATAGCAGCCACGTAAAAACATGCAACAACAATTAGAGGACGTCTAACTTGTTTTTGTAGCATATGCCTTGTGATGTGATATGGCCAAAAGGATGTGATGAATGATATATATGTGATGTATGAGATTGATCATGTTCTTGTAATAGGAATCACGACTTGCATGTCGATGAGTATGACAACCGGAAGGAGCCATAGGAGTTGTCTTTATTTTTTGTATGACCTGCGTGTCATTGAATAACGCCATGTAATTACTTTACTTTATTGCTAAACACGTTAGCCATAGAAGTAGAAGTAATCGTTTGCGTGACAACTTCATGAAGACACGATGATGGAGATCATGGTGTCATGCCGGTGACGATGATGATCATGGAGCCCCGAAGATGGAGATCAAAAGGAGCAAAATGATATTGGCCATATCATGTCACTATTTGATTGCGTGTGATGTTTATCATGTTTTTTGCATCTTATTTGCTTAGAACGATGGTAGTAAATAAGATGATCCCTCATAATAATTTCAAGAAAGTGTTCCCTAATCGTGCGCCGCTATGAAAGTTCGTTGTCTCGAAGCACCACGTGATAATCGGGTGTGATAGATTCTAACGTTCACATACAACGAGTGTAAGCCAGATTTACACATGCAAAACACTTAGGTTGACTTGACGAGCCTAGCATGTACAGACATGGCCTCGGAACACAAGAGACCGAAAGGTCGAACATGAGTCATATAGAAGATACGATCAACATGAAGATGTTCACCGATGATGACTAGTCCGTCTCACGTGATGATCAGACACGGCCTAGTTGACTCGGATCATGGATCACTTAGATGACTAGAGGGATGTCTATCTGAGTCGGAGTTCATTATATAATTTGATTAGATGAACTTAATTATCATGAACTTAGTCTAAAATCTTTGCAATATGTCTTGTAGATCAAATGGCCCACGCTAATGTTGCCCTCAACTTCAACGCGTTCCTAGAGAAAACCAAGCTGAAAGATGATGGCAACAACTATACGGACTGGGTCCGGAATTTGAGGATCATCCTCATAGCTGCCAAGAAAGCATATGTCCTAGATGCACCGCTAGGTGAAGCACACGTTTTCCTAGCAAATCAAGACGTTATGAACGCCTGGCAATCGCGTAGTGATGATTACTCCCTGGTTCAGTGCGGCATGCTTTACAGCTTAGAACCGGGGCTCCAAAAGCGTTTTGAGTAGCACAGAGCATATGAGATGTTCCAAGAGCTGAAAATGGTTTTCCAAGCTCACGCCCGGGTCGAGAGATATGAAGTCTCTGACAAGTTCTACAGCTTGTAAGATGGAGGAGAATGGTTCTGTCAATGAGCACATACTCAAAATGTCCAGGTTGCACAACCGCTTATCTCACCGGGAGTTAATCTCCCGGATGACGCGGTGGTCGATCGAATCCTCCAATACTCCCACCTAGCTACAAGAGCTTTGTGATGAACTTCAATATACTGGGGATGGTGAAAACCATTCCCGAGGTATATTCAATGCTGAAATCAGCGGAGGTGGAGATCAAAAAGGAACATCAAGTGTTGATGGTCAATAAAACCACTAGTTTCAAGAAAGGCAAGGGTAAGAAGAACTTCAAGAAGGACGGCAAGGAGTTGCCGCGCCCGATAAGCCAGTTGCCGGAAAGAAGCCAAAGCATGGACCCAAACCTGAGATCGAGTGCTTTTATTGCAAGGGAAGCGGACACGAAGCGGAACGCCCCAAGTACTTAGCGCACAAGAAGGCCAAGAAACAGAAAGGTATATGTGATATACATGTAATTGATGTGTACCTTACCAGTACTCGTAGTAGCTCCTGGGTATTTGATACCGGTGTGGTTGCTCATATTTGTAACTCAAAACAGGAGCTGCGGAATAAGCGGAGAATGGCGAAGGACGAGGTGACGATGCGCGTCGGGAATGGTTCCAAGGTCGATGTGATCGCCGCGTCGGCACGCTACCTCTACATTTACCTACGGGATTAGTTTTAAACCTCAATAATTGTTATTTAGTGCTAGCTTTGAGCATGAACATTGTATCTGGATCTCGTTTAATATGAGATGGCTACTCATTTAAATCCAAGAATAATGGTTGTTCTATTTATATGAGAGATATGTTTTATGGTCATGCCCCGCTGGTCAATGGTTTATTTTTAATGAATCTCGAACGTGACGTTACACATATTCATAGTGTGAATACCAAAAGATGTAAGGTTGATAACGATAGTCCCACATACTTGTGGCACTGCCGCCTTGGTCACATTGGTATCAAACGCATGAAGAAGCTCCATGATGATGGACTTTTGGAGTCTCTTGATTATGAATCATTTGACACATGCGAACCATGCCTCATGGGCAAAATGACCAAGACTCCATTCTCCGGAACAATGGAGCGAGCAACCAACTTATTGGAAATCATACATACTGATGTGTGCGGTCCAATGAGCGTTGAGGCTCGCGGAGGATATCGTTATGTTCTCAGTCTCACTGACGACTTGAGTAGATATGGGTATTTCTACTTGATGAAACACAAGTCTAAGACCTTTGAAAAGTTCAAGGAATTTCAGAGTGAGGTAGAGAATCAACGTGACCGAAAGATAAAGTTCTTACGATCAAATCATGGGGGAGAATATTTAAGTCACGAATTTGGTATGCACTTAAGGAAATGTGGAATCGTTTCACAACTCACGCCGCCTGGAACACCTCAGCGTAACGGTGTGTCCATATGTCGTAATCGCACTCTATTGGATATGGTGCGATCTATGATGTCACTCACCGATTTACCGCTATCATTTTGGGGATACGTTCTAGAGACAGCTACATTCACTTTAAATAGGGCACCGTCTAAATCCGTTGAGACGACACCGTATGAATTATGGTTTGGGAAGAAACCGAAGCTGTCATTTCTAAAAGTTTGGGGATGCGATGCTTATGTCAAGAAACTTCAACCTGAAAAGCTCGAACCCAAGTCGGAAAAATGCGTCTTCATAGGACACCGTAAGGAAACCATTGGGTATACCTTCTACCTCAGATCCGAAGGCAAGATCTTTGTTGCCAAGAACAGGTCCTTTCTGGAGAAAGAGTTTCTCTCGAGAGAAGTAAGTGGGAGGAAAGTAGAACTCGATGAAGTACTACCTCTTGAACCGGAAAGTAGCGCAGCTCAGGAAGATGTTCCTGTGGTGCCTGCACCGACTAGAGAGGAAGTTAATGATGATGATCAAGGTACTTCGGATCAAGTTACTACTGAACTTCGAAGGTCCACAAGGACACGTTCCACACTAGAATGGTATGGCAACCCTGTCCTAGAAATCATGTTGTTAGACAACGGTGAACCTTCAAACTATGAAGAAGCGATGGCGGGCCCAGATTCAACCAAATGGCTTGAAGCCATGCAATCTGAGATAGGATCCATGTATGAAAACAAAGTATGGACTTTGACAGACTTGCCCGATGATCGGTGAGCGATAGAAAATAAATGGATCTTTAAGAAGAAGACGGACGCGGATGGTAATGTTACCATCTATAAAGCTCGACTTGTCGCTAAGGGTTATCGACAAGTTCAAGAGGTTGACTACGATGAGACCTTATCACCCGTAGCGAAGCTTAAGTCCGTCCGAATCATGTTAGCAATTGCCGCATTCTATGATTATGAGATATGGCAAATGGACGTCAAAACGGCATTCCTTAACGGCTTTCTTAAGGAAGAATTGTATATGATGCAGCCGGAAGGTTTTGTCGATCCTAAGAATGTTAACAAGGTATGCAAGCTCTAGCGCTCCATCTATGGGCTGGTGCAAGCATCTCGGAGTTGGAACATTCGCTTTAATGAAATGATCAAAGCGTTTAGTTTATGCGACTTATGGAGAAGCCTGCGTTTACAAGAAAGTGAGTGGGAGCTCTGTAGCATTTCTCATATTATATGTGGATGACATACTTTTGATGGGAAATGATATAGAACTTTTGGATAGCATTAAGGCCTACTTGAATAAGTGTTTTTCAATGAAGGACCTTGGAGAAGCTGCTTACATATTAGGCATCAAGATCTATAGAGATAGATCGAGACGCCTCATAGGTCTTTCACAAAGCACATACCTTGATAAGATATTGAAGAAGTTCAATATGGATCAGTCCAAGAAGGGGTTCTTGTCTGTGTTGCAAGGTGTGAAATTGAGCTCGGCTCAATGTCCGACCACGGCAGAAGATAGAGAAAAGATGAGTGTCGTCCCCTATGCCTCAGCCATAGGGTCTATCATGTACGCCATGTCTTGTACCGCACTGATGTAAACCTTGCCGTAAGTTTGGTAGGAAGGTACCAAAGTAATCCCGCATGGAACATCGGACATCGCTTAAGAATATCCCGGCACCGAAAAGGACTAAGGATATGTTTCTCGATATGGAGGTGACGAATAGCTCGTCAGAAGGGTTACGTCGATGCTAGCTTCGACACAGATCTGGATGACTCTAAGTCACAAACCGGATACGTGCATATTTTGAATGGTGGGGCAGTAAGCTGGTGCAGTTGCAAGCAAAGCATCATGGCGGGATCTACATGTGAAGCGGGGTACATGGCAGCCTCGGAGGCAACACATGAAGCAATCTGGATGAAGGAGTTCATTACCGACCTAGGAGTTATTCCCAATGCGTCGGGGCCGATGACTCTCTTCTGTGACAACACTGGAGCCATTGCCCTTGTAGGGGAACGTTGCAGAAAATTAAAATTTTTCCTACGGTTTCACCAAGATCCATCTATGAGTTCATCTAAGCAACGAGTAACGGGAGAGAGTTTGCATCTACATACCACTTGTAGATCGCGTGCGGAAGCTTGCTTGGTGATGATGGAGTCGTACTCGAACGTGATTCAGATCACCGATGCCAAGTGCTTTGAACGGACAGCACCTCCGCGCTCAACACACGTGCGGACGAGCGACGCCTCCTCCTTCTTGATCCAAAGCAAGGGGAAGGAGAGGTTGAGGAGGACAAGACCACCGGCAAGAGACGACGGCAAGGTGATGGTGGTGAAGCAAGATTCGGCTGTGGCTTCACGAGCTCTACGGAGGAGGAGATGTGTTGGGAGGGAGGGCTGCGCCTTGGGAGATGTGTACAGCAGCCCCCTCCCCCCTTTATATAGGCCCCTGGTGGCCGCCCTAGAGATCCAATCTCAAGGGGGCGGCGGCCAAGGGGTGGAGTGCCCCCAAGCCAGGGGGCGCTTCACCCCTAGGGTTTCAACCCTAGGCGCGGGGGTGGGCCTAGGGGCGCACCAGCCCCCGTGGGCTGGTTCCTTCCCCTATGGCCCATGGGGCCCTCCGGATGGGTGGCCCCACCGGTGGACCTCGGGACCTTCCGGTGGTCCCAGATTTTGCCTAGAACCCCAAACTTTCCCGATGGTCAAACACCACTTCCTATATATTATTCTTTACCTCCGGACCCTTCCGAACTCCTCGTGACGCCCCGGATCTCATCCGGACTCAACAACATTCGTATTCACATACTAGTCTTCCTACTAACCCTAGCGCCACCGAACCTTATGTGTAGACCCTACGGGTTCGGAGACACGCAGACATGACCGAGACGACTCTCGGGCAATAACCAACAGCGGATCTGGATACCCATGTTGGCTCCCACATGCTCCTCGATGATTTCATCGGTTGAACCACGATGTCGAGGATTCTATCAAACCCTCGTATGCAATTCCTTTGTCAATCGGTACGTTATTTGCCCGAGACTCGATCGTCGGTATCCCAATACCTCGCTCAGTCTCGTTATCGCAAGTCACTTTACTCGCATCAGAATGCATGATCCCGGCCAACACCTTGGTCACATTGAGCTCATTATGATGATGCATTACCGAGTGGGCCCAGAGATACCTCTCCGTCATACGGAGTGACAAATCCCATCTCGATCCATGTCAACCCAATGAGATACTTTGGAGACACCGTAATGCACCTTTATAGTCACCCGCCACGCCAGACGCTTGATACACCCAAGGCACTCCTACGGCAACCGGAGTTACACGATCTCATGGTCGAAGGAATAGATACTTGACATTGGCAAAGCTTCTAGCAAACGAACTATACGATCTTTCATGCTAAGCTTGTGATTGTCTTGTCCATCACATCATTCTCCTAATGATGTGATCCCGTTATCAACGACATCCAATGTCCATAGTCGTGAAACCATGACCATCTATTGATCACAACGGGCTAGTCAACTAGAGGCTCACTAGGGACATATTGGGGTCTAAGTGTTCACACGTATTATGATTTCCGGATAACACGCTTATAGCATGAACAAAAGACAATTATCATGAACATTGAAATATAATAATACTTTTATTATTGCCTCTAGGGCATATTTCCAACAGTCTCCCACTTGCACTAGAGTCACTAATCTAGTTACATTGTGATGAATCGAACACCCATAGAGTTCTGGTGTTGATCATGTTTTGCACGCGAGAGAGGTTTAGTCAACGGATCTGCGACATTCAGATCCGTGTGCACTTTGCAAATCTCTATGTCTCCATCTTGAACATTTTCGCGGATGGAGTTGAAACGACGCTTGATCTGCCTGGTCTTCTTGTGAAACCTTTGCCATTGCAAGGGCAATAGCTCCAGTGTTGTCACAGAAGAGTTTGATCGGCCCCGACGCATTGGGTATGACTCCTAGGTCGGTGATGAACTCCTTCACCCAAATCGCTTCATGCGCTGCCTCCGCGGCTGCCATGTACTCCGCTTCACACGTAGATCCCGCCACGACGCTCGCTTGCAATTGCACCAGCCATCGCTCCACCATTCAACATATACACGATCCGGTTTGTGACTTAGAGTCATCCAGATCCGAGTCGGCTAGCGCCGACGTAACCCTTTACGACGAGCTCTTCGCTCCTCCATAAACGAAAACATGTCCTTTGTCCTTTTCGTAATTCAGATATTCTTGACCGCTGTCAAAGGTTCCTTGCGGGATTACTTTGGTATCTTGCAACCAAACTTACGGCAAGGTTTACATCGGTCTGTACACAGATGGCATACATAATAGATCCTATGGCTGAAGCATAGGGATGACACTCATCTCTTCTTTATCTTTTGTCAGGTCGGTGACTGAGCTGAGCTCAGTTTCACACCTTGTAACATAGGCAAGAACCCCTTCTTGGACTGATCCATTTTGAACCTCTTCAAAATTTTATCAAGGTATGTGCTTTGTGAAAGACCTATGAGGCGCCTCGATCTATCCCTATAGATCTTGATGCCTAATATATAAGCAGCTTCTCCAAGGTCCTTCATTGAAAAACACTTGTTCAAGTAGGCCTTAATGCTGTCCGTAAGTTTTGTATCATTTCCCATCAAGAGTATGTCATCTACATATAATAGGAGAAATGCTACAGAGCTCCCACTCACTTTCTTGTAAACGCAGGCTTCTCCATAAGTCTGTAAACCCAAACGCTTTGATCATCTCATTAAAGCGAATGTTCCAACTCCGAGATGCTTGCACCAGTCCATAAATGGATCATGGAGCTTGCATACTTTGTTAGCGTTCGAGGATCGACAAAACCTTCCGCTGCATCATATACAGCTCTTCCTTAAGATGTCCGTTAAGGAATGCCGCTTTGACGTCCATCCGCCATATCTCATAATCATAGTATGCGCAATTGCTAACATGATTCGGACGGACTTAAGCTTCGCTACGGAGAGAATGTCTCGTCAGTAGTCAATCCCTTGAACTTGTCGATAACCCTTAGCGACAAGTCGAGCTTTATAAATGGTGACATTTCCATCCGCGTCCGCCTTCTTCTTAAAAATCCATTTATTTTCTATCGCCGCGATCATCGGCAAGTCTGTCAAAGTCCATACTTTGTTTTCATACATGGATTCTATCTCGGATTTCATGGCCTCAAGCCATTTGTTGGAATCCGGTCCGCCATCGCTTCTTCATAGTTCAAGGTTCATTGTTGTCTAGCAACATGATTTCCATGACAGGTTGCCGCACCACTGCAGTGCGGAACGTGTCCTTGTGGACCTTCGGGTTCAAGAGTAACTTGATCCAAGTATCTTGATCATCATCAATGATTTCCTCTTCATGGGTGTGGGCATTACAGAACGGTTTCTGCGCGCACCACTTTCCCGCTCGAGAGGTAGTACTTCATCGAAGTTCTACTTTCCTCCCACTTACTTCTTTCGAGAGAAACTCTTTCTCTAGAAAGCATCCGTTCTTGGCAACAAAGACTTTGCCTTCGGATCTTAAGTAGAAGGTATACCCGATAGCTTCCTTAGGGTATCCTATGAATACGCATTTTTCCGACTTGGGTTCGAGCTTTTCAGTTGAAGTTTCTTGACATAAGCATCGCATCCCCAAACTTTCGAAACGACAGCTTAGGTTTCTTCCCAAACCATAATTCATACGGTGTCGCCTCAACGGATTTAGACGGAGCCCTATTTAAAGTGAATGTAGCTGTCTCTAGAGCGATCCCCAAAATGACAAGGGTAAATCGGTAAGAGACATCATAGACCGCACCATATCCAATAGAGTGCGACACGACGCTCGGACACACCGCTTACCGAGGTGTTCCAGCGGCGTGAGTTGTGAAACGATTCCACATTTTCTTAAGTGTGTGCCAAATTCGTGACTTAAATATTCTCCTCCACGATCCGATCAGAGGAACTTTATCTTTCGTCACGTTGATTCTCCACCTCACTCAAATTCCTTGAACTTTTCAAAGGTCTCAGACTTGTGTTTCATTAAGTAGACATACCCATATCTACTCAAGTCGCCGCGAGAGTGAGAACATAACGATATCCTCCATGAGCCTCAACGCCATTGGACCGCATACATCGGTATGTATGATTTCCAACAAGTTGGTTGCTCGCCCATTGTTCCGAGAACGGAGTCTTGGTCATTTTGCCTAAGAGGCATGGTTCGCATGTGTCAAACGATTCATAATCAAGAGACTCTAAAAGTCCATCAAGATGGAGTTTCTTCATGCGCTTGACACCAATGTGACCAAGGCGGCAAGTGCACAAGTATGTGGGACTATCGTTATCAACTTTACATCTTTTGGCATCCACACTATGAACATGTGTAATATTACGCCGAGATTCATTAAGAATAAACCATTGACCATCGGAGCATGACCATAAAACATATCTCTCATATAAATCGAACAACCATTATTCTCGGACTTAAATGAGTAGCCATCTCAGATCAAACGAGATCCAGATACAATGTTCATGCTCAAACTTGGCACTAAATAACAATTATTGAGGTTTAAAACTAATCCCGTAGGTAAATGTAGAGGCAGCGTGTCGACGGCGATCACATCGACTGAACCATTCCCGACGCCAAGATCGTCACCTCGCGCCTTCGCCATCTCCGCTTATTCCGAGCTCCCGCCTGTGAGTTACAAATATGAGCAACGGCACCGTATCAAATACCCAGAGTTACTACGAGTAATCGGTAAGGTACACATCAATTACATGTATATCAAATATACCTTTGGTGTTGCCGCCTTCTTATCCGCTAAGTATTTGGGGCAGTTCCGCTTCCAAAGGACCCTTCCCTTGCAATAAAAGCACTCACCTCGTGCTTGGGTCCATTCTTTGACTTCTTCCCGCAGACAGACTTACGGGCGCAGCAACATCCTTGCCGCCCTTCTTGAAGTTCTTCTTACCCTTGCCTTTCTTGAACTTAGTGGTCTTATTGACCATCAACACTTGATGTTCCTTTTGATTTCAGCCTCTGCGACCTCAAAGATCGAGAACACTTCAGAATGGTCTTTACCATCCCCTCGCATGTTGTAGTTCATCACAAAGCTCTTGTAGCTTGGTGGGAGCGATCGAGGATTCTCACAATGACCGCCTCATCCGGGAGGTTTATGTTCACCGGGTCATACGGTTGTGCAACCTGCACATCTTCGTGATGTGCTCACCGACGTAACTGTTTTCCTCCATCTTACAATCTGAGAACTTGTCGAGACATCATATCTCTCGACCCGCATGAGCTTGGAAAACTAGTTTCAGCTCTTCAACATCTCATATGCTCCGTGATGCTCAAAACGCTTTTGGAGCCCCGGTTCTAAGCTGTAGAGCATGCCGCACCGAACGAGGGAGTAATCATCGAACGAGTCCGCCAGACGCTCAAATCGCCTTGCAAAGGCTTTGGAGAACAGGGGGTCACCTAACGGTGCTTCTAGGACATACTGCTTCTTGGCAGCTATGAGGATGATCTCGTGTTCGGACCCATCCGAGATAGTTGCTGCCATCATCTTTCAGCTTGGTTTTCTAGGAACGCGAAGTTCATGTTGACATTAGCGCTGGCCATTGATCTACAAGACATATTTGCAAAGGTTTTAGACTAAGTTCATGATAATAAAGTTCTTAATCAAAATTACGAACTCCCACTTAGATTAGACATCCTCTAGTCATCTAAGTGTTACACGATCCGAGTCGACTAGCCCGTGTCCGATCATCACGTGAGACGGACTAGTCATCATCGGTGAACATCTTCATGTTGATCGATCTTTCATACGACTCGTGCTCGACCTTTCGGTCTCCGTGTTCCGAGGCCATGTCCGCACATGCTAGGCTCGCTGGTTAACCCTAAGTGTTTTCACTGTAAAACTGTCTTACACCCGCTGTATGTGAACGTAAGGATCCATCACACCCGATCATCACGTGGTGCTTAGAAACGATTTAACCGTAGCAACGGTGCACGCTTAGGGAGAACACTTCTTGAAATTTTATAAGGGATCATCTTATTTACTACCGTCGTCCTAAGTAAACAAGATGTAAAAGCATAATAAACATCACATGCAATTATATAGTTGTGACATGATATGGCCAATATCATCAAGCTCCATTGATCTCCATCTTCGGCTCCATGATCATCCTGTCACCGCTTGACACCATGATCTCCATCATCATGATCTCCATCATCGTGTCTTCATGAAGTTGTCACGCTAACGACTACTTCTACTTCTATGACTAACGCGTTTAGTAATGAAGTAAAGTAGTTTACATGGCGCTCTTCAATGACACGCAGGTCATACAAAAAATAAAGACAACTCCTATGGCTCTCGCCGTTGTCATACTCATCGACATGCAAGTCGTGAATCCTATTACAAGAACATGATCTCATACATCACAATTCATCATTCATCACAACTTCGCCATATCACATCACATGATCAATCGCTGCAAAAACAAGTTAGACGTTCTCTAGTTGTTGTTGCATCTTTTACGTGGCTGCGATTGGGTTCTAGCAAGAACGTTTTCTTACCTACGAATCACCACAACGTGATTTTGTCAACTTCTATTTACCCTTCATAAGGGCCCTGTTCATCGAATCCGCTGCAACTAAAGTGGGAGAGACAGACACCCGCCAGCCACCTTATGCAACTAGTGCATGTCACCGGTGGAACCGGTCTCACGAAGCGCACGTAAGGTTGGTCCGGCCGCTTCATCCCACAATACCGCTGAGCAAGAAAAGACTAGTAGGGGCAAGTAAGATGACAAGATCAACGCCCACAACAAATTTGTGTTCTACTCGTGCAATAGAGAACTACGATAGACCTAGCTCATGATGCCATCAGTAGGGGAACGCTGCGTAAAATTAAAATTTTTCCTACGGTTTCACCAAGATCCATCTATGAGTTCATCTAAGCAACGAGTAACGGAGAGAGTTTGCATCTACATACCACTTGTAGATCGCGTGCGAAGCTTGCTTGGTGATGATGGAGTCGTGCTCGACGTGATTCAGATCACCGATGCCAAGTGCTGAACGGACAGCACCTCCGCGTTCAACACACGTGCGGGACGAGCGACGCCTCCTCCTTCTTGATCCAGCAAGGGGAAGGAGAGGTTGAGGAGGACAAGACCACCGGCAAAGACGACGCGTGGTGATGGTGGTGAAGCAAGATCTCGGCTGGGCTTCACGAGCTCTCACGGAGGAGGAGATGTGTTGGGAGGGAGGGCTGCGCCTTGGGAGATGTGTACAGCAGCCCCCCCCCCCTTTATATAGGCCCCCTGGTGGCTGCCCCTAGAGATCCAATCTCAAGGGGCGGCGGCCAGGGGGTGGAGTGCCCCAAGCCGGGGGCGCCCCCCCTAGGGTTTCAACCCTAGGCGCAGGTGGGGCCTGGGGCGCACCAGCCCCTGTGGGCTGGTTCCTTCCTCTATGGCCCATGGGGCCCTCCGGGATGGGTGGCCCCACCGGTGGACCTCGGGACCCTTCCGGTGGTCCCAGATTTTGCCTAACCCCGAAACTTTCCGATGGTCAAACACCACTTCCTATATATTATTCTTTACCTCCGGACCCTTCCGGAACTCCTCGTGACGTCCGGATCTCATCCGGACTCAACAACATTCGTATTCACATACTAGTCTTCCTACTAACCCTAGCGTCACCGAACCTTAAGTGTGTAGACCCTACGGGTTCGGGAGACATGCAGACATGACCGAGACGACTCTCGGGCAATAACCAACAGCGGGATCTGGATACCCATGTTGGCTCCCACATGCTCCTCGATGATTTCATCGGTTGAACCACGATGTCGAGGATTCTATCAAACCTCAGTATGCAATTCCTTTGTCAATCGGCGTTACTTGCCCGAGACTCGATCGTCGGTATCCCAATACCTCGTTCAGTCTCGTTACCGGCAAGTCACTTTACTCGTACCGTAATGCATGATCCCGTGGCCAACACCTTGGTCACATTGAGCTCATTATGATGATGCATTACCGAGTGGGCCCAGAGATACCTCTCCGTCATACGGAGTGACAAATCCCAGTCTCGATCCATGTCAACCCAACAGATACTTTCGGAGACACCTGTAATGCACCTTTATAGTCACCCATTCGTTGTGACGCTTTGATACACCCAAGGCACTCCTACGGCAACCGGGAGTTACACGATCTCATGGTCGAAGGAATAGATACTTGACATTGGCAAAGCTTCTAGCAAACGAACTATACGATCTTTCATGCTAAGCTTGTGATTGGGTCTTGTCCATCACATCATTCTCCTAATGATGTGATCCCGTTATCAACGACATCCAATGTCCATAGTCGAAACCATGACCATCTATTGATCACAACGGCTAGTCAACTAGAGGCTCACTAGGGACATATTGGGGTCTAAGTGTTCACACGTGTATTATGATTTCCGGATAACACAGTTATAGCATGAACAAAAGACAATTATCATGAACATTGAAATATAATAATACTTTTATTATTGCCTCTAGGGCATATTTCCAACAGCCCTTGCCAAGGAGCCCAGGTTTCACAAGAAGACCAGGCACATCAACCGTCGCTTCAACTCCATTCGTGAAAATGTTCAAGATGGAGACATAGATATTTGTAAGGTGCACACAGATCTGAATGTTGCATATTCGTTGACTAAACCTCTTCCGCGAGCAAAACATGATCAACACCAGAACTCTATGGGTGTTCGATTCATCACAATGTAACTAGATTATTGACTCTAGTGCAAGTGGGAGACTGTTGGAAATATGCCCTAGAGGCAATAATAAAATGGTTATTATTAAATTTCCTTGTTCATGATAATTGTCTATTGTTCATGCTATAATTGTGTTATCCAGAAATCGTAATACATGTGTGAATACATAGACCACAACATGTCCCTAGTAAGCCTCTAGTTGACTAGCTCGTTTGTCAATAGATGGTTACGGTTTCCAACCATGGACATTGGATGTCATTGATAACGGATCACATCATTGGGAGAATGATGTGATGGACAAGACCCAATCCTAAGCATAGCACAAGATCGTAGTTCGCTTGCTAGAGCTTTTAAAATGTCAAGTATCATTTCCTTAGACCATGAGATCGTAACTCCTGACACCGTAAGAGTGCTTTGGTGTACCAAACGCCACAACGAATCGGGTGGCTATAAAGGTATACTACATGTATCTCCAAAACTGTCTGTTGGGTTGACTCGAATCGAGACTGGGATTTGTCACTTCGTATGAGGGAGAGGTATCTCTGGGCCCACTCGGTAATGCATCATCATAATGAGCTCAATGTGACCAAGTAGTTGATCACGGGACCATGCATTACGGTACGAGTAAAGTGGCTTGCCGGTAACGAAATTGAACAAGGTATTGGGATACCGATGATCGAATCTCGGGCAAGTAACGTACCGATTGACAAAGGGAATTGTATACGGGATTACTTGAATCCTCGACATCGTGGTTCATTCGATGAGATCATCATGGAACATGTGGGAGCCAACATGGGTATCCAGATCCCGTTATTGGTTATTGACCGGAGAGTCGTCTCGGTCATGTCTGCGTGTCTCCCGAACCCGTAGGGTCTTCACACTTAAGGTTCGGTGACGCTAGGGTTGTAGAGATATTAGTATGCGGTAAACCGAAAGTTGTTCGGAGTCCCGGATGAGATCCCGGACGTCACGAGGAGTTCCGGAATGGTCCTGAGGTGAAGATTTATATATAGGAAGTCCAATTTCGGCCACCGGGAAAGTTTTGGGGGTCACCAGTATTGTACCGGGACCACCGGAAGGGTCCCGGGGGTCCACCTGGTGGGGCCACCTATCCCGGAGGGCCACATGGGCTGAAGTGGGAAGCGAACCAGCCCCTGGTGGGCTGGTGCGCCCCCCTTGGGCCTCCCCCGCGCCTAGGGTTGGAAACCCTGGGGGTGGGGGGCGTCCCACTTGACTTGGGGGGCAAGTCCCCCCCTTGGCCGCCGCCCCTTGAGATTGGATCACTAGGGGCCGGGCGCCTGTGGCCCCTATATAAAGAGGGGGAGGAGGGCTGCGCACCCAAGCTCCCGCGCGCCTCTCCCTCGAACACCTCTCCTCTCGCCGAGCTTGGCGGCCCCGCCGAGATCACACTGCTTCCACCACCACGCCGTCAGTCAGCCGGATCTCCATCAACCTCTCCTTCCCCCTTGCTGGATCAAGAAGGAGGAGACGTCTTCCCCAACCGTACGTGTGTTGAACGTGGAGGTGCCGTCCGTTCAGCGCTAGGATCATTGGTGATTTGGATTACGACGAGTACGACTCCATCAACCCCGTTCTCTTGAACACTTCCGCTCGCGATCTACAAGGGTATGTAGATGCACTCCTCTCTCTCGTTGCTAGATGACTCCATAGATTGATCTTGGTGATGCGTTGAAATTTTTTATTTTCTGCTACGTTCCCCAACACTCCCGCCTTTGCTCGCCCCTCCTCGTGAACGCGCCCGACGCCTGCTCCTGCACACCTTGCGCAGGCAACGCCGCCACGCGTGCGGCCAACTCCGGCGCTCTGACCCCCGCGCCCTGCTCCCCTCGCCTTAGTCCTACACCTCCGCTTAGCACCGGCCACAGCTTTTGCTTTGGCCACACGGCTGTCGTGGCGCCTAATCGGGCCACGCCCAGAATCGCCACCTCATACCGCTTGGCCTAGTGCCACGACACATGGGGCCCAAATTTCTTAGAACGTTAATAATAATAATAAAAAAAGAATTAATTTAAATATTAATTAATTAATTATTTAAAGAATTAATTAACTTAATTAATCTGGATTAAGTTAACCTAATCATTAGTTAACTTATTAAACCATGATTAGCCTGTTCAGTCAATCACATGCGGACCCCACACGTTAGTTTGACCCAGTCAACACCCTGTTGACTGCCAAAGTCATGCTGACGTCATGATGACGTCATCATACACTATTCTGTATAATGTTAGAATTAAATAGATAAATAAATTCAAAAAATGATTAAAACTTTAGAAAAACATAGAAAATAAACCATAGCTCAGATGAAAATGTTTTCTACATGAAAGTTGCTCAGAACGATGAGACGAATACGAATGTGCAGCCCATTCGTCCGCCACACATCCCTAGCATAGTGAACCTGCAACAATTCATCTCTGGTTCATCTGTCCGAAAACGTGAAACACCAGGGTTACTTTCCCGGATGTTCCCCCCTTTCACCGGTATCACCTACTACTGCGTTAGGGCACAACTAACACCGCTCATTGTCATGTCATGCATCGTCATGCTTATGATTGCATTATATTTATTGCTTTTCCCCTCTTCTCTTAGACTACGAGACCGACATCGCTGCTTTTGCCTTCGACTCAGAGTTGACGACCCTCCTTCTTGCCAGAGCAACCAGCAAGCCCCCCTTGATCACCAGATATCGCCTATTCTTCTCTATATTGCTTGCATTAGAGTAGTGTAGCATGTTACCGT
The DNA here is from genome assembly GCA_021437245.1 of Aegilops speltoides. Classification (NCBI taxonomy): domain Eukaryota; kingdom Viridiplantae; phylum Streptophyta; class Magnoliopsida; order Poales; family Poaceae; genus Aegilops; species Aegilops speltoides. The sequence continues at coordinate 506,748,875 of CM038142.1, forward strand.
TTCTTACTCCTATTCTGCTGTATAGCCTCGTCATTGTTGCTACAAGATGGTTGATACCTTACCCGCAATCCTAAATGCTTAGTATAGGATGCTAGTTTATCATCATTGGCCCTACATTCTTGTCAGTCTGCCTTGCTATACTATCGGGCCGTGATCACTTGGGAGGTGATCACGGGTATATAATATACATATATACATACTATACAGATGGTGACTAAAGTTGGGTTGGCTCGTTGAGTACCCGCAGGTGATTCCGATGTGGGGCCGAAAGGACAGTGGCTCCATCCCTAGAGAGGTGGGCCTGGGTTCCCGACGGCCCCGATCGTTATTATGTGGCGGAGCGACAGGGCAGGTTGAGACCACCTAGGCGAGAGGTGGGCCTGGCCCTGGTCGGCGTCCGTGGTTACTTCAAAATAACACGTTAATGAGATCTTGGTATTTGATCTGAGTCTGGCCACAGGCCTATACGCACTAACCAACTACGCGGGAACAGTTATGGGCATTCGATGTCATGGTATCACCAAGCCTTCTTGACGCCAAGGATCGAGCGGCGCTACGGGTTGGATCGTGAACGCAACTTCCTTTGTAATGGAGGTTGCTAGGTCTGCTCACCACCACAGACGCAACGTGTGTGTGTGCAATGGGCGATGGTCCCAGACCCATGCGCGCATAGGATTTAGACCGGCGTGGTGACCTCTCTGATGTGCCTAGGTGGGGTTGCGATGTGTTGATCTTCCGAGGCCGGGCATGACCCAGGAAAGTGTGTCCGGCCAAAGGGGATCGAGCGTGTTGGGTTATGTGGTGCACCCCTGCAGGGAAGTTGATCTATTCGAATAGCCGTGTCCCTCGGTAAAAGGACGACTCGGAGTTGTACCTTGACCTTATGACAACTAGAACCGGATACTTAATAAAACACACCCAGACAAGTTTCACAGACAACTCGGTGATTGCTTTTCCACAGGGCAACGAGGGAAGGATTGCCGAGTAGGATTATGCTATGCGATGCTACTTGGAGACTTCAATCTACTCTCTTCTACATGCTGCAAGACGGAGGCTGCCAGAAGCGTAGTCTTCGATAGGATTAGCTATCCTCCTCTTATTCTGGCATTCTACAATTCAGTCCACTGACATGGCCCTTTACCCATATACCCATGCATATGTAGTGTAGATCCTTGCTTGTGAGTACTTTGGATGAGTACTCACGGTTGCTTTTCTCCCTCTTTTCCCCCTTTCCCTTCTACCTGGTTGTCGCAACCAGATGTCGGAGCCCAGAGCTGACACCACCGTCGATTTACTTACTCTTACTAATCGGAGGTTCCTACTACTACGCAAGCAGCGTCACGGATTTACGACCAGAGTAGTTTAGGAGGATCCCAGGCAGGAGGCCTGCGCCTCTTTCAATCTGTATCCGAGTTTGTGCTAGCCTTCTTAAGGCAAACTTGCTTAACTTATGTCTGTACTGAGATATTGTTGCTTTCGCTGACTCATTTATGTCGAGCACTTGTATTCGAGCCTTCGAGGCCCCTGGCTTGTAATATGATGCTTGTATGACTTATTTTACTTTTAGAGTTGTGTTGTGATATCTTCCCGTGAGTCCCTGACCTTGATCGTACATGTTTGCGTGCATGATTAGTGTACGATTGAATCGAGGGCGTCACAAGTTGGTATCAAAGCCGACTGCCTGTAGGAATCCCCCTTCCACACTCCTTCGCCGAAGTCGAGTTTAGTCACTACAAAACTTTTACTAACATGGTTGTGTGCCTTACGGGCCCATGTCGCCATTTGGTGGTATTAGGATCTTTTACTCCTCGTCTATACTCTGGGACTCTGATCTCTCTTCTATTCGGGTTAAATGGTTTTGCTAACTCTAACTCTAGGTTCTCGTAACTATTTCTCCCGGAGAGCCCTCATTCCGGAAGACCACCTGCTTCGTCAGAAGATTCTAAGGATATCACTCGATATTTTCCCGAGACCCTTGTGCTCATTGCCTTTGCAATCCACTGTCACCGATATATCCATATGGATATCTGTATGCACTTTTCATTCTCTTGATCATTCCTCGTCGCTCTTGTTGTTACAAGATGCCTCAAAATATTCGCCGTTGTCCCGAGAATCCTTTGAGTTTACTGTCTTGCAGTTTTATTTCGCATGAAAACCCTTATGGGTTTTTCCTCACATTTATCGAGGACCCGTTCTTCTCAATTGTTCATGTGTCACATAATTCTTCGGAAGACTTTTCGGTCTTTCAAAAATCCTGTATAGCCTGTTGTTCTTGAAATTCTTGCGTGCTTACATGATGGCTAATTCCATATGACTAGTAGTCCTCGTTAACATCCCTTGTCTTAGTCATTTTGAGCCTATTGATTCAATGTGTGTGTACGCATGCAGTCATCAGGTTATCCTTTTAAGATTATCTTTCCGGCTCAGGCGTCATTCCGGACATGAGTTGGTTCTCGGCAATTCAAACCTTTATTGATTGTCCAACTAAGTGTTTTCAACTTATCCATCCTTGATCAGAGCATCTGCTTTTGATCTTCGTTTTGGAAACCATAATTTCTTTCTATTTAAGCATCAAACTAATCATGTTATTCTTGAATCTGATGCCTCTGCATTCTTTATTCCTCTGAGTGAGTGCTGATACTCATATCAGCTCCGTTGTGGATCGCCCAATCCATTGTTGGATTTTATCCGACAGTGTCCTTCATATTCAATCACCTTGTGACTTCTTCCCCTGATAGTGCCTTTGGTAAATTGTATCCTCTGCTTGGCCAACCATGCTTGGCTTTCGAGCTTGTGTATTTACTTTTGAAACTTGTGGTATATGTTACTAAGATGCCCGATGGGTTGAACCTATGCCTTCCCCTAATCCGTGAGAACCCAAAAGTTTTCACAAGTCATACTCTTCCGGTGTTCTACGAGGTAAAATTCCAACACTACAGTTTTATCAAAGCGAGAGGTGAATGAAATGATATGCATTAAAGAAGTGGGAGTCAACCTTGAACTTGTGTTCATGCCCATGAAAATAATGTAGACCGTCTCGGGAGCTTCTTGCAAAATGATTATCCAGCTGTATGATTCTTTCGATATTATTGAAATTGATTCCTTACAGTTTTGGTTCCGACCATGCTGTCCTGATCTGATATATCTGATGAGAATTCATTCTAGTGCCTCGTCTATTTTTGGCAAGGTTGAAGTATCTACTGTCATTGGTCGACGACTCGGTTCTACTTCTATCATGTTCTACGTTCGAGTATTACCCCCGGTATCTCGAAGATGTCTTGCTATTGCCCCACATCTTACTAACTTTGTTGAAGTAATGTCTTTCCTTGTCGTAATCACTCTACGGGTTCTGGGTTGTTGTCAACCGAGGACACCGACTAGTGAAATTATTCCGCACTACAAATCAAATACCCCTAGTATTTTTACTAGGAAATTCTGAACCCAATCTGGTCATTCCTAGACTATCGGCTGCATCATGGTCTTACTTTCTTTAACTGTGCTACCTCGTCCTTCTCTAGTGCATGTATTCTTCAGTGTGTGAGCACGACTTACGTCAAGCTTTCAACATCATGTTGCTTGTCTTGAAAGGCAACTTTGGTTCCGAGCTTGCATCTTATATATTGATCCTATGACTTGCCACTTCGTCATTCCCTTGCTTGTTACCTTTGTTGTTTGATTGCATCCTCTTGATACCTCCCGGCATATGTGTCGGATCAACTTCAACACTTTGACTTCTTCCGAGATGTCAACTATGTTCATGATGAGAAATACCCTCCTTGCCCTCGATGATTTTTTATTATCATCGACAACACCCTTGACTTCCTTTCATCGCGAACTTGTCCACATTATGAATACAACTTGCTCTCCAGCTAGTGTTGTGTTCTGCCTTGAAGTATTACTGTTTTTTCTGTCGAGAATGTTGTGGGGATTGCTCCACCTCTTAGAAATTCTCGGTATGATGATACTTATCACCATCACCATTCTTCCTTGGTCCCCGTGTTATTTTAACCAGGATACCAATATGCTAACAATGTTGTTTGAGTTCTGTACTTCTAGCAACCCTATTGCTTAGAAGTTAATGATCGACGGTTCATTCTTAGACTGATGGTTATTGAATCGTCACTCTAACATTGATCTTGCTGCCTAAGGCCATATTTTGGGCACACCTTTCAACTAATGATTGATGGCGTATGTTTTCCTCGAGCATGCAACATTATATCATTTTAATTGACAAGTGTCATCTTCTTGTTCACATTATTTTGGAAATCCATCCGTTTGGAATTCTCGATGAATTGTCGCTGAGCCCATCAGCCACCTTCTCATCCCCTCCTTGGTTTAATGATGAACTATTGTTTCAGGAACCCGCTCCAATAGTTCATTTCCCGAGAATCTTGCAATGTCATTTCATCGATTTGTGTTGCACCTTTTCTTCTCGGACATCCTGAGTCTGAGGTATCATGACACCAATCGGGTCTGAATCTCGGCCAGGTATGATGGTTGGGACAACTTTCCACGAGTTATGATGTTGGTCCTTTGATGACCTGGTAATATGATGTCATGCCTAGCACCCCCATGGCTGGAGGACCTATCATTATAATTTCTTTTGCAAAGATAACCATTCGTCCTGGAGGAAATTGTAAGACTTATTTTATAAGTTGTTCCTGATGAATCCTTTGTCTATCCAAGTCCGACCTTTGCTTGAAGACCATGTCAATGCTATCTCGAAGCATGTCTGTGGTACTCCGATTTTCAATAAGAACATTTGAAGCACAAATGCTAAATTTTCCTTATCAATTACCCTAACACCGCTGTATGGGTAATGTCATGAAATTTCTCACCTTATCTAAAGAGTTTTCTACATTATATCCTGTCATGGATATCATGCTCTGCTTGTCCTTGGGAAAGATATACCCTTGAAATATGTGTTTAAACACATTTTCCTTTCCATCGCTCTATTTAAATCTGATAATCATATTTTCCTTTCAATTGTTTGGTTCAACCTTTCTTGTGATCTATATGATCTAAGCAGTAATATTCTCCTACTTTTGTAAACACCTCGGTGTACAATTCTGTCAGAAAGACCCTGTTACTTTTGTTGATGACATTCCGGTAACCACCGATGGACGAGAACTTTGCCTACTGGTCCGCCTCGTTCAACGAGCAAGAAGATGGTTCTCTTCGTCCCTCACCCTTGGTACCGATGTTGTTGCCGACATAACCGACAGACTATCCTCTAACATGCCTTGCTTACATGATCGTGCAATGATGTCACCCACCTTCCTACTTTTAGACCACATGGTGGGCCCATAACCCACAGTTCCACAGGATCGAAACCTGACTCTCCTGTACACCCCCTATTCTCAAGGTTGTTCCTCGCATGTGGCCTCGTATGAAATTCACGAGCCACTTTCTGAGAGATCATCAATTCTGTTATCAGACACAGTACTTATTCTCGTTGCCGTGAAACCCTTTCACCTTCTGAATAGGCATCAAACGATTGCCTGGCCGCTTGAAACTCCTTATTGTACCTTATTACTTTCCTCTCGAAATTTTCTAAGTTTCAATTCGAGAGTTACTTTCCGCCATCTTCGTTGACGTTATCTACCAGATAGCATCTTTGTAGAGGTCCGTTCTTCTGAAGTTACCGCTTATCCTTTTCGTTGTGCGATGAAGATCCCGAGGGAAGGATGATGACTTCATCATTTTGACCTGAAGCAGAAGTATGAAGGCCTCAATATATTGGAGGGACCTCTTCGAGAAGAGCAACCAAGACCGAGAAGATCCATTAGATTTTCCGTAACCCAATCCTTCCCCCCTACTCCCCTCTTAAATCTCGGGACGAGATTTCTTGTAGTGGAGGAGAATTGTGACGCCCGGATAATTAAGCTACAATAAACCTCTGTTAATGATGCCACGTCACCTCCGTTACTGTTGATAATCGCGTTAGTTCAGAAACCGATTCAAATTCAAAATTCAAAATATGGCAAACAACAAAAGTTTTCAAATATTGGAACTAAAATGTTTGGTTTGTTGCAAATAGTCCTTACTAAATGTTGGTGGAGAAACCCCACTTTTATAAAGTGTTTAAAACTCTGAAATGAGCAACACAGTAACAAAACCAATTATTTAAAAGCTTTTAAAATATTAAACATGTACAAACTATTTTATTTCAGGTGCCAAGTTAATTGTGGTGGTGGCATATTTGTTGATACTAATTTAGGTACAACTAATGTATTTAATAAAACTAAGCTATTCAAATATAAAATTAAAATAGAAAAGAAAAGAAAATAAGAAAAAGGGAAAGACTAAAACACAAAAAATAGAAGGAACAACCCCCCCATCTGGGCCTCGGCCCAGCAGGCCGACGGGCCGGCCCACCCCGGTCCCCCTTATCCCCCCACCCGACCGAACCCTATTCCACCACCACACCCCCACTCGCCCCAAGACGCTCCACTCCTTCCCGATTCCCCTGGATCGAGATCAATCCCCCCACTCTCTCTCGCCCCCCTCCCGCTTGATCTGGAGCCGCCGCCGCCCATCTCTGGCTCGCCTCCCCCTCGCCCCTCTTCCCCGACCTGATCTGGATCGGGAAGGGGCAATGAGCCCGACGCCCCCTTCATCGACGCCGTCGCCGTCCGACACAACCGCCGCCCGAGGACCTCGCCGAACCTTCCCCGACGGACTGCCTCCCCGTCGTCTCGTCGTCTCCGACCTCCTCCCCGCGCCCCATTGCCCCGTACCCTACAAACCGCCGTGAGCCTTGCTTTCCCTCTCCTCGACGACCCCACTCGCTCAAGATCGCGCCAAGGCTGGCTCACATCATGCCCCCTTGACCGCCCTCGCCTATGCCGCCTCTCTGTGTCGCCCACCGCCCACGTCGACTACGCGCAGTGGCGCTCCCGCTTTGCTCGCCTCCTCGTGAACGCGCTGACGCCCGCTCATGCACACCTCGCGCGGGCGCCGCCCACGCCAAGCCAACTCCGCGCTCGACCCCGCGCCTGCTCCCCACGCTTAGTCCGCACCTCCGCCGCCTAGCCTCGCCAAGATCATTGCTGCTGGCCACGGCCACGGCCAGTCGCCTCGACGTGTGCCCAATCGGGCCACGCCCGTAACCGCCACCCTGCGCCCGCTTTGGCCTAGTGCCAATGACACATGGGGCCTAGCCCTTGGAACGTTAATAATAATAATAAAAAGAATTAAATTAAATATTAATTAATTAATTAAAGAATTAATTAACTTAATTAATCCGGATTAAGTTAACCTAATCATTAGTTAACTTAATTAAACCATGATTAGCCTGTTCAGTCAATGACATGCAGACCCCACACGTCAGTTTGACCCAGCCAACACCCTATTGACTGCTGACTTCATGCTGAACTCATGATGACGCCAGCATACACTATTCTGGATAATGTTAGAATTAAATAGATAAATAAATTCAGAAAATGATTAAAACTTTAGAAAAACATAGAAAATAAACCATAGCTCAGATGAAAATGTTTTCTACATGAAAGTTGCTCAAAACGACGAGAAGAATCCGAATGCGCAGCCCGTTCGTCCGCCACGCATCCCTAGCATAGTGAACCTGCAATATTTCACCTCCGGTTCATCTGTCCGAAAACGCGAAACACCGGAGATACTTTCCCGGATGTTTCCCCCTTTCACCGGTATCACCTACTATTGCGTTAGGGCACACATAACACCGCTCATTGTCATGTCATGCATCATCATGCTTATGGTTGCATTATATTTACTGTTTCTTCCCCCTCTTCTCTCAGGTAGACTACGAGACCGACACTGCTGCTGCCCAGTTCGACTACGGAGTTGACAACCCCTTCTTCTTGCCAGAGCAACCAGGCAAGCCCCCCCCCTTGATCACCAGATATCGCCTATTCTTCTCTATACTACTTGCATTAGAGTAGTGTAGCATTTTACTGTTCGGCTACTCCTATTCTGTTGCATAGCCTGTCATTGTTGCTACAGTCGTTGATACCTTACCCGCAATCCTAAATGCTTAGTATAGGATGCTAGTTTATCATCATTGGCCCTACAATCTTGTCAGTCTGCCTTGCTATACTATCGGGCCGTGATCACTTGGGAGTTGATCACGGGTATATACTATACATATATACATACTATACAGATGGTGACTAAAGTCGGGTTGGCTCGTTGAGTACCCGCAAGTGATTCCGATGTGGGGGCTGAAAGGACAGGTGGCTCCATCCCGGTAGAGGTGGGCCTGGGTTCCCGACGGCCCCCTACTGTTACTATGTGGCGGAGCGACAGGGCAGGTTGAGACCACCTAGGTGAGAGGTTGGCCTGGCCCTGGACAGCATCCGTGGTTACTCAAAATAACACGCTTAACGAGATCTTGGTATTTGATCTGAGTCTGTCCATTGGCTTATACGCACTAACCAACTACGCGGGAAGAGTTATGGGCATTCAATGTCGTGGTATCAGCCGAAGCCTTCTTGACATCAGCGACTGAGCGGCACGCGCCGGGTTGGATTGCGTAACGCAACTTCCTTTGTAATGGAGGTTGCTAGGTCTGCTCACCGGCCGCGTACGCAACGTGCAGGTGTGCAATGGGCGATGGGCCCAGACCCCTGCGCGCATAGGATTTAGACCGGCGTGGTGACCTCTCTGTTGTGCCTAGGTGGGGTTGCGATGTGTTGATCTTTCGAGGCCGGGCATGACCCAGGAAAGTGTGTCCGGCCAAAGGGGATCGAGCGTGTTGGGTTATGTGGTGCACCCCTGCAGGGAAGTTGATCTATTCGAATAGCCGTGTCCCTCGGTAAAAGGACGACTCGGTGTTGTACCTTGACCTTATGACAACTAGAATCGGATACTTAATAAAACACACCCAGACAAGTTTCACAAACAACCCGGTGATCGCTTTTCCATAGGGCGACGAGGGGAGGCTTGCCGAGTAGGATTATGCTATGCGATGCTACTTGGAGGACTTCAATCTACTCTCTTCTACATGCTGCAAGACGGAGGCTGCCAGAAGCGTAGTCTTCGACATGATTAGCTATCCCCCTCTTATTCTGGCATTCTGCAGTTCAGTCCACCGATATGGCCCTTTACACATATACCCATGCATATGTAGTGTAGATCCTTGCTTGCGAGTACTTTGGATGAGTACTCACGGTTGCTTTTCTCCCTCTTTTCCCCCTTTCCCTTCTACCTGGTTGTCGCAACCAGATGTCGGAGCCTAGGAGCCAGACGCCACCATCGACGACGACTCTTACTACACTGGAGGTGGCTACTACTACGTGCAGGCCGCTGACGATGACCAGGAGTAGTTTAGGAGGATCCCAGGCAGGAGGCCTGCACCTCTTTCAATCTGTATCCGAGTTTGTGCTAGCCTTCTTAAGGCAAACTTGCTTAACTTATGTCTGTACTCAGATATTGTTGCTTTTCCTGACTCGTTTATGTCGAGCACTCGTATTCGAGCCTTCGAGGCCCCTGGCTTGTAATATGATGATTGTATGACTTATTTTACATTTAGAGTTGTGTTGTGATATATTCCCGTGAGTCCGTGACCTTGATCGTACACGTTTGCGTGCATGATTAGTGTACGATTGAATCGGGGGCGTCACACACTCCCAGTAAATACAATCTATGCTGCCAAGCATGCCTGGAAAGCCTCTAGCTGCGTTGGTCGCCAACAATCTCTCTGTATTAGCGGCGGTTGGCTGCCTCAAGTACTTAGGGCCAAACACCTCGATCACAAACTGGCAGAACTTGTACATTGACATCAGACATGTTGTCTCACTCATACGCACATACTCATCCACCAGATCGACTGGAATTCCATATGCAAGCATGCGAATGGCCGCATTGCATTTATGGTAAGAGGAGAATCCAAGCTTGCCAAGGGCATCCATCTTGCACTCGAAGTATGGGTCATGGGCAACCACTCCCTCTTGGATACGATTGAACACATGCCTTGCCATACGAAAACGACGACGAAATTTATCCGGGTTCAAGAGCAGGGTGTTCGCAAAGTAATCGGCATAGAGTAGGGCGTGGCCTCTCTCCTTGTTGCTGTTCAGGTTCGGAGCACGGCCAGGGACTGACCCCCCTGTGCCGAGGAAGCTGCCGTTGAATTTGGTCGTGAACCACCAGTGCAGCCATCACAAGATCTTCATTATCCGACGACGAATCGTCCGATGAACAAATGAAGTGGTGGAAGAAAAACTCATCACCACTGTCCATACCTTTGTGGGCAAAGTGCCGAACACCTTGCGGTCATGGTGGGAAAATGGCCGCGGTGATCACCTCGATGCAGGTGTGGTTGGCGACCGGCTACTGGCCGCTCTGGAGCACTCATCGGAAGCTGCCGTGGCCGCCGTGGTATGTCGCCTGCGATCGTATCCCCTCTGCCGCCGGCTACGACGGTGACGGCCAAACCACCTCCGATCGACGGCCTAAACTACGGCGAAAGCGCGGGCGTAGTGGCGGCCATGTCGAGACGTGGTTCGCTATGGACGGTCGGGCGCTGCGTCGAGAAGGCGGCCGGAGAATAGCGGCGGCGCCGTCGGTGGGGCAGGGCGGGGGAGGGGGGTGGAGGTGTTGGAATCGAATGGTACTACTTGTATCCCCGACAGGCGGGCCACAGGAGGACAAGGGCATGCAGCGAGCTCGTCCGTGCAATGTCCGTTTCGTCCCAAACTCGGCGCAAGTTTGGGCCGGGGATGGGTCGAAAACGGACGGAATCCGGACATTTGTCCGTTTGGGGCCGCGCGTTGGGCCGCGCTATTTGTTCGTTCTACACCAAACGGACGCACCCGTACAAGATGGGGTCGCGCGGTGGAGATGGCCTAAAGGCTTGGCCATGAGCTGTTGCAGCATCGCCCATGTGGTGAAGCCTCGACAACCTCTGCTTGCTGCAACACTGTGAGCAGCTACGTGACTCCTCCATTTTGCGGCAAGGTGGGTGTTGCAAAACGTGGGATTGTGGCGCGGATTCTAGCAACAACGACGATGGTGACGCGGCATTGTAGCACAAATGTGGCATTTGTTCAGGTAGTCGCACGCGGACGCAGCTCCTCTAATGTACGGCGCACACACTGACGTGTGGATCTGGACCCACGCGTCAGTCAGGTGGCCGTACGTCAGGGGATCCGGCTCCGCCGCAAGCATGGCCGAACTTCCCATGGGATTAGCCACCTGAAGGTAAGCCATTTACGAAAGAAACAGGAAAATAAACCAAATGGCCACAGAACTGTTTTTTCACACGAAAATCACATGTAAAAAAATTCAGATTTTTTTGACGAGATTTTCGAAAGGGAAACATTTACAATTGGACTGCCGGCCAAACTTTTGGCCGGTCCATGCTGGCTGTCTCACGCACTCGCACCTCTTCCTACACACGCGCATGCGTCCGTCGGTCCCCACATGCACCAGCCCTTATCCGCAAGCCGCAACACCCCTCGTCCACACAATTCCCATCTCGTACATTGGTTTCTTCGTCTTCCTCCCTTCATACTCCCCTAACCCCCTCTCGCCGATGAAGCTACTACCGGCCATGCCAGGAGCTGTAACCCCGGCCACGCAAGAGCTGCAACCAGTGGGAGGAGGAGCTACATCCAGCCACATCGGGCGCTACAACCGCCGGACAGAGGAGCTGCAAACGGCCACGCCGGGAGCTGCAACCGATGGACGGAGGAGCTACAACCGACGACGGCCGTGCTGGAATCGGCCCGCAGGGATGCTGCAACCGGTGAACGCCCATGCTAGAAGAAGCCATCTCTGGTGCTGGAACCGTACTGGGGGAATGTGGGAAGCAGCCATCTCCGGTGCTGGAACCAGCCATCTCTAGTGCTAGAACCGTGCTACAGAATTGCTGGAACCAACATCTTCGGGTGTTATGCCAGCGATGGGCTACAACGACGGCTTACGACGAAGCTACAACCGGCTACCCATTTTGCTGGAACCAACGATATTTTTTGCTACATCCACTAATGGCGGAGCTACGACCCGTGTGACGAACGGAGACCATTTTTTGCTGCAACCATAATCGGGTTTTGCTACCATCGCGAAGAAATTTGCTACATTCATTAATGGTGGAGATGCGACCCAGGACGGTGGCGACGACGATGACATTTTTTTTTCTACAGCCGCTGCTGTTTTTTTGCTACAACCTGCAAGAATTTTTGCTACATCCATTTAAATGGAGTTCATTGGCAGCCATCATTCGTTTGACCCGTGCAAGCGCATCGATTGGTGGAAAAAAGCTTCAACCGGCTTCAACCCGTGCAAGCGCGTCGACCTATGGAATCGACGGGAGTCAGTCGGCGGCGACGAGGGCGACGGCTGGCAGCGACGGGCAGCGCGACGTGAACGGCTGGCAAGCTGGCTGATGTATTTATGAACACGGGGTTGCTCGGGATGAACTCGACAGGCTATTCTTTTAGTAGCAGAGCAGTTCGGGACAAGGCAAAATTTCATGTTTTGACCCTTTTTTGCTTCAAACTCAGGATCTGACCCTAGTTGGGAAAATTTTTGGGATTTGACCCTTTTGCCACCGCCCCGGGCTCTGGCGGTAGGGTTAAACAGCCTACCGCCAGGGGGCCTGGCGGTAGGGTGCGATGGAGGGGGACGACGGCCGTTTGGCCAGGCTGACGTGGACTAGTACCCTACCGCCAGGGAACCTGGCGGTAGCCTGTCTAACCCTACCGCTAGGGCCTCTGGCGGTAGGTTGTGGCTGGGTTTTGCCTTCGCAAAGCTTCTGTAATGAAAAAGGGAAGTGCCCTGGCGGTAGGTTCACCCTACCACCAGGGGGTTTGGCGGAAGGCTGTGTGACCATACTGCCAGGTTCCTTGGCGGTAGGGTCCTGTGTTTTATTTTTTGAAGTTTATTTGCTTGATTCTTTTCAAAAACAATATCACAACAAGTTTCACAAATATGACAACAATATCACAGATCTTAAACAATTAAACTTGGGCATCCCATACACATTAACAAAAGTTGAAGTGCATAGAACATTTCAAACAAACTTCAACTAATTAGTAAACGGAGTTCCACATAGTTTCAGAAATAGCAAACACATAGATCCACAAATAGCAAACACATAGTTCCACGTAGTTTCACAACCACTAGACAAGTTCAACCAAATAGCAAACTATCGAAGAGCATAATCAGTTGCTCCTTCCCCTCTTGGAGGTACGGTCCTCGTTACTCTTTGAACAAAGCTCTTCAGTCTTCTTCTTGGTCCGTCGAGTAACCGGTCTCTGGAAAGGGTCCGGACTTAGCAAATCCTTCTTCTTCGGATTCCTCTTCGGCGGCAGCTGAGGTGCTTGAGATGATTGAGTTGTTGGAGGTCCATATTCTTCATCGTACTCCTTCTCCCCGTTGCTCTCATCCTCCTCCTCCCTTTCTTCACGTGTGGCCTCTTCCTCCTCCTCCTTCTCAACCAACCTAGACAACGAGGGAGCATGGTTCGATGAGGCGATGTGACCCTGTGTGGCTACAGGCTGATAAGATTCAACCGACCCAGCTCCAGCACACCCAAGCAGCCCTACCAGCTCGCGACAACGCTTCATGAACTTCTGCACTCACAATGAAACAAGGGCATCATAAGTATCATGTTTATGATTGCAAGTGAACAAGATGCATCTGTTCCGAGGAGGCTGAAATTGTACCTTCATCGTCTCCCTCATTTTGTTCTCAGATTGTACGCTCCCCGGGGCACCACCTAGTGCATCTGAGGCTTCAAAGATACATCTGTTCAGCTCACTAGACTACAACGGCATAAGTCAGTCACAATGACGAATACAATAATTTAAATAGAACCTCTGTTGGAAATATGCCCTAGAGGCAATAATAAAAGGATTATTATTATATTTCCTTGTTCATGATAATAGTCTTTATTCATGCTATAACTGTATTATCCGGAAATCGTAATACACGTGTGAATACATAAACCATAACATGTCCCTAGTAAGCCTCTAGTTGACTAGCTCATTGATCAACAGATAGTCATGGTTTCCTGGCTATGGACATTGGATGTCGTTGATAACGGGATCACGTCATTAGGAGAATGATGTGATGGACAAGACCCAATCCTAAGCATAGCACAAGATCGTGTAGTTCGTTTGCTAGAGCTTTTCCGATGTCAAGTATCCTTTCCTTAGACCATGAGATCGTGTAACTCCCGGATACCGTAGGAGTGCTTTGGGTGTTTCAAATGTCACAACGTAACTGGGTGACTATAAAGGTGCACTACAGGCATCTCTGAAAGTGTCTGTTGGGTTGACACGGATCGAGACTGGGATTTGTCACTCCGTATGACGGAGAGGTATCTCTAGGCCCACTCGGTAATGCATCATCATAATGAGCTCAAAGTGACCAAGTGTTTGGTCATGGTATCATGCATTATGGTACGAGTAAAGTGACTTGCCGGTAACGAGACTGAACGAGGTATTGGGATACCGACGATCGAGTCCCGGGCAAGTAACGTACCGATTGACAAAGGGAATTGAATACGGGGTTGTTTAATCCTCGACATCATGGTTCATCCGATGAGATCATCGAGGAGCATGTGGGAGCCAACATGGGTATCCAGATCCCGCTGTTGGTTATTGCCCGAGAGTCGTCTCGGTCATGTCTACGTGTCTCCCGAACCCGTAGGGTCTACACACTTAAGGTTCGGTGACGCTAGGGTTGTATGAATATGAGTATGCAGCATACCGAATGTTATTCAGAGTCTCGGATGAGATCCCAGACGTCACGAGGAGTTCCGGAATGGTCCGGAGGTAAAGAATTATATATAGGAAGTGTTGTTTCGGCCATCGGGAAAGTTTCGGGGTCACCCGGTATTGTACCGGGACCACCGGAAGGGTCCCGGGGGTCCATCGGGTGGGGCCACCCATCCTGGAGGGCCCCAAGGGCTGAAGTGGGAGGGGAACCAGCCCATAGTGGGCTGGTGCGCCCCCCTTGGCCCACCCCCTGCGCCTAGGGTTGAAACCCTAGGGTGGGGCGCCCACTGCCTTGGGGCACTCCACCCCCGCCGGCGCCCCCCTTGGGAGATTGGATCTCCCAGGCCGGCGCCCCAGGGGCCTATATAAGGAGGGCAAGGGGAGGCAGCCGCACCCTGCATTGGCGCCTCCCTCCCCTGCTACACCTCGTCCTCCTCCCGCAGCAGCTTGGCGAGGCCTGCCGGAGTTCTCACTGCATCCACCACCACACCGTCGTCTTGCTGGATCATCATCAACCTCTCCTTCCCCTTGCTGGATCAAGAAGGAGGAGACGCCTCCGCCCGTGCACGTGTGTTGAACGCGGAGGTGCTGTCCGCTCAAAGACTTGGTCATCGGTGATTCAATCACGGCGAGTACGACTCCATCATCACCCTTCCCTTGAACGCTTCCGCACGCGATCTACAAGTGGTATGTAGATGCAATCTCTCTCCCTTGACTCGTTGCTTAGATGAACTCATAGATGGATCTTGGTGAAACCGTAGGAAAAATTTTAATTTTCTGCAACGTTCCCCAACAGTGGCATCATGAGCTAGGTCTATGTGTAGTTCTCTATTGCACGAGTAGAACACAATTTTGTTGTGGGCGTAGATCTTGTCAACTTGCTTGCCACTACTAGTCTTTTCTTGCTTCAGCGGTATTGTGGGATGAAGCGTCCCGGACCAACCTTACACATACGCTTACGTGAGACCGGTTCCACCGACAGACATGCACTAGTTGCATAAGGTGTCTGGCGGGTGTCTGTCTCTCCCACTTTAGTTGGAGCGGATTCGATGAAAAGGGTCCTTATGAAGGGTCAATGGAAGTTGACAAAATCACGTTGTGGTTATTCGTAGGTAAGAAAACGTTCTTGCTAGAACCCAAATGCAGCCACGTAAAAGATGCAACAACAATTAGAGGACGTCTAACTTGTTTTTGCAGCAATTGTCATGTGATGTGATATGGCCAGAAGTTGTGATGAATGATGAATGATATATTGTGATGTATGAGATCATGTTCTTGTAATAGGAATCACGACTTGCATGTCGATGAGTATGACAACCGGCAGGAGCCATAGGAGTTGTCTTTATTTTTGTATGACCTGCGTGTCATTGAAGAACGCCATGTAAATTACTTTACTTTATTGCTAAACGCGTTAGCCATAGAAGTAGAAGTAGTCGTTGGCGTTACAACTTCATGAAGACACGATGATGGAGATCATGATGATGGAGATCATGGTGTCATGCCGGTGACAAGATGATCATGGAGCCCCGAAGATGGAGATCAATGGAGCTATATGATATTGGCCATATCATGTCACTACTATATAATTGCATGTGATGTTTATTATGTTTATGCATCTTGTTTACTTAGAATGACGATAGTAAATAAGATGATCCCTTGCAACAATTTCAAGAAGTGTTCTCCCCTAACTGTGCACCGTTGCTAAAGTTCGTCGTTTCGAAGCACCACGTGATGATCGGGTGTGATAGATCCTTACGTTCAAATACAACGTGTGTAAGACAGTTTTACACATGCAAAACACTTAGGGTTAACTTGACGAGCCTAGCATGTATGCACATGGCCTCGGAACACGAGACCGAAGGGTCGAACACGAGTCGTATGGAAGATACGATCAACATGAAGATGTTCACCGACGATGACTAGTCCGTCTCACATGATGATCGGACACGGCCTAGTCGACTCGGATCGTGTAACACTTAGATGACTAGAGGGATGTCTAATCTGAGTGGGAGTTCATTGTAATAATTTGATTAGATGAACTTAATTATCATGAACTTAGTCTAAAACCTTTGCAAATATGTCTTGTAGATCAAATGGCCAATGCTCATGTCAACATGAACTTCAACGCTGCTCCTAGAGAAAACCAAGCTGAAAGATGATGGCAGCAACTATACGGATCGGGTCCGAACCCGAGGATCATCCTCATAGCTGCCAGAAACAATATGTCCTAGAAGGACCGCTAGGTGACGCCTCCGTCCCGAGAGAACCAAGAAGTTATGAACGCTAAGGCAGTCTCGCCGATGATTAATCCTCGCTCAAGCGGCATGCTTTACAACTTAGAACCGAGGCTCTAAAAGCATTTTGAGCAACACGGAGCATATGAGATGTTTGAGGAGCTGAAACTAGTTTTCCAAGCTCATGCCCGGGTCGAGAGATATGAAGTCTCCGACAAGTTCTATAGTTGTAAGATGGAGGAAAATAGTTCTGTCAGTGAACACATACTCAAAATGTCTGGGTTGCACAACCGCCTGTCCCAGCTGGACATTAACCTCCCGGACGAGGCGGTCATTGACAGAATCCTTCAGTCGCTCCCACCAAGCTACAAGAGCTTTGTGATGAACTACAATATGCAGGGGATGGTGAAGACCATTCCTGAAGTATTTTCAATGCTGAAGTCAGCAGAGGTTGAGATCAAGAAAGAACATCAAGTGTTGATGGTCAATAAGACCACTAAGTTCAAGAGAGGCAAGGGCAAGAAGAACTTCAAGAAGGACAGCAAGGATGTTGCCGCGCCCGGTAAGCTAGTTACCGGGAAGAAGTCAAAGAATGGACCCAAGCCTGAGACTGAGTGTTTTTATTGCAAGGGGAAGGGTCATTGGAAGCGGAACTGCCCCAAATACTTAGCGGATAAGAAGGCCGGCAACACCAAAGGTATATTTGATATACATGTAATTGATGTGTACCTTACCAGTACTCGTAGTAACTCCTGGGTATTTGATACCGGTGTCGTTGCTCATATTTGTAACTCACAGCAGGAGTCGCGGAATAAGCGGAGACTGGCGAAGGACGAGGTGACGATGCGCGTCGGGAATTGTTCCAAGGTCGATGTGATCGCCGCCGGCACGCTACCTCTACATTTACCTACGGGATGAGTTTTAAACCTTAATAATTGTTATTTGGTGCCAAGTTTGAGCATGAACATTGTATCTGGATCTCGTTTGATGCGAGATGGCTACTCATTTAAATCCGAGAATAATGGTTGTTCTATTTATATGAGAGACATGTTTTATGGTCATGCTCCGATGGTCAATGGTTTATTCTTAATGAATCTCGAGCGTACTATTACACATATTCATAGTGTGAATACCAAAAGATGTAAAGTGGATAACGATAGTCCCACATACTTGTGGCACTGCCGCCTTGGTCACATTGGTGTCAAGCGCATGAAGAAGCTCCATGCTGATGGACTTTTAGAGTCTCTCGATTATGAATCATTTAACACATGCGAACCATGCCTCATGGGCAAAATGACCAAGACTCCGTTCTCCGGAACAATGGAGCGAGCAACCAACTTATTGGAAATCATACATACCAATGTGTGCGGTCCAATGAGCGTTGAAGCTCGCGGAGGATATCGTTATGTTCTCACTCTCACTGATGACTTGAGTAGATATGGGTATGTCTAATTAATGAAACACAAGTTTGAGACCTTTGAAAAGTTCAAGGAATTTCAGAATGAGGTAGAGAATCAACGTGACCGAAAGATAAAGTTCCTACGATCAGACTGTGGAGGAGAATATTTAAGTCACGAATTTGGTACACACTTCAGGAAATGTGGAATCGTTTCACAACTCACGCCGCCTGGAACACCTCAGCGTAACGGTGTGTCCGAACGTCGTAATCGCACTCTATTGAATATGGTGCGGTCTATGATGTCTCTTACCGATTTACCGCTATCATTTTGGGGATACGCTCTAGAGACATCTACATTCACTTTAAATAGGGCACCGTCTAAATCCGTTGAGACGACACCGTATGAATTATGGTTTGGGAAGAAACCTAAGCTGTCGTTTCTAAAAGTTTGGGGATGCGATGCTTATGTCAAGAAACTTCAACCTGAAAAGCTCGAACCCAAGTCGGAAAAATGCGTCTTCATAGGACACCGTAAGGAAACCATTGGGTATACCTTCTACCTCAGATCCGAAGGCAAGATCTTTGTTGCCAAGAACAGGTCCTTTCTGGAGAAAGAGTTTCTCTCGAGAGAAGTAAGTGGGAGGAAAGTAGAACTCGATGAAGTACTACCTCTTGAACCGGAAAGTAGCGCAGCTCAGGAAGATGTTCCTGTGGTGCCTGCACCGACTACAGAGGAGGTTAATGATGATGATCAAGATACTTCAGATCAAGCTCCTACTGAACTTCGAAGGTCTACTAGGACACGTTCCACACCAGAGTGGTACGGCAACCCTGTCTTGGAAATCATGTTGTTAGACAACGGTGAACCTTCGAACTATGAGGAAGCAATGACGGGCCCAGATTCCAACAAATGGCTTGAAGCCATGAAATCCGAGATAGAATCCATGTATAGAAACAAAGTATGGACTTTGACGGACTTGCCCGATGATCGGCGAGCGATAGAAAACAAATGGATCTTTAAGAAGAAGACGAACGTGGATGGTAATGTTACCATCTATAAAGCTCGACTTGTCGCTAAGGGTTATCGACAAGTTCAAAGGGTTGACTACAATGAGACATTCTCTCCCGTAGCGAAGCTGAAGTCCGTCCGAATCATTTTAGCAATTGCCGCATACTATGATTATGAGATATGGCAGATGGACGTCAAAACGGCATTCCTTAACGGACATCTTAAGGAAGAACTGCATATGATGCAGCCGGAAGGTTTTGTCGACCCTAAGAATGCTAACAAAGTATGCAAGCTCCAGCAATCCATTTATGGGCTGGTGCAAGCATCTCGGAGTTGGAACATTCGCTTTGATGAGATGATCAAAGCGTTTGGGTTTATGCAGACTTATGGAGAAGCCTGCGTTTACAAGAAAGTGAGTGGGAGCTCTGTAGCATTTCTCATATTATATGTAGATGACATACTCTTGATGGGAAATGATATAGAACTTTTGGATAGCATTAAGGCCTACTTGAATAAGTGTTTTTCAATGAAGGACCTTGGAGAAGCTGCTTACATATTAGGCATCAAGATCTATAGGGATAGATCAAGACGCCTCATAGGTCTTTCACAAAGCACATACCTAAAAAGATTTTGAAGAAGTTCAAAATGGATCAGTCCAAGAAAGGGTTCTTGCCTGTATTGCAAGGTGTGAGATTGAGGTCGGCTCAATGCCCGACCACGACAAAAGATAAAGAAGAGATGAGTGTCATCCCCTATGCTTCAGCCATAGGATCTATTATGTATGCCATGCTATGTACCAGACCTGATGTAAACCTTGCAGTAAGTTTGGTAGGAAGGTACCAAAGTAATCCCGGCAAAGAACACTGGACAGCGGTCAAGAATATCCTGAAGTACCTGAAAAGGACAAAGGACATGTTTCTCGTTTATGGAGGTGACGAAGAGCTCGTCAGAAGGGTTACGCCGACGCTAGCTTCGACACAGATCCGATGACTCTAAGTCACAAACCGGATATGTGTATATGTTGAATAGTGGAGCAATGGCTGGTGCAAATGCAAGCGAGCGTCGTGGCGGGATCTACATGTGAAGCGGAGTACATGGCAGCCTCGGAGGCAGCGATGAAGCAATTTGGGTGAAGGAGTTCATCACCGACCTAGGAGTCATACCTAATGCGTCGGGCCGATCAAACTCTTCTGTGACAACACTAGAGCTATTGCCCTTGCCAAGGAGCCTGTGTTTCACAAGAAGACCAGGCACATCAAGCGTCGCTTCAACTCCATCCGTGAAAATGTTCAAGATGGAGACATAGATATTTGCAAAGTACATACGGATCTGAATGTCGCAGATCCGTTGACTAAACCTCTCTCGCAAGCAAAACATGATCAACACCAGAACTCTATGGGTGTGCGATTCATCACAATGTAACTAGATTATTGACTCTAGTGCAAGTGGGAGACTGTTGGAAATATGCCCTAGAGGCAATAATAAAAGGATTATTATTATATTTCCTTGTTCATGATAATAGTCTTTATTCATGCTATAACTGTATTATCCGGAAATTGTAATACACATGTGAATACATAGACCATAACATGTCCCTAGTAAGCCTCTAGTTGACTAGCTCGTTGATCAACAAATAGTCATGGTTTCCTGGCTATGGACATTGGATGTCGTTGATAACGGGATCACCTCATTAGGAGAATGATGTGATGGACAAGACCCAATCCTAAGCATAGCACAAGATCGTGTAGTTCGTTTGCTAGAGCTTTTCCGATGTCAAGTATCCTTTCCTTAGACCATGAGATCGTGTAACTCCCGGATATCGTAGGAGTGCTTTGGGTGTTTCAAATGTCACAACATAACTGGGTGACTATAAAGGTGCACTACAGGTATATCTGAAAGTGTCTGTTGGGTTGACACGGATCGAGACTGGGATTTGTCACTCCGTATGACGGAGAGGTATTTCTGGGCCCACTCGGTAATGCATCATCATAATGAGCTCAAAGTGACCAAGTGTTTGGTCACGGGATCATGCATTACGGTACGAGTAAAGTGACTTGCCGGTAACGAGACTGAACGAGGTATTGGGATACCGACGATCGAGTCTCGGGCAAGTAACGTACCGATTGACAAAGGGAATTGAATACAAGGTTGTTTAATCCTCGACATAGTGGTTCATCCGATGAGATCATCGAGGAGCATGTGGGAGCCAACATGGGTATCCAGATCCCGCTGTTGGTTATTGTCCGAGAGTCGTCTCGGTCATGTCTACGTGTCTCCCGAACCCGTAGGGTCTACACACTTAAGGTTCGGTGATGCTAGGGTTGTATGAACATGAGTATGCAGCATACCGAATGTTGTTCGGAGTCCCGGATGAGATCCCGGACGTCACGAGGAGTTCCGGAATGGTCCGGAGGTAAAGAATTATATATAGGAAGTGTTGTTTCGGCCATCGGAAAGTTTCGGGGTCACCCGGTATTGTACCGGGACCACCGGAAGGGTCCCGGGGGTCCACCGGGTGGGGCCACCCATCCCGAGGGCCCCAAGGGCTGAAGTGGGGAGGAACCAGCCCATAGTGGGCTGGTGCGCCTCTTGGCCCACCCTCGCGCCTAGGGTTGAGACCCTAGGGGGGCGCCCACTTGCCTTGGGTGCACTCCACTGTCGCCGCCTCCTTGGGAGATTGGATCTCCCAGGCGGCGCCCCCTGGGGCCTATATAAGGAGGGCAAGGGGAGGCAGCCGCACCTGCATTGGCGCCTCCCTCCCCTGCTACACCTCGTCCTCCTCCCGCAGCAGCTTGGCGAAGCCTCGCCGGAGTTCTCACATCCACCACCACACCGTCGTGCTACTGGATCATCATCAACCTCTCCTTCCCCCTTGCTGGATCAAGAAGGAGGATACGTCTCCCGTCCCGTACGTGTGTTGAACGCGGAGGTGCTGTCCGTTCGGCACTTGGTCATCGGTGATTCGAATCACGGCGAGTACGACTCCATCATCACCCTTCCCTTGAACGCTTCCGCACGCGAACTACAAGTGGTATGTAGATGCAATCTCTCTCCCTTGACTCGTTGCTTAGATGAACTCATAGATGTATCTTGGTGAAACCGTAGGAAATTTTTTAATTTTCTGCAACGTTCCCCAACAACCTCTCGGTTCAAACTTACCACTCTGTTGATGAGGGGGGCAAACTCCCTAAATCCACCATGCATGTCTCTGATGCCGGTCTGGTAGGCCTCTTCCTCGGGGTCATCCCTCTCCAGCTCCGCGATGTCTTTCGCCGTCCATCGAGACCTGAGCCGAGGACGGTGCTTCTGGCCATCATTGTACCACTTCATGTGTCGGTTCAGGTAAGCATCCCAGTCAGTCACCCTCCTCTCCCCGTCTTTCCAGTACCTCCGTCGGTTCCACTCCGTCACATGATTTTTATGATGCTCTCCCTAGTCTGTGATTGACTGATTCTTCTGCCGGCTCATCCTACAAGGCATTAGCAACAAGAAACATCATAACAAAGTCGAACGCAATGAATTCATGGGCACGAAGAACAAGCGCGGGCACTCACAAGTGGAGTGCGCGGCCGCTAGTATTGGTGGGCTGTCCTGGTGGGGTATGTTGAAAAATCCCAAACTCCGTGGCCACGCGTTGTGGCAAGTGCCACTCGACGGTGTACACACAGATCATGGGCACGATGCACCGCCAGAGACCACGGTCCTCATCGCACACCACGTTCAGATCAAAGTCCCACTCTCGATCATGATACAGCCATCAGTTTACCTATTACATATACGGTGGTAAGTTGCCACTCTCGGTCAAAAGAGGAATCAAAGAGAAATGTGTCTAGCGAGTTCATATACCTGCTAATGCGTCAAAGCGTCCAACTCGTTGGTGTAGGTCTTGTACGGAGTCTTGTTTAGGCCCGTGTAGAGTTTGACAACGTCCAACTCGTAAGCTACGGTGGGGTGTCGAGCCTCGTCGCCGTCTTCGCTATAGGCACCCCATGGGCGTCTTGGCAGCTTCTCAGGACGCCCCACCGGCAGCCGCTCCCACATCCAAATGGAGAAGGCCTAGACAAAGCCACCCATATTGGATTTGTCTCCCGTCCTCTGCCTTGCATCGTCAAGCTGCGCAAAATCAAATGAGGATTAGATATAACAAAATGTCATGGACATACATTTGTAGGTAGGCAATTAGATACTCTCTTACCGAACGGTATAGGTAGGCGAGAGATGCGGTCCCCCAACTGTACACTGCATCCTAGTCAGCTAGGAAGAACAGATAGGACCAATTGGCAGAGTTCCTGGATGCGTCTGGAAACACGACCTCCGTGAGAAGATACCACAGGTAGGCCCTCGCGTACCACTACACAGTCATCTCATCGGCGTCTTCGGGGCATGTCTTCCGGTGCTCCGAGAGCCAGGACAATGGCACACCGAATGTACGGTTACCCTTAGCCTCGGGGCAGCCGCCGATGAGGGTGGTAACCCTTTCCTGCCAGTTGGTCCTCTCCACTCGCCCGGTCAGTGCATGACCCTCGAGCGGCATGGCAGTAATCATCGACCAATCCTCGAGGGTCATCGTCATCTCCCCGCATGGGAGATGGAAAGAATGGGTCTCTGGTCGCCACCGGTCAATCAGAGCTGTCAGAGCTGCGTGGACAAGCGTCGGCGGCTGACGCTTGAACTGCAACACGAAACCCAACAGTCAGGCTCTCTTGAAGAACGACGCGTAGCGCTCGTCGCAGTCCATATGCCCATGAACCCCGCGACCCCTCATGCGTAGTGGCTGGAGCATCTGTCAAAAAGTGAACGCAAAAAGTTAGGAAATTATTTTCATCAATCCAAAAACTTTGATTAATATTTCATTCATATTACTTACCTCTCCGTTCTCTATGAAACGGGCACGACGACCCTTGTCGAATGCGTAGTCAAGCATGGAGTATCGTGGGCCGATGTTGTCCGCAAGAGGTGGCCGCCTTAATAAAATTTCGTAAACAAAAACATCATAAGCATAAGCATACATAAACATGCATCATATCAAAATCATATCACCATGCATCATATCACAAAAAAAATCCTCCAACAACATCTACTACACATGATGGATCAAATCATATCAACCTTACTCATATAAAAAAAATCCTCCAACATGCATCATATCAACATGCATCATATCACAAAAAAAAATCCTCCCACAATCATCTTCAATGTATTATCTCCAAGCAACATCTTCATATCATCATATCAACATGCATCATCACTCCAACATGCATCATATCATCATATATTTAAACAAAAAAAATCCTCCAACATGCATCATATCATCATATTTGTAAACAAAAAAAATCCTCCAACATTTTTATATCATCATATCAACATGCATCATCAAACTAAAATCTATTCCTCCCACATGCATTACATCATAATTTTTTTAACAAAAAAAATTATGAACTAGGGTTCATCTTCACACTAACATATGAACTATTGATCAGAGTTCATATTCATTACCACTACTTAGTAAAGAACTAAGAACTAGAACTACAATCAAGCTAAAACAATCTTAGGTGAAAAAAATCCAATCTAAGTTAAAAAACGAGGGATTTCAAGCAAATAATGCGTCGAATCGGAAGCAAGTTTGCAAAAACTAATTGGAGGGATCGGAGGAGCTTACGTTTCTCTCTTCGGGGCCATCTCGATCCGCCAAAACGGTGAAGAATCGGTGAAGATCCGAGGGGGAGAGTGGAGGAGATGAGAGAGGGAGAGAGGGGCGACTTGGGGGAAAAAGAAAGAAGAAACTGCCGACGGGGGAAGAGGGAGGGGTGGGGAGATGGGCAGGGGCGCGGGGTCTCGGGCGAAATAACTGACCGGACCCTACCGCTAGGGGCCCTGGCGGTAGGGTTAGACAGGCTACCACCAGGTGCCTTGGTGGTAGGGTGCGACGGAGGGACGGCCGTTGCCGTCTTGGCGACGTGGATTAGTAGCCTATCGCAGAAACCCAGCGGTGGTCAGATAACCCCACCGCCAGAGGTCCTGGCGATAAGAAAAATGGTCAAATCCCATTTTTTTAGAACCGAGGTTAGATACTGAATTTGTATGCAAAAAGGGTCAAAACACGAAATTTTGCCACGGGATGAAGGAATCGTGCAGCTGTTATAAACCGAATCGTACTTGCGCGGTTAAACCGGCCGAACTTTCGGCCGGTGGACCGGGCGTGTATCAGTCGCCTTTTCGAAATTGGAATAGCATTTCCTCTTAGACCAAATTCACATGTAACCGGCCGCTACCCGAGCCGAGAGCAGTTCATCACTGCCCCGGCGCCGCTCTCTTCCCCTTCCCCCCCTCGAGCAGACACCTCTACCACGCATTTCCGCGCCGCTCGTAACCGCACCAGAATCCACATCGCGCCACTCATGGACGAGCCCGTCTACCGCGGCGTGCGCGCCAGCCCGCGTCCCGGCCACGGCCGCGGCTGTCCAGCGGGGTCGCGCCCTGGACGTGTTCGACGAAATGCCCCGCCGGAGAATCTGCGCCGGGTCTACGCGGGGTCCACGCGCGGGTGGTGGCCCTAGCTAGCGCAGGCATTAGCGATCTGATCTCCATCCCAGCGCCCCGTCGAGTGGCGGAGGATCGATGTCGTGGGCTCATCGCGTCCATGGCTCTCCCCTGGCCCTGGTGGCTCACCCTCGCTGGTCCGCAGCACGAGGGTAAGAAAAGTCTCTGGGTCTTTTCTATCTACCATATATGTTGCTTTCTTAGCCAGATTACCCGCAGATTACCCATGTCCTCAGACCAAGCGGATGTGCAGTCTGGTTTTCTGCTATGTTAACTGAACATACAGAGCCGCTTCAAAGTAAATAAAATGGTTTTGCTATGGTTCCTACTGCCTTTGGAAACATACCCTTGACTCCGTCTTAGATAGCTGCTCGTACTCTACATACCAAGATTTTGTTGACAGGCACAAGGTTGTGTAGAAAGTAGAAACCATCAAGATCAAGCGTCTCATTAATTTGTCGATCGGTGCAAGGTTATATAAACCATCGGCATCAAGCATCTGATTAATTTGTCGCTTGGTAGAAGGTTGCGCATACTTATTAGGAACCATCAACATCAAAGTATCTAATGAGGATTCAATTTAAGCATAGTGACAGCGTGACCCCTTGTGATGTTTTGTCCCTTACTGCTTGTACCATTTGTTCAGTATACATATGCGTCCACATATTCCAGGCTGCTCTAGGACCACTGCTTATCCTTTATTCTCTTCTCTAGGCTCAGCTTCCACGAAAATACTTTGTAATTGTCATGTAACATCATAAGCTCGTCTTTTCCACGTGGCTGATAGCTACGTCATGTTTATCAGTAAAGAGGAGTCTATTTCACAGTCACACAATATTGTGCGACTGTGGAGCCAAGACTTGATCAATGACTTCCGCAGTTCCACGGCCGTGTGGACCCCACCTCGAGCTTGCCATGAGGGGCCTGTGTGTCAG
Organism: Aegilops speltoides; assembly: GCA_021437245.1. Classification (NCBI taxonomy): domain Eukaryota; kingdom Viridiplantae; phylum Streptophyta; class Magnoliopsida; order Poales; family Poaceae; genus Aegilops; species Aegilops speltoides. Next base: position 506,775,697 of record CM038142.1, read on the forward strand.
TTGAAGGGATGCTAGTGTTACCTGGTAAAGTTAGCTGTTTTTTGGTGCATTGTTAGACTCTTCTCATTTGCTGAATTGCTGCCTGCCTTTTGGTTCACTAAAACGCTCCTTTCCTCTGAGACCATCTGTTTGGTTTCTCCGTTGTGCAAGGCCTACCTTTGCTCCTGCCGTTGCTGTGCTGCCATAGGTGTGCCGGGAGAGATGTCGGGGTTGCTTGACACAGTGGTTGATGCAGCAATAGGATGGCTGGTGCAAAGCATCCTTGACAGCTTCTTTACTGGACGTATGGAAGCCTGGACTCGTGAAATCGGGCTTGCTGAAGATGTGGAGAAGCTCAAATTTCAGATGAGGGACGTGCAGATGGTTCTTGCTGCTGCCGAGGGAAGAAGGATTGACAATATGCCTCTGGCCCTGTCACTGGATGATCTCAGAGAGCTACTTTATGATTCAGAGGACGTGATGGATGAGCTTGACTACTACCGACTTGAGCAACAGATCACAGAAGGTGCTTCATATTTCTCTACTGTTCCATTTTTATTGCTTTCAGTTTCTTCTATGTAGGCATAATATGTAACCAAGAGTAGCTGAATATCGTAGGCATCACCTCTCAGATTATCTCTTGCTTAATTGTGATCTTTTTGAATTCAGCTTTTGTTAAATTTTGGAACTTTTATTAATTATTAGCACTTGCATGATAATATTTGCTTTTGCTTAAGTGGCTTTCGTTTGCTTGTCGCCAAATAACTGAGAGTTTTCTTATGCAGGGAAAGGTTGTAGTGCTCCTACTGGTACTAATCTTGAGGGAAGCTATGTGTCTTCATCCACTCTATCTTCTGTTGTTAAATCAGTATGCAGTGCCACAAGCCAAATAACTGACTGGATCTCACATGGCAGAAAAAGGAAACGTGAAGAAGAGGGGCCTGCTCATTGTAACATGCTGCCTTTTGAGATTAAAGATAGCATTTCCAAGAGGATCAATGTAATAGTGAATCTTCTATGCAGTAATAGCAATTCTGTAAAGGGGGCTCTTCAGCTTGAGAACTTGCGCACCATGGCAACATCAAGTAAGAGTCAGAATATTGCCAGGGATCATCGCATGACAACTTCTGTTCCGATTGAGTCTAAGGTGTACGGAAGAGATGCAGAGAGAGACGAGATAATAGATCTGTTGATAAAGGGGGGATCTAGTGATCTGAATGTTCTGCCAGTGGTTGGCAGTGGTGGTATTGGGAAGACGACGCTTGTTAGATATGTATACCATGCTAAAAGAATTAAAGATCATTTTGATTTGCTAATATGGGTCTGTGTATCCACTAACTTCGATGTAGTGGGGCTAACACTTCAGATCCTAGATCATGTATGTGAAGATAGACCATATGAAAAAAAAAGCAGTTTGAATAAATTGCAGGAGATACTTCAAGAAAATATTAGAAACAAAAGATTTCTGCTTGTAATGGATGATATGTGGGAAGAGAAGGACAGGGGTGGATGGATTAAACTCTTGGCTCCATTGAAAAGTAATAAAGTAAAAGGTTGCATGGTACTAGCAACAACCAGAACAAAATCAGTGGCAAAAATGATAGGAACTATGGATGAAATCACATTGAGTGGTCTGGATGAGAAGGAGTTTTGGCTGTTTTTCAAGGCATGTGCATTTCGCAATGACAACCGCGAGCACCATCCTAGTTTGCAATCTATTGGGAAACAAATTGCTAAAGCACTAAAAGGCTTCCCACTAGCTGCACAAAGTGTTGGTGCACTTCTGAGCACAGAAGTTAGCTATCAGCATTGGACGACAGTTCGGGACAAATGGAAATCTCTTCAAGGATATGATGATGATATTTTACCCATCTTGAAGCTCAGTTATGATTATCTACCAGTCTACCTTCAGCAGTGTTTCTCATACTGCTCTTTGTATCCAGAGGACTACGGATTTGATGGGAAAGAATTGGTCCATGCCTGGATATCACAAAATTTTGTGCAGTGCAAAGATCCTACCATAAGACTGGAGGAAACAGGGCATGAATATTTGGAAAAATTAGTGGATTTGGGCTTCTTCCAAAAGGATGGCTCACACTATGTTATGCATGACCTAATGCATGTATTGGCAGGGATGGTTTCATCAAATGAGTGTGCTACTATAGATGGATTGAAATCCGGGGCTATTCGAGCAAGTGTTCGGCATTTGTCGATCATAATTACTGATTATGATAAAGATGAACATGTCAGCAATTCTAGTGAGAAGTTTGACAAAATACTTCAGAAGGTGTCTTGGCACAAATTGAGGACATTGATGTTGTTTGGGCGAAGCAGCATACATTTATCAGGGCCATTGCGTACTTTATGCAATGAGGCAAAATGTTTACGGTTGCTAAGTGTGACAGGTGCTGACATCAGCTCTATATACAATTCGTCAAATCTATTCCATCTTCGCTATATATCAGCATACAGAGTCAGCAACCCTGCGTTTCGTCAAGCTTTGACAAGATGTTATCACCTTCAAGTACTGGATGTGGGCATTTCGGGCAATCTTGATGTACCTACTGACATGAATAATCTTGTGAATCTGCGTCATCTTATTGCTCATGAGAAAGTGCACCACGCAATAGATTGTGTCAGCAACATGACCTCTCTTCAGGAATTAAAATTCAAGGTTCAAAATGTTGGCAGTTTTGAGATAGGACAACTTCAGTCCATGAATGAGCTTGTATCACTAGGAGTTTCTCAACTTGAAAATGTGAAGACTAAAGAAGAGGCGTGGGCAGCCATGCTGACACACAAAGAGTATCTAGAAACATTGTTCTTGTCATGGGAGAATAGCAGCATGAGCCTTCAACCTGAGGCTGCAGAGGATGTGCTTGATGGTCTTCAACCACATCAGAACCTCAAAACTCTAGAAATAACTGGATATGGTGGTGCTATCTCCCCAACCTGGCTTTCCAGTGCCTTTTCAGTTACCTCACTGCAGATACTTCATCTGGAGGAGTGTAGGGAATGGCAAATTCTATCTACTCATGGAATGCATTCCCTTAGGAAGCTGACATTGATCAGGATGTTGAATTTAATGGAACTCTCAGTTCCTTCCTTGGTAGAGTTGATCCTGATTGGCATGCCAAAATTGAAAAAATGTACCGGTTCTTATGGAATGGATTTGACTTCCCATTTAAGTGTTTTGATGATCAAGAACTGCCCTCAACTGAATGAGCTCACTCTTTTCCAGAGTTACTCTTCTTTCGACACTGAGCAGAAATCCTGGTTTCCATCTCTCAGCAAACTGTCCATCGGGCAGTGTCCTCATATAATGAAGTAATTCCCTTCTCTCTAATTTTTCATGTTCATTTGCAAATTGTTGGACACTTACTTTGATAAATGATGTTGCAGCAACTGGCCAATCCTTCCACTAAAAGAAATGGGGGCACTCAAGGAGTTGGAGTTGATGGATCTGCATGTTGTCAGAGTGTCAGTTCCTTCTCCGGAGAAGTTGGTGTTGACTAAAATGCCAATCCTGGAATATTGCAGCAGTCTAACGACTTCTCCACCTCTACAATCTTCACCTCCTGAAGGAGATCAGAATGAATTGGTGTCTAATCTCCGTAGACTCACCATCCATGATTGCCCATGTTTGATAGTGTCACATCCTCTTCCGCCTTCTGCTCTAATTTCTGAGTTGTCCATCAGTGGGGTTTCGACACTTCCAACAATGAGGATAAACTGGAGACGTTTCACTATCAAATCTAATGAGTTGTGTATTCTGGATGAGAGTATCTTGGCATTTCATAATCTCAGGGGCATAACATTGTTTGAAATAATAAACTGTCCAAATCTGGTCTCTCTTTCAATTGAATCTTTCAGCCAACTCATCTCTTTAGAGACTTTATGTATACACGACTGCCCTAATCTTACTATGTCAAATATTATGCCAGAGGTTGTCCAGGAAAACAGCACGTCTGCAAGCAGCCCTGTCCCCGCATCTCTCAAATCTGTCAACATTAGCAGATGTGGCGTAACTGGGAGGTGGCTATCTCAACTGCTTTCACATTCACAGTCCCTTGAGAAGTTGCTATTAGGGGGGTGTCCTCAGATAAAGTTTCTATCAATCAGTCAACCTACAGAAACAGAAGGAACTAGTAGTTTGGCTTCAGCAGTGATGACCTCGGCCCAAGATGAACATGAATTGAAACTGCCATATAATCTCCTATGTTCTCTCAAGGTTCTATGGATTCAGCACAGCCTGGATCTGAAGTTCTTTGGGGGTAATAGACACTCTATAAGATTCACCTCTCTTACTGAGCTAGTCCTTGATTATTGCCCCAAGCTTGTCTCATCGTTGGTGGGTCAAACGAAAGATGACGGTACCATTGATGTTGAATTACTCCCACCATCACTTGAAAACCTTTTTATCAGTTCTTTCCCAGAAAACCTGCAGTCCTTCGCTCCTCAAGGCCTTCTCTACCTAAAAAAGTTAAGTCTATTTGGTGGCCCATGTTTGAAGTCCGTACAACTGCATTCTTGTACGGCTTTACAGGAGCTGCGAATCGGGGGGTGTGTCCAGCTGGCTGTACTGGAGGGCTTGCAGTTCCTCACCTCCCTCCGAAGCTTGGATGTTGAGATGAGCCCCGTGTTGTCTTCTGCATGGGATCTCAAACTGCAGGGACAAGAACAGGGTGACAATCAAATTCAGCTACTTCCTTTGTCACTTGATAAACTCGAGATCATGGCTCTCACGGACAGTGTCCAATCCCGTCTTCTGTCCTGCCTTCCTGCCGTTACCAAATTAGCAATACAGAGAAGTCCAGAATTGACGTCTCTACAGCTGGGATGTTGCATGGCACTGAAAGAGTTAGCAATTGGAGACTGCAACTCCCTTGTGTCGATCGAGGGCCTCCAGTTCTGTAGAAACCTGACATCCTTGAAAGTATTTAACTCCCCTGGCCTAGCTTCCTGTTTGGAGCTCGTGTCGCACCAGCAAGGGGCCTCTGAGATCTGGTCTGGACTGAAAACTCTTGAGATTGATGACGCATCTATACTTTCCATGCCCTTCTGCAAACAGCTCACATCTCTAACACACCTAGTGTTCAGTTATCAGGGTGGTGAACAGAGAGAGAGCTTGGTGAGCCTAACAGAGGAACAAGAGAGAGCGTTACAGCTTCTAACCTCCCTCCAAAAACTTGAATTCTCGTGGTCCACGAATCTCTTGTCACTTCCTGCAAACCTTCATAGCATGACCTCCCTTGAGAGGTTATCTATCAGTTCTTGTCAGAGCATCACAAGGCTGCCAGACATGGGCCTCCCAACTTCTCTCAGGTCTCTTGAGTTATTCGATTGCAGTGAGGAGCTAGCCATGCAATGCAGAATTGCAGCAACGGAGAAGCTAAGGGTCATGATTGATGGTCAGTATGTGAATTAATCACCAGTATCTACTTCTAAGGTACACTTTTGGAGCATTTTGCCTTCAGAATTTGTTTACATGCTCACCCTCTTCTTGCTAAAAGCAATTCATCTCTCCGCAGGCTGCAGCCACCCCAAATGTTGTGCATATTTCTGTGCTCGCTGTCAACGACATTTGTGACAAGTTCCGTATACCTATTCGGTTTTCCACGAGCTACTCTAGTTTCATGGTGGACGGATGCAGGAAACCATATGTTGAAAGTGCAAGTCTTTTTGGTTTATCAGGAGCGTTATGACCTTTCGCTCACCTTGTGTCTCTTCTAGTTGGTGGCTGGCCGTGAGCTATGCTAGAGCAAAGCCTTACCATGGTATACTTTTTTGGATGGTTTGTTTTTATTCTGATTAGTTTTGTCAGTGGCTCAGGGATGTAGTATTTGGCGATATTATTTCTTCTTGGTTACTTTCTGATTAAGTGATGAAAAAAATTCAAGTATGTTTTCTGCTACCTAATCACGCCTGACTCTACCATTTCTGGTTGGTTCCGTTTATTGTTTGAGTTTTGTGAGTGGCTCAGGGAGACATGGGTGTAGTATTTGGCGATATTATTTCCTCTCGGTTACTTTCTGATTAAGTGACGAAAAGATTCAAGTATGTTTTCTGGTACTTAATCACGCATCCCATCTTGTCCAGTATTGTTAATCAGCCCCTCTGCTTATCTGATCAACACATACCAATGCTGTTAGCTAGGCTCTCCTCTCCTGCATGGTTTGATAAAAAATGCTGTTAACTAGAAACACCGTAAGGCACCAATGATCTTGCTGTCACAAACAATTTGCCATGCTATCCCTTCCTCTGTTGTGCATTAAATTGGCTTGTATTTTCTATTTGTAGTTGACTGTTTCAGCATGAAATAAAATTTTAAAATGTAGTAGAAACATAAATTTACTAGTTACTGACTTACTGTATCATCTGTATCGTGATGCAGTTTCGCTGTGAAAAATGGACAGGCAGTTAGCACAAGGTTTGTTACTGAAGTATTCTTATTTTGCTCCAGGTTTGTTATTCAGTAAAACCACACAGCGGTCTGCTGGAACCAACCTCACGCAGGATGCTAAACGTTACCATGTTACATCGCGGCATTTGGAATATGCGGTCAACCAGGACTACCTGATGACTGCACATTAATTTGCTGGTCGCCTGACTCTACCATTTTCGGTATGTTCTGTTTATTGTTTGATTATCATTACCTTCATTAACACAGGCACCTTTTCTGATTTCAACTGCCGTACCTTATCTTCATGTACTGGCCTGTTTTTATATGGTGGCCATTTGTTTCAGCTCTCGGCCAAGTTATATTGTACTCCCTTCGTCCCATAATATAAGAGCGTTTTTGACACTACACTAGTGTAGAAAACGCTCTGATATTATGGGACGGAGGGAGTAGTAAAAAAGGAAAGTGAAGTTCCGAAAGATGTTTACTCGTAAAAATGAAAAACAAAACTATACCAAAGTAGCGAACTGTATAAAAGCGTATGTTATGAATCTGACATCACTCCAGGACTCTGTTAGCCTGGACTCCAGTACTCTGACATGACATAACTCTGTATAAAATTGTAGTAAAATCCTCCTCCTCATCTTTTTTTTACCTCTGTTGGCCTGGAGCATGCAACACGCTTCTACTATAAGTAGGATGATTTTACTGACGAACAACTTTGATGGTCTCAGGTATGGATTGGCAGTTGGAGCATGTCCATCAGAAACTGAAGAAGCTACAGAAAATCAGTCGGTGACGATCTCGTTCAAGAACTGGAGGCTGAAGTACGCACCGTCTTGTTTCGCTTCCTCCATCATCTGCTCAGTTCATGGTCTCCTCTACTGCCTTCTTGCTTGTCAGCAGTGCATTGGGTGACACTCAGCCCATGCTATCGATGAATCGATGGAGGTGGATGTCCATGGTGGTCGTCACCGAATTTGACGTTGCTGGAGATGTTCTCGTCGAGCTCCGCGAAGAGAGCCTTGTCGCCGTTCATGTAGTTCGAGGCACCCGTGTGGAGAATACTGGAGATGCTAGGCCTTGTAGAAAGCTTTGGATAAGAAGATAGGAAAAGAAACCAACCCGTTTGTATAATGGGGCAACAAATATTTTCATAGCTAAAGTGCTACTCCCTCTGTAAAGTAATATAAGAGTGTTTAGATCACTATTTTAGTATTCTAAACGTTCTTATATTAGTTTACAGAGGGAGTACCGTTTGTGGAGCAGGTCCTGATTTAAGATGTGAAGTAGAAATATAGTACTAGAATGACAACACCACTCACCCACTGCCCACAGCACACACCCACTGCCACACATGGCCCACGCATAAATTAACCCACTCGACTACGCCGACGTATTACCCGTCTCTGCATCACGGTGGCGCCAACCCATATCTACGTCTTCGCATCGTTGCCATGTGTTGTGACACTCGAACACCTTCTCTCGCGCCGCTCGTAGCCGCACCAGATCCTGTCACCCCGTCCGGCATTCCGCCACCAATAGCGCGAGTGCTTACGCGGTGAGGCAATCTACCACGCCGCGCGGAACAGCGCGCGCTCCTCTGCGTGCGTCCTTCCCCCGGTGTCACAGCGCGGCCGTCCAGCGCGCGTTCGCGCCCTTCTCCTGTTCGAGGGAATGCCCGGCCGGAGAACCTGCGCAGGGTGCACGCGCGGATGGCCGTCGCGCGGGCAGCAACGCCGACAATCTCCATCTTTGGCGTGGACTGATGTCGTGGGCCCGCCCTGGTGCCACGCTCAGTTCAGGTCCGAGCTGGTCAGCGCACAGGTCCAAAATTTGTCGCTGGCTACAAGGTTGTACATACTTATCGGAAACCAAAGCATCTCAAATGCTCAATTATGATCAGTGCCAAGCGATAACATGGCCCTTCGTGATGTTTTGTCCGGCACTGCTTGTACCATTTCTCCTGTATGCATGTGCGCCCAGAGATTCCAGGCTGCTATAGGCCCAATACCTATTCTTATTTCTCTTCTCTGGGCTCAGTTACCATGAAAGTGCCCAGTAGTTGGTATGTTACATCATAAGCTAGTATTTTGTACAAGGCTGACAGCTATGTTATGTTTGATTAGTATAAAGAGGCCTCCCAGCCAAATACACCATTAGTTAACGCAACTATGGGCTCAAGACTTGACTCACGGCCACCATAGTTCCACCGCTGTGCAGACCTCGCTTCAAGCTGACATGAGGGCCATGTGCTTCAGTTAAAGGGATTCTAGCGTTAGTTGGGGAACTTAGCTGTTTTTCGTGCATAGTTTGAATCATAACTTATTTGCGGCCTGCCATGATTTTTTGGTGAAGTTAGCTCTAAACTCAGTTTCCATGAAAGTGCTCTGTAGTTGGTATGTTAACATCATGAGCTAATCTTTTTTACATGGCTGACAGCAATGTTCTGTTTCATTAGTAAAGAGGAGTGTATTCCACAGTCATACAAATATACAACCAAACACCGTTAATTAATGCAACTGTGGTGCCAAGACTTGACTCATGTGCTTCCTTGTAAGTTCCATATCCGTGGAGACCCTATCATCCTAGTTGTTACTTGGTGAAGCTAGCTGGTTTTGGTGCATAGTTTAACTCCCTCTCGTTTGCTGCCTCCCTTGCTTTCTGTCTTCCTAGTTCCTTCCTTTTGATGCATTATTATTGCCCTTCATTCCTCTGAGTCCATCTGTTTGGTTTCAACCCTGCGTAAGGCCTGCTTTTGCTCCTGCCATTGTTGTGCTGTCTTAGGTGTGCGGGAGAGATGTCGGGGTTGCTTGGCACCGTTGTTGATGCGGCAATAGGATGGCTGGTGGAAAGCATCCTTGGGAACTTCTTCACTGGACATATGGAATCCTGGATTCGTGAAATTGGGCTTGCTGAAGATGTGGAGAAGCTTAAATTTCAGATGAGGTACGTGCAGATGGTTCTTGCTGCTGCCAAGGGAAGGAGGATTGACAATATGCCTCTGGCCCAGTCACTGGATGATCTCAGAGAGCTGCTTTATGACTCAGAGGACGTGATGGATGAGCTCGACTACTACCGACTCCAGCAACAGATTGAAGAAGGTGCTTCATTTGTCTAACCTGTTCTATTTTGGTTGCTTCCAGCTTCTTTATATCGGTGTGTTTGTGAACGCTACTTGGTGTATAGTTTAATATGTAACCAAGAGCAGCTGAATGTCGTAAGCACTGCCCCTCAGACTAACTCTTGCTTAATCATGATTTTTTCTGAATGATTCAACTTTTGTTAAATTTTCGACGCTAAAGGCATAGATACCTTATGGAACTTTTATCAATTATTAGTACTTACATGATAATATTTGCTTTTGCTTAAGTGGCTCGTTTTGCTTGTCCTAAAATAACTGAAAGTTTTCTTATGCAGGGAAAGGTTGTACTGCTCCTACTGGTACTAATCCTGATGGAAGCTATGTGTCCTCATCCACTCTATCTTCTGTTGTTAAATTAGTACTCAGCGCCACAAGCCAAATAACTGATTGGATCTCACGCGGTAGAAAAAGGAAACGCGAAGAGGAAGGGCCAGCTCATTGTAACATACTGCCTTTTGAGATTAAAGATAACATTTCTAAGAGGATCAATGTAATAGTGAATCTTCTACACAGTAATGGCAATTCTGTGCAGGGGGCTCTTCAGCTTGAGATCTTGCGCCCCATGGCAGCATCAAGTAAGAGTCAGAATATTACCGGAAATGCTCACATGACAACTTCTCATTCAATTGAACGTCAGGTGTACGGGAGGGATGCAGAAAGAGATGAGATAATAGATCTATTGATAAAGGGGGGATCTAGTGATCTGAATGTTTTACCAGTGGTTGGCATTGGTGGTATTGGGAAGACGACGCTTGCTAGATATGTATACCATGATGAAAGAATTACAAATCATTTCGATTTGAAAATGTGGATTTGTGTATCCACAAACTTCAGCGAAAGAAGACTGACAATTGAGATCTTGGAGCATGTCTGTAAAGATAGACAAGAGTACGAAAATGTAAGCAATTTCAATGTACTACAGGAGATCCTTTTGAAGTACATCAGAAAGAAAAGATTTCTGCTCGTATTGGATGACATGTGGGAAGACAAGGACAAGATTGGATGGATTAAACTCTTGGCTCCATTAAAAGGTAATCAAGTAAGTGGTTGCATGATACTAGCAACAACTAGAATGAAATCAGTTGCAGAAATGATACAAACGATGGATGAAGTCAGAATGAGTGGCCTCAGTGAAAAGGAATTTTGGCTGTTATTCAAGGCATGTGCATTTGGTAATGAGAACTATGAGGGTGATCCTTATTTGCAGTCTATTGGCAAACAGATTGCTAAAGCACTAAAGGGCTGCCCACTTGCTGCACAAAGTGTTGGCACACTTTTGAACACAAGTGTTAGCGATAAGCATTGGAGGACAGTTCGGGACAAATGGAGATCTCTTCAAGAAGATGCCAATGATATTTTGCCCGTCTTGAAGCTCAGTTATGATTATCTACCAGTCCACCTTCAACACTGTTTCTCATATTGCTCTTTATTTCCAGAGGACAAAAAATTTGATGGGAAGGAATTGGTCCATGCTTGGATATCACAGAATTTTGTGCGGTGTGAAGACACTACCATGAAATTGGAGGAAACAGGGCAGCGGTATTTGGATAGATTAGTTGATTTGTGCTTCTTCCAAAAGGTTGGCTCAAAGTATGTTATGCATGATCTAATGCATGAATTGGCAGGGAAAGTTTCATCAAATGAGTGTGCAACTGTACATGGATTGAAACATGAGGAAATTCGACCAAGTGTTCGCCATTTGTCAATCATAACTACTGCTTTTGATAAAGATAAACCTGACAGTTTTCCTATTGAGAAGTTTGATCAAATACTTCAGAAGGTTGGAGCTTCACAAAAATTGAGGACTTTGATGTTGTTTGGGCGAAGCAGCATAAATTTGTTAGGATCCTTACGTACTTTATGCAAGAAGGCAAAATGTTTGCGGATCCTAAGAATTTATGTGACAGAGGCTGACGTCAGCTCTATACAGAGTCTGTTAAATCCATACCATCTTCGCTATCTTAAATATATTCATGTTGACCTTACACACAGATTGTTATATAGAGTCTACAACAACACTGTCACTGTGTTTCCTCAAGCATCGGCAAGATTTTATCACCTTCAAGTATTGAATTTGGGTATTTCAGGCAATCTTGCTTTGCCTACTGATATGCATAATCTTGTTAATTTGCGCCATCTTATTTCTCATGAGAAAGTGCATCAGGCAATAGCTTGTGTTGGCAACATGACCTCTCTTCAGGAACTAAGTTTCAAGGTTCAAAATGTCAGTAATTTTGAGATAAGACAACTTCAGTCTCTGAATGAGCTTGTACTACTTGAAATTTCTCAACTTGAAAACGTGAAGACTAAAGAAGAGGCCAGTGGGGCCAGGCTGTTAGACAAAGAGTATCTAGAAACTTTGTCCTTGTCATGGCAAGATAACAGCACGAGCCTTCAACCAGAGGCAGCAAAGGATGTGCTTGAAGGTCTTCAACCACATCAGGATCTCAAAACTCTAAAAATAACTGGATACGGTGGTACTACCTCCCCAACCTGGCTTTCTAATACTTCCTCACTTACCTTGCTACAGATACTTCATCTAGAGAAGTGCACGGAATGGCAAATTCTTCTAACTCCTGCAGTGCTTCCCTTCCTTAGGAAGCTGACATTGATCAGGATGTTGAATTTAACGGAAATCTCAGTTTCTTCCTTGGAAGAGTTGATCTTGATTGATATGCCAAAACTGAAAAAATGTATCGGTTCTTACGGAATGGAATTGACTTCCCGTCTAAGCGTATTGATGATCAAGAACTGTCCTCAACTAGATGAGTGCACCCTTTTCCAGAGTTACTCTTCTTTCAACACAGAGCAGAAGTCATGGTTTCCATCTCTCTGCAAACTCTCCATCGAGCAGTGTCCTCATATAGTGAAGTAATTTTCTTCTTTCTAATTTTCATGTTCAATACATCTGCATATTCTTGGGCACTTACTTTGATAAATGATGTTGCAGCAACTGGCCGGTCCTTCCACTAGAGGAAATGCGGGCGCTCAAGGAGTTGGAGTTGATGGACCTGCATCTTGTCAAAGTGTCAGTTCCTTCTCTGGAGAAGTTGGTGTTGACTAAAATGCCAAGCCTAGAATTTTGCGGCAGTCTAACGACTTCTCCACTTTTGCAATTCTTACCTTCCCAAGGAGATCAAATGGGATGGCCATCTAGTCTCCGTAGACTCACCATCCATGATTGCCCCTGTTTGGTAGTGTCACATACTCTCCCACCTACTGCTCTGATTTCCATATTGTCCATCCGAGGAGTTTTGAGACTTCCAATTTTAAACAAAAACGGGAGGGTGTTCACCATTAATTCCAGTGAGTTGAGTGTGTTGGATGACAGTATCTTGGCATTTGGCAACCTTAGGGGCATAACATCGTTTCAAATAAAAAACTGCCCAAATCTGGTATCTCTTTCACGTAAAGCTTTCAGCCAGCTCATCGCTTTAGAGTCCTTATGTATAAGCAACTGCCCTAATCTGACCATGTTAAACACTATGTCAGAGGTTGTCTGGGAGAGCAGTACGTTTGCAAGCAGCCCTGTGCTCCCATCTCTCAAACATGTCAACATTGACACGTGCGGGGTAACAGGGAGGTGGCTAACGCTAATGCTTTCACATTCGCAGTCACTCGAGGAGTTGACATTAACTAACTGTTCACAGATAAAGTCTCTATCAACCAGTCAACCTACAGAAACGGAAGGAACCAGCAGTTTGCTTTCAGCAGCAATGACCTCAGCCCAAGATGAACAGCATTTGGAAGTGCCATATAATCTCCTCTGTTCTCTCAAGAAGTTACGAATTTCGTACAGCCTGGATCTGGGGTTCACTGGGGGTAGCCGAGACTTCGCTGGATTTGCCTCCCTTACTGAGCTATACCTTCGTCATTGCCCCAAGCTGGTCTCATCGTTAGTGGGTGAAACGAAAGAAGATGGTGCCGTGGAAGTTGGATTACTCCCACCATCACTTGAAGAACTTAATATCTGTCCTCTCCCAGAAAACTTGCATTCCTTCACTCCTCAAGGCCTTCTCCACCTCAAAAAGTTACGTCTATCTAATGGCCCATGTTTGAAGTCTGTACAGCTGCATTCCTGTACGGCCCTAGAGGACCTGCATATCTCGAGGTGTGTCCAGCTGGCTGTACTGGAAGGCTTGCAGTTTCTCAGCTCCCTTCGAAGCTTGAAGATGCAGATGAATTCCGAGCTTTCTTATGCATGGGATCTCAAACTGCAGGAGCAAGAACAGGGTGGGAATCAAATTCAGCTATTTCCTCCATCACTTGATAAACTTGAGATCACAGCTGTCACAGACAGGGTCCAATCCCGTCTTCTGTCCTGCCTTCCCACCATGACCAAATTAGCAGTACGGAGAAGTCCAGAACTGACGTCTCTACATTTGGCATACTGCACGGCACTGAAAGAATTGGAAATTAGAGACTGCAACTTGCTTGCGTCGATCGAGGGCCTCAAGTGCTGTAGAAACCTGACATCCTTGAAAGTATTTAACTACCCGAACCTAGCTTCCTGTTTGGAGCTTGTGTCGCACCAGCACGGGGCCTCTGAGATCTGGTCTAGACTAGAAACTCTTGAGATTGATGACGTATCTGTCCTTTCCATGCCCTTATGCAAACAGCTCACATCTCTAACACGCCTACAGTTCAGTTCTCGAGGTGGTAAACAGAGAGAGAGCTTGAGGAGCCTAACAGAGGAACAAGAGAGAGCGTTACAGCTTCTAACCTCCCTTCAAGATCTTGCATTCTCGTGGTACGAGAATCTCCTGTCTCTTCCTGCAAACCTTCATACCCTGACCTCCCTTGAGAGGTTATCTATCAGTTGTTGTCAGAGCATCACAATGCTGCCAGACATGGGCCTCCCAAATTCTCTCAGGTCTCTTGAGTTGATCCATTGCAGTGAGGAGCTAGGCATGCAATGCAGAATTGCAGCAACGGGGAAGCTAAGGGTCAGGATTGATAATCAGTATGTGAATTAATCACCAGTGTCTACTGTCTACTAAGGTACACTTACGGAGCATTTTCCCTACAAAATTAGTTTACATGCTCACCCTCTTTCTGCTAAGGTAATTCGTCTCTCTGCAGACTGCAGCCACCCGAGATGTTGTACATATTTCTCCGCTCCCTGTCACCAGCACATTTTGTGCAAGTGTCATTCTCCCCTTTGGCTTTCCGCAAGCTACTCTAGCTGCATGATGGATGGACCAAGGAAACCATGTTGAAAGTGGCAACTCCTTTTGTTTATCAGGGGCATTATGACCTTTCGCTTATTCTTGTGTCTTCTAGTTGCTGGCTGGCTGTGAGCTATGCCATATCTGGCGGTGATTGCAAACCTTACCATGGGGTATGTTTTCTTTTCTTTCTTGCTCCTATTTTTATCCTGATTAGCTTGTCAGTGACTCCGTGACGTAGTATTTGATGATATTATATCTTCTCAGTTACTTTTTGATTAACTGATGAAAAGGTTCAAGTATATTTCTCCTATTTGATTACGCGTCACATCTTGTCCAGTTCCATTAATTCACCCCCGTGCTTATTCTGATCAGCACATATCAATCAATTTAGTTTTTTTTGCGGGGGATATCAATCAATGTTTTTAACTAGGCTCTCCGGTATTGTTCGATAAAAAAAATGCTGTTAACTAGAAACATGGTAATGCACTGCTTTGCTCTCAGACAGTTTATTATTCTGTCACTTCCTCTGTTAATCATTGAATTGGCTGGTATTTTCTATTTGTACTTGACTGTTCAGCATATGAGATATTATTTCAAAAAATATAGGAGAAACATAAAAGTCACTAGTTACTACCATCTGTCTCATGATGCAGTTTCACTGTGAAAAAAAGGATGGCAGTGAGTACTAGGTTTGTTGCTGAAGTATACTTGTTATTTTGCTCTAGGTTTGTTATTTAGTGAAACCACACAGCAGATCATTGGAACCAACCTCACATAGTATGCTTGATGTTATCATGTTACATCATGGCATTTGGAATCTGTGGCCAACCAGTACTACACATTAATTTACTACTCCCTCCGTTCGAAATTACTTGTCACATAAATGGATGTATCTACAACTAAAATACATCTAGACACATTCATTTCTTGGACGAGTAATTCTGAACGGAGGGAGTAGTTGCCTGCCTCTACTATTTCGAGTACATTCGATTGATTATCATCACCTTCATTAACACGTGAGGCACCTTATCGTACATTCATGTATCTGCCTGCTTTTATATGGTGGACATTTGTTTCAGCTTTCGGCCAAGTTATATTGTAGTAAAAAAAAGTGAAGTTCAAAAGGAAGTTTGCTCGTAAAAATGAAAAAAAAACATGCCACTCTAGCGAACAGTATAAAATTGGATGTTATGAATATGACATCACTCCAAGGCTCGTCTTAACATCTTCATCATCCTATAAGCAGAATGAATTAGAAGCTTATTTTGATTAATTATTTACATTTATTAGTCTGGACCCTGCAATGCACATCTGATCTAGGCAGGATGAATTTACTGATGAGCAGTTTTGATGGTTTCAGGTGTACGTCGGTAGTTGGGCCATGTCCATGAAAAACTGAAGAATGTACAGCAATTCAGTCGGTGACTATCTCCTACAAGAACTGGAGCCCAAAGTCAAGAGCTAAACGGGTTGGACCACCAAGACACCGTCTCGTTTCGCTCTCTCCATCATGTGCACATCTCATGACCTCCTCTACCGCCTTCTCGCTTCTCAGCTGCGCAGTGGGTGACACTCAACCCGTGTTATCGACCAAGGTTGGGTCGTCACTGAATTTGAAGTTGCTGGAGATGTTCTCGCCGAGCTCGATGAAGAGGGTCTTCTCGCCGCTCATGTAGTTTGAGGCACCCGTGTTGAGGTACTAGGCCTCGTAGAAACCATTGGTTAAGATGATAGGAAAAGAAGCCACCCTGTTTGTATTCTATAAGGAGGCAACAAATATTTCCAAAGCTGAAGTGCTACCATCTGTGGAAGTTGTGGAACAGAGGGAGACCACACCCTGATTAAAGATGGAAAATAGAAATACAGTAGAATGACGACACCACTCAGTAAGAGTTGAATTTGTACTTTGCTATGTGACCATTCTGTGTCGAGTTTCCATTCTCAGCATTGCATCTGATTGGGCACTGGATGGTATGGCTAGCAAGTAGCAAGTGCAGGTGATCTACTCCCCTAACTGTGCCTTATAGAGATAACTTCTATATATGCCTTTTGGTACTCCCTTCGGTCATTTTTAGTCTGCGTATAAGTATTTCTCAAAGTCAAAGTATCTCTATTTTGACCAAACTTATAGGAAAAAACATCAACATTCACAATGCCAAATCAATATTACCAGATTCATATTCATTACAAAATGTAGTATCATGGAATATATATTTGGTATTGTAGATGCTGATGTTTTTTTAGTAAATATTTGGTCGAAGTTTACGAAGTTTGACTTGACACAAATCTAATACGCAGAGTAAAAAGGACCAGAGGGAGTATGTTATATCTCCATGCACACTTGATCATCAACAGAGCTAAGTCTAACCCCGAATCTTCGAAAAGATTGTTTGCAGAACATGATAAGATCAAGACAAGGACATCTTTTTTTCTTTTTTGCGAAATAGTACAAGGACATCAACCTAACTAGTACTCACATTATCTTACACTTCATTGTACCTAATAATGTATCGTTGATACTATAAAACTCACATGATAGACCGTCATCCGAGACAGTTCAACAAAACCGTTATCAATTACATGATGTGAGACAGTACACTCGTGTTTTTTCTTCTTCTTCTTGAAAGCCTCCTATGGTAATTAAGTTACCTAAAGATATTTTTGTATTTGAACCGACAAGGTTTTATGCTCTCAACCGAGAACCTCCACCCTCTTCCTAGGACCGAAAGCCTACTTTTCCCCTTAGATGTCCACGTCGTCGTCCATCATTGGTGCCATCTTGGTAGCCACATCGGCGTTGTGATGGATGGTGGGAGGAAAGCACCACCACCTCTTTAGCAAAACGACTCATCGGCGGTATTGAGTGACACTCAGAGAAACATCATGTGGGAGCATGTCCACCCTAATGGCCTAGTTGACTTTGTGTTGTTTGCGAGGCTAGGCAACATCTAAGACCTCTGCCAGGTCTGGCGACGGGTCAATGACCCCACAATGTTAGTGGTGGGAATGAAGGAAGTCATGAATGTATGTTGAGGTTATGGACTGAAGCATGGGTTATTATGGCATGGCTCAGCCAACAGTTGCATGGCCATTCTAGCGTTCCGCAATGTCATCTTTCCAAATCTAAAAATCAATCTTAGACAGTGTTCAGAAACTTGATAGTCAACTATCCTAGATGGTTGCACGGTGCAACCGTCTAGGATACAACTTTAACAACATATTTTTTTTAGAAATGGAGGAGGACCCCCAGCCTCTGCATCTGGACGATGCATGCAGCCACTTTATTAATTATTCACACAAGACCTTACAAGGTCATACAACCGTAAGACTAAAGCCACCGTCTAGGCAACAAAAATGTCGCTACTCCTATCCAAGTGATGAAGGGATGCTGATAGTCTGGGCCTAATACCAAACAGACCTCGCAGCCAAACCTAACACCTAAGACCCGAGGTCCCAACCAGGACGGCTACCGGGTATGAGTCACCTACCAGTCCGGCGCACTCCTCAACCAGGACGCTTGCCGGGTCTAAGGCCGTCGCAACCACCTGCCACCAATCCATGTTCAGAGCCGTACTGCTGCATCTACCTTGCCCGGTCTAGCTGCCGTCGACGCCACCACGACGCCAGACCGCGTCACCCTCCTGCGCGAGTCCATCTCCGCGCATCGGACGCAGAGTCACCACAGCGCCATGCCGCTGAGCCCCGCCGCCATCAATGAGTGAGATGCCGCACCGCTCCACCAAAGAATCCGTCCTCTGGTCCTGCATCCAGCCGCTGCTCAAAAATGATGCCCACATGAGGGAAAACGACGCCAAAAGCACCGCCATCGTCCGATCCGGAAACTCCAGATCTAGGTTTTCACCCAGAGCAGCGCAAGCAAGCCAACAGAAACTGCAGAGGCGATGTCTTCGACAACACATGCATTATGTATATGGAAGAGCCAAGGAAGGGGGCAACGAGAGCGTCGGTTGCCAATTTCCTAGAGTAATGTGTGGTACAAACTGGGATAAGGTGTGCCTATATGGGTTCCGGACTTGAACACAATCCTCATGTGATGATCATGAGGAAAATATTATCCCCAAGCTATTATCTCTTATCTTTTCATCTCAGAACTTGCCTATTGTATCTAACTATATATACAGAAGACGATGAAATTCATAGAGATGACCTGATATGGAAATGGATAGCCCAAGATTTTATCACACATACAAATCTGGAGGGTGGCTTATTTGAGGTTGGGCGTGGTTACTTTAGTGAGTTGGTAAATAGTGGCATGATCCAGCCTTGCATAGATTTTAAAGGTGTTGTGACACGTTGTTGTTTGCATGATATGGTGCTTGGCCTCATTCATTATCAAGTGAAGAAAACTTCGTTACAATATTGAATCATACTCAAGGTTATTGCATATCTTGACCAAGCAATATTCACAGACGATCTATTAGAATATAAGTGAAGATCATCCAAAGTCACTTGCTTCCATGAGTAAATCACAAATGAGGTCCCTTACTACCTTTCCACCTGCTATTAATCAAATGTTTGCACTGTCGAGCTTTGATGTTTTATGTGTATTGGATCTAAATGGATGCCATTTGGGAAAATAACGATCTAAACTGAAGAATGCCGGGGATTTATGTCACTTGAGGTACATAGGTCTTGCCGGTACAAATATCCATCAACTCCAAACGAAAATAGGAAAGTTGCTATTTTTGTAGGTGTTGGATGTAAGATACAATTCTGACATGAAAGAATTACCATCCACTGTTTGCAAGCTGAAAAGATTGATGTGTTACGTCTTGATGGTTATCACATGAGCCTTCTGAATGGGCCGGGGAATTTGATAACCATTGGAAGTGTTGAAGAAGATCTGTGCCACACTAAACATTGTGAAAGAGTTGTATAAGCTATCAATGCTAAGGGAGCTCAAAATTAAGTTTGAGCATAATGCAAAAGCCTGGAGTATGGGGAAGCTTTTATTGAATCTCTTCGTGGTCTAAAGTTAATAATCCAAAGTGTAATTATTCGTGGGTGTTTTCTATCCATACATCTCTTGGGGAAAAGCTGGTTGCCACCACAACGGCTTTGTACATTTGAGCCCGTCAGGTGAAGAGAATTCTCTCGGGTACCAGAGTGGATGAAGTGGGACCCGTTGCATCTCTTACACAGTTGGCCATCAATTAGACCTATCCGACTTGGCCATCGGTTTCGTGAAACTGGGAGAGGAGGATCTATCCGATCCAACATCCCGAATTTTAATTCTAAGATCCGACTCCCAAAACAAGCTGAAGCGGTGATGAAGGGTCAACACAAAACATTCCGCATTAAGGGTTCTTTGTAATTTTTGAAAAGTTTCACATGGTACTCACCTGCATTGTTGAGTGTGTGTTTTTTCACATTGTCCCGGGGAGGCTAATAGGGCAGTCCATATGTTAGCTTAATTTAGTACGGGGAACCAAATGTGACAGGAACCCTCAGATTTTATTCGTGCTGCTCTAGCAGACGATGTAACTTTTATTTCAGATCAATAAGAACCACACGATGGCTTTCGTAAAAAAAAGTGTATAACAAGAATGCAAATGACTAAGAGGTGTGCATAAGAAACAAATTCAACTCCTACAACATGATGACTTGTTATTCAGTTCTGATCGAGTGGTTCAAAATCGATCACGCGTAGCTTGGCAATACCACAAGCTGAGGGAAGGAAGGAAGTGAAGGTCGGGAATGATGCACGCTGGGTAGCGCCACCTGGGGATATGGTTAAGGTCAATGTGGATGGAGCCTACACACTGGGTGGAGATCATGCAGGGTGGGGCGTTGCTGTTCGCAATAGTCAGGGGCACCTACTGCATGCTGGCGCGGGGCGAGACAACACCATTTCTGATGCCTTTGGGGCTGAACTAAATGCAATGGAGCATGCTGTAGCCACTGCAGCTGATCTTGGTATGTTGCATGTAATGTTTGAAACAGACTCCCGACTGTTGGCGGAAGCCCTTGATTCTGCTCGAGCTGACTCGTCGCCGTATGCACCCATCATCGAGGAGCTGAAACTTCAAATGAAGATGTGGTTCTCACGGAGTGAAGTCAAAGTGTGTCGCCGAGAAGCTAACTCTATAGCCCATGAACTAGCAAAAATTGGGTATGGGTGTTTAAATTCTGATAGTATGTACTGGGAGTCTGATGTACCGCCCATTGTGGCCGGTTGTGTTATGGGTGACTTACCCAAGCACACGTAAGCAATAAAGCTATGCTTTACATCAAAAATAAAATAAAATTCGGAGCCACGTCCATGTTCAGTCACGCCGGCCGCGGCGCCCCTGCCTTCTCACCCTCAAAGGGATACTCCTGCCTTTCGCGCGCTTCCGCGCCGCTCCACCCACCCCGTCCGCCGTAGCGCCACTCATGGCGCTAGCGCGCGGTGAGCCCATCTACCGCGGCGCGCAGAAGAGCGGCCGCCTCTGCGTGCGTCACGCGCCTGGCAAAGCCACGCGGCCGTCCAGTGCGCGTTTGCGCCCTTGACGTGTTCGAGGGAATGCCTGGCCGGCGAATCTGGCCAGGGTGCGCGCGGGTGGCCCTCGCGCAGGCAGCAACGCCTCTCTCGTCTCGTCGAGTGCTGGACTGATGTTATGGGCCCTGGCGCCTCACGCTCGGCTCAGCTCAAGTCCGAGCCGGTCGGCAAACAGGTAAAAACTCTGGTGATTTTCTATCACATCTTGCTTCCCTCCCTGGCCAGATTAACCTTTGTCTACGGACCAAGTGAATGTGTTGTCTGGTTACGGTCCTGCTACCTTTGGAATTTTCAAATACATATCCTGAGAATGCGTAGTGTAACCTACTCTATATGCCAAAATTTGCCGCTAGCAACAAGGTTGTTTGTACATACCTAACGGAGGCCAAAGCATCTCAAGGTTGTTTGTATATGCCAACACATGCCCCTTCGTGATGTTTTGTCCGGCACTGCTTGTACCATTTCTTCGGTATGCGTCCAAAGATTCCAGGCTGCTATAGGCCCAATACCTATTCTTATTTCAGTTCTCTGGGCTCAGTTACCAGGAAAGTGCTCCGTAGTTGGTATCTTACATCATGAGATAGTATTTGTATACAAGGCTGACAGCTATGTTATGTTTCATTAGTAAAGAGGTTCGTCCAGCCAAATACACCTTTAATTAGTGCAACTACAGGGCCAAGACTTGACTCACAGCTACCGCTGTGCAGACCCTGCTTCAAGCTGACATGAGGGGCATGTGCGTCAATTAAAGGGATTCCAGCGTTAGTTGGAAAGTTCGCTGTTTTTGGTGCATAGTTTCACTCATACCTTATTTGCGGCCTGCCATGTTTTTTGGTTAAGTTAGCTCTAGGCTCATTTTCCACGAAAGTGCTCTGTAGCTGGCAGCAATGTTCTGTTTCATTAGTAAAGACTAAAGAGGAGTGTATTGCACAGTCATACAAGTATACAACCAAATACACCGTTAGTTAATGCAACTGTGGTGCCAAGACTTGACTCATGTGCTTCCTTAGTTCCATATCTATGGAGACAATATCATCCTAGTTGTTACTCTGTAAAGCTAGCTGGTTTTGGTGCATAGTTTGACTCACTCATTTGCTGCCGGCCTTGCTTTCTGTCTTCCCAGTTCCTTCCTTTTGACGCATTATTGCCCTTCATTCCTCTGAGTCCATCTGTTTGGTTTCTCCTCTGTGCAAGACCTGCTTTTGCTCTTGCCTTTACTGAGCTACCTTACGTGTGCCGGCCGGGGGAGATGTCGGGGTTGCTTGGCACAGTTGTTGATGCAGCAATAGGATGGCTGGTGCAAAGCATCCTTGACAGCTTCTTTACTGGACGTATGGAAGCCTGGACTCATGAAATCGGGCTTGCTGAAGATGTGGAGAAGCTCAAACTTCAGATGAGGTACGTGCAGATGGTTCTTGCTGCTGCCGAGGGAAGGAGGATTGACAATATGCATCTGGCCCAGTCACTGGATGATCTCAGAGGGCTGCTTTATGACTCAGAGGATGTGATGGACGAGCTCGACTACTACCGACTCGAGCAACAGATCACTGAAGGTGCTTCGTTTGTCTCTACTATTCCATTTTTGTTACTTTCAGTTTCTTTTATAACGGTGTAATATGTAACCAAGAGCAGCTGAATATCGTAGGCACCACCCCTCAGATTATCTTTTGCTTAATTGTGATTTTTTTGAATGATTCAGCTTTGTTAAAATTTTGTACTTTTTATTAATTATTAGTACTTACACGATAATATTTGCTTTTGCTGAAGTGGCTTTCGTTTGCTTGTCCCCAAATAACGGAGAGTTTTCTTATGCAGGGAAAGTTTGTAGTGCTTCTACTGGTACTAAGCCGGAGGGAAATTATGTGTTCTCATCCACTCTATCTTCTGTTGTTAAATTAGTACACAGCGCCACAAGCCAAATAACTGATTGGATCTCACCCGGCAGAAAAAGGAAACGTGAAGAGGAGGAGCCAGCTCATTGTAACATGCTGCCTTTTGAGATAAAAGATAGCATTTCTAAGAGGATCAGAGTTATAGTGAATCTTCTACACAGTAATGGCAATTCTGTGCAGGGGGTTCTTCAGCTTGAGATCTTGCGCCCCATTGCAACATCAAGCAAGAGTCAGAATATTGCCAGGAATGCTCGCATGACAACTTCTTTTCCAATTGAACCTAGGGTGTACGGGAGGGATGCAGAGAGAGACAATATAATAGACCTGCTGAGAAAGGGGAAATCTAGTGATCTGAATGTTTTGCCAGTGGTTGGCATTGGTGGAATTGGGAAGACGACGCTTGCTAGATATGTATACCATGATAAAAGAATTAAAGGTCTTTTTGATTTGCAAATGTGGGTCTGTGTATCCACTAGCTTTGATGTAGCGGGGCTAACACTTGAGATCCTAGAGCATGTATGTGAAGACAGACCGTATGAGAAAAAAAGCAGCTTGAATAAATTACAGGAGATCCTTTCAGAGAATATTAGAAACAAAAGATTTCTGCTTGTATTGGACGATATGTGGGAAGACAAGGACAGGAGTGGATGGATTAAACTCTTGGCTCCATTGAAAAGTAACCAAGCAAATGGTTGCATGGTACTAGCAACAACTAGAACAAAATCAGTGGCAAAAATGATAGGAACTATGGATGAAATCACATTGACTGGTCTAGATGAAAAGGAGTTTTGGCTGTTCTTCAAGGCATGTGCATTTCGCAATGACAATCGTGAGCACCATCCTAGTTTTCAATCTATTGGGAAACAGATTGCAAAAGCACTAAAAGGCTGCCCACTAGCTGCACGTAGTGTTGGTGCACTTCTGAGTACAGATGTTAGCTATCAGCATTGGACAGCAGTTCAGGACAAATGGAAATCTCTTCAAGAATACGATGATGATATTTTACCCATCTTGAAGCTCAGTTATGATTATCTACCAGTCCACCTTCAGCGCTGTTTCTCATATTGCTCTTTGTTTCCAGAGGACTACCAATTTAATGGGAAAGAATTGGTCCATGCTTGGATATCGCAAAATTTTGTGCAGCGCAAAGATCCTACCATAAGATTGGAAGAAACAGGGCACGCATATTTGGAAAGATTAGTGGATTTGGGCTTCTTCCAAAAGGATGGCTCACACTATATTATGCATGACCTAATGCACGTACTCGCTGGGACGGTTTCAGCAAATGAGTGTGCTACTATTGATGGATTGAAATCTGAATCAATTCAAGCAACTGTTCGGCATTTGTCTATCATAACTACTGATTTTGAGGAAGATGAACATGGCAACAATTCTAGTGAGAAGCTTGACAAAATACTTCAGAAGGTTAGTTCTTGGCACAAATTGAGGACCTTGATGTTGTTTGGGCAAAGCAGCATACATTTATTAGGGTCCTTGAGTACTTTATGCGAGAGGGCTAAATGTTTAAGGTTCCTAAGTGTGTCAGGTGCTGACATCGGCTCTACAAACAGCTTGTTAAATCTGTTCCATCTTCGTTATATAATGGCATACAGAGTCAACAACCCTGCGTTTCTTCAAGCTTTGACAAGTTGTTATCACCTTCAAGTACTGGATGTGGGCATTTCAGGCAATCTTGATGTACCTGATGATATGAATAATCTTGTTAATCTATGCCATCTTATTGCTCATGAGAAAGTGCACCATGCAATAGACTCTGTCGGCAACATGACCTCTCTCCAGGAGTTAAAATTCAAGGTTCAAAATGTTGGCAGTTTTCAGATAGGACAACTTCAGTCCATGAATAAGCTTGTATTTCTTGCAATTTCTCAACTTGAAAATGCGAAGACTAAAGAAGAGGCGAGGGGGGCCAGGCTGATAGACAAAGGGTATCTAGACAAATTGTCGTTATCATGGGAGAATAGTAGCATGAATCTTCAACCTGAGGCTGCAAAAGATGTGCTTGATGGTCTTCAACCACATCAGAACCTCAAACATCTAGAAATAACTGGATATGGTGGTGTTACCTCCCCAACCTGGCTTTCCAGTACTTTCTCAGTTACCTCACTGCAGATACTTCATCTAGAGAATTGCAGAGAATGGAAAATTCTTCGGTCTATTCAAATGCCTTCCCTTAGGAAGCTAACATTGATCGGGATGTTGAATATAATGGAAATCTCAGTTCCTTCTTTGGAAGAGTTGATCTTGATCGATATGCCAAAATTGGAAAAATGTATCGGTTCTTATGGAATGGAATTGACCTCCCATCTAAGGGTTTTGATGATCAAGAACTGCCCTCAACTGAATGAGTTCACTCTTTTCAGGAGTTACTCTTCTTTCGAAGCTGAGCAGAAGTCATGGTTTCCGTCTCTCAGTAAACTCTCCATCGGGCAGTGTCCTCATATAATGAAGTAATTTTTTTCTCTCTAATTTTTCTTGTTTAAGACATTTGCAAATTCTTGCACACTTACATTGATAAATGATGTTGCAGCAACTGGGAAATCCTTCCACTAAGAGAAATGGAGGCGCTAAAGGAGTTGGAGTTGATGGACCTGCATGTTGTCAGAGTGTCAGTTCCTTCTCTGGAGAAGTTGGTGTTGGCTAAAATGCCAAGCCTGGAATTTTGCAGCAGTCTAACTTCTCCACCTCTGCAATTTTTACCTTCACAAGGAGATCCAAAGGAGTGGACATCTGACCTCCGTAGACTCACCATCCACAAGTGCCCTCGTTTGATTGTGCTTCATCCTCTTCCGCCTTCTGCTCTAATTTCTGAGTTGTCCATCAGGGAGGTTTCTACACTTCCAACAATGAGGATCAACTGGAGACGTTTCACTATCGAATCTAATCAGTTGTGTGTTCTAGATGATAGTATCTTGGCATTTGATAATCTTAGGGGCATAGCATCATTGGAAATTAAAAATTGTCAAAATCTGGTCTCTCTTTCAAGGGAATTCAACCAGCTATTCGCTTTAGAGTATTTAAGTATACACGACTGCCCTATTTTTACCAAGTCAAACATCATGTCAGAGATTGACCAGGAAAACAGCACATCTGCATGCAGCCTTGTTCTCCCATCTCTCAAATCTGTCAACATTAAAACATGTGGAGTAACAGGGAGGTGGCTCACACAAATGGTTTCACATTCGCAGTCCCTTGAGAACTTGCAATTAAGGGACTGTCCACAGATAAAGTTTCTATCAATCGGTCAACCTAGAGAAACGGAAGGAACCAGCAGTTTGGCTTCTGCAGTGATGACTTCAGCCCAAGATGAACAGGAACTAAAACTGCCATATGATCTCGTATGTTCTCTCAAGAAATTATGGATTCAGGAAAGCTGGGATCTGGAGTTCTGTGGGGGTAAGAGGGACTTCGCAGGATTCACCTCTCTTACGGAGCTAGTCCTTCAAGGTTGCCCCAAGCTGGTCTCATCGTTGGTGGGTGAAACAAAAGATGATGGTGCCATGGAAGTTGGATTACTCCCACCATCACTTGAAGACCTTAGTATCACTTCTCTCCCAGAAAACTTGCATTCCTTCGCTCCTCAAGGCCTTCTCCACCTCAAAAAGTTAAGTCTACATGATGGCCCATGTTTGAGGTCTGTACAGCTGCATTCCTGTACGGCCCTAAAGCAGCTGGAAATCACGGGGTGTGTCGGGCTGGCTGTACTGGAGGGCTTGCAGTTTCTCAGCTCCCTTCAAAGCTTGGCGATGGAGATGAATCCCGAGCTGTCTTGTGCATGGGTTCTCAAACTGCAGGAGCAAGAACAGTGTGGCAATCAAATTCAGTTGCTTCCTCCCTCACTTGAAGAACTTTATATCTGGAATCTCACAGATAGGGTCCAGTCCCATCTTCTGTCCTGCCTTTCTGCCATGGCCAGTTTAGCAATACAGAGAAGTCCAGAATTGACGTCTCTACAGCTGGGATGCTGCACGGCAGTGAAAGAGTTGGAAATTGGAGACTGCGATTCGCTTTTGTCGATCGAGGGCCTCCAGTTCTGTGTAAACCTGACATCCTTGAAAGTATTTAACTCCCCTGGCCTAGTTTCCTTGTTGGAGCTTGTGTCACAGCAGCAAGGGGCCTCTGAGATCTGGTCTGGACTGGAAACTCTTGAGATTGATGACGCATCTGTCCTTTCCATGCCCTTCTGCAAACAGCTCACATCTCTAACGCACCTAGAGTTCAGTTCTCGGGGTGGTAAACTGGGAGAGAGCTTGGTGAGCCTTACAGGGGAGCAAGAGAGAGCATTACAGCTTCTAACCTCCCTCCAAAAACTTCAATTCTCGTGGTACATAAATCTCTTGTCACTTCCTGCAAACCTTCATAGCCTAGCCTCCCTTGAGAGGTTATCTATCTATCGTTGCCAGCGCATCACAACGCTGCCAGACATGGGCCTCCCAACTTCTCTCAGATCTCTTGAGTTATCCAATTGCAGTGAGGAGTTAGGTATGCACTGCAGAATTGTAGCAACGGAGAAGCTAAGGGTCATGATTGATCGTCAGTATGTGAATTAATCACAAGTGTTTACTTCTGAGGTACACCTTGGAGCATTTTGCCTACAGAATTTGTTTACATGCTCACCCTCTTCTTGCTAAAAGCCATTCATCTCTCTGCAGACTGCAGCCACCTGAGATGTTGCACATATTTCTGCACTTGCTGTCACCAGCATATTTGTGCAAGTGCCATATACCCATTTGGCTTTCCACGAGCTACCCCAGCTGCATGGTGGATGGATGCAGGAAACCATAGGTTGAAAGTGGCAAGTCCTTTATGTTTATCAGAGGCATTATGACCTTCAGCTCATTCTTGTCACTCTTCTAGTTGGTGGCTGACCGTGAGCTATGCTATAGCAAGCCTTACCATGGTATGTTCTTCCTTTTGTCTATTTTTAATTTTTATCCTGATGAGCTTTGTCAATGGCTCATTGCTGCAGTTGTTATTGATATTATTCCTTGATTACTTTCTGATTGAGTGATGAAAATATTCAAATCTGTTTTCTGCTATGTAACTATGCATCCCATCTTGTCCAGCACTGTTAATTATTGCCTGTGCCGTTTCTGATTAGTATCAATGCTGTTAATTACTGCATGGTTGGATAAAAAAAATGCTGTTAACTGAAACATTGTAAAGCACTAATGTTCTATTCCACCCTTTCCTCTGTTAAGCATTAGATTGGCTTGTATTCCCTCCGTCCCATAATGTAAGATGATTTTTGACACAGGAGTATTATATATCTATTTTTAATTGACTGTTCAGCATGAGATATGATTTTAGAATGTAGGAGAAACATAAATTTACTAGTTACCACTACCATCTGTCTCATGATGTAGTTTCACTGTGAGGAAGGGATGGCGGTTAGTACTAGGTTTGTTGCTGAAGTATTGTTGTTTTGCTCTAGGTTCATTATTCAGTAAGGATCGCTGGAATGAACCTCACATAGGTGATAGGATGCTTATTGTCATCATGTTACATCACGGTATCTGGAATCTGTGGTCAACCAGGACTACCTGATGAGTGATGACTACACATTAGTTTGATGGTTGCCTGGCTCTACCGTTTCTGGTACATTCTGTTTATTGTTGATTATCATCACTCTCGTTAAATGCGAAGCATATTTTTTTGGAATTCCCGTTTTCTGATTCATCTACTGTACCTTACATTCATGTATTTGGCTGCTTTTATATGGTGGGCATTTGTTTCAGCTTTTGTCCAATTTATATTATAGTGACAAAAGAAGTGAAGTTCAAAAAAAAGTTTGCTGGTAAAAGTGAAAATAAAAAACTTTCCACAGTACCAAGCTGTATAAAATTGTGTGTTATGAATCTAACATCACCCCAGGACTCATGTTAGCATCTTCAGAATGAATTAGGAGTTTATTTGATTAATTTCCTTACTTTGTTTGTCTGGAGCCTGTAGCGCTCATCTAATCTAAGTAGGATGGATTTACTGATGCGTAACTTTGATGGCGTCAGGTGTGGACTGGAAGGTGGGCAATGCCCATGAAAAACTGAAGGAGGTACAGCAATCAGTTGGTGACGATCTCGTACATAGTTAGTTTAGATGCTCACTCTCTTCTTGCTAAATGTAATTCATCTCTCTGCAAACTGTAGCCACGCGAGATGTTATACATATTTCTGGGCTCCCTGTTGCCAGTACATTTGTTCAGCATGACAGTTAGTTTAGTTGACTGTTCAGCATGACATATGATTTCAAAATGTTAGGGGAAACATAAATCTATAGTTACTGCACCATCTGTCTCATGATGCAGTTTCACTGTGAAAAGAGGATGGCAGTTAGCACTAGGTTTGTTGCTGAACCATTGCTATTTTGCTCTAGGTTTGTTTTTCAGTATAAACCCCCGGCAGCAGATCGCTGGAACCAACCTCACATAGATGCTTAATGTTATCATGCTACATCACTGCATTTGGAATCTGTGGTCAACCAGAACTGCCCATTGATTTGCTGGTTGCTTGGCTCTACCATTTCAGGTACGTTCTGTTTGTTGTTTGATTATCATCAACTTCATTAAACACGTGAGGCATCTTTTCTGATTCATCTGCCGTACCTTATCTTACAATTAATCATGTATTTGCTTGCTTTTACATTGTGGACATTTGTTTCAGCTTTCGGCCAAGTTATATTGCACAGTAGAAAAAATAAAGTGAAGTTGCAAAAGAAGTTTGCTCGTAGAAATGAAAAAAAAACTATGTCACTGCAGCGACAGTATAAAATTACATGCTATGAATCTGGCATTTCTCTAGGGCTCCCGTTAATATCTTCATCATCTTATAAGCAGAGCGAATTAGGAGCTTATTTGAATAATAATTTACCTTGTTAGTCTGGAGCCTGCAACGCGCATCTATCCTAAGTAAGATGAATCTCACTGATGAATAACTTTGATGGTGTCAGGTGTGGATTGGCAGTTGGCCATGTCCACGAAAAACCAAGGAAGGTACAGCAATTCAGTTGGTGACGATCTCCATCTCATACGGAATATGGACATCTATATATGAAGTTATGAACCTGCCGGGAACTAAACGAGTCTCAGACAACCAACACAGCAACTCGTTTGGCTTCCTCAATCGTCTGCTCAGCTCATGACCTCCTCTACTGCCTTTTCTGGCTTCTCAGCAGCGCAGTGGGCGACACTCGACCCACGCTGTCGAACGAGTCGATAGGGGTGGATGTCCACGGTGGGGTCGTCACTGAATTTGATGTTGCTGGAGATGTTCTTGTCGAGCTCGAGGCACCTGTGTTGAGATACACTAGGCCTTGTAGAAAGCTTTGGATAAGAAGATGGGAAAAGAAGCCACCCTGTTTCTATAATGAGGCAACAAATATTTTGAAAGCTAAAATGCTACCATTTGTGGAACAGAGGGAGACCACGCTCTAATTAAAGATGGAAAGTAGAAATACAGTCGAATCACGACAACACTCAGTAATAGTTGAATTTGTACTTTGCTATGCGACCTTCTGTGCCGAGATTCCATTCTCAGCATTGCATCTGATTGGGCATTGCTGGAGGGTATGGCTAGCAAGTACTGTAGCAACTAGCAAGTGCAGGTGATCTGCTCCCATAACTTGTGCCTTAGATACAACTTCTATGTATATTTTTGGTAGATTATCTCCATGCACACTTGGTCATGGACAGAGCTAAGTCTAAGAGCAACTCTAGCAGACCCCGCATCCCGCTGGCATACAAAACGCGTTTGCAGTTTGCGGAAAACGGCTTTTGCGGGCCGGCAAGGACGGCCGCAGATGTAGACCCCCCAAACGACCCGTATAAAAGTATATTCGCCGAATATGCTTTTATACGGGTCGGCTTGCGATGTCTGTTCTTGCACCGCTGCTTTCCGCATCTCATCAGCCCACAAAATATATCAAATCCAGCATAATACAACAAACGGAAGCAAACTAAATAATTATTCAAATTCAACACAATACAACAATCATCCACATTACAAATAATTATTCAAATCTTAAATAATGCAATACAAAACTTGTGATGAGTACAAATACAAATGAATACAAAAAGGAGTCACTGTCCAGTCCTTTGCCAATGGTGCTCAATGAGATCCTCCTGAAGTTGAAAATGTGTGTCTGCATTTTCAATCTCCTTGTATGTCTGAAGAAAAGCTCTAATGCGGTTAGGGTCTCTAGCTGGTTTGACATGGCTACCCACATTGTCGTAGAAGAATTCCAAGTTCATTCCTCTCTCATCTTCCAGAATTATATTGTGAAGGATAACACAACATGTCATGATATTTTTCAATGTTTTCTTATCCCAAAAACGAGCAGGACCACAGACAATGGCAAACCTACATTGCAAAACACTGAATGCTCTTTCAATGTCTTTTTGGGCTGCCTCTTGCACCCTTGCAAATTCACACTGTTTTTTAGTTTTGGATTCTTTGATGCTCTTGACAAATGTGCACCAAGGAGGGTATATACCATCTGCAAGATAGTACCCTTTTGTGTATTCATGCCCATTGGTAGTGTAGTCGCAAGCAGGAGCATCACCACTAGCAGGCCTAGCAAACAAAGGAGACCGTTGCAACACATTAATACCATTGAGAGTGCCCGGCATACCAAATAAGCAATGCCAAATCCATAAATCCTCGGATGCTACGGCCTCTAGCACAACTGTTGCATCACGGGACTTGCCACAATACATTCCTTGCCATGCCTTCGGGCAATTTTTCCATGTCCAATGCATACAATCAATGCTACCTAGCATGCCAGGCCAACCTCTCCTCTCATTAGATGCCATCAACTTCTTTGTGTCATCCTTGTTGGGTGCCCGAAGATACTCAGGACCAAAGACACGGACGATCACTTTTGCAAATCTACGCACAAACTCAATTGTAGTATCTTCATCAATGCGAAGGTACTCATCGGCATAGTCAGCCGGAACGCCATATGCAATCACCCGCATAGCTGCGGAGATTTTTTGATATGCACTAAATCCCTTTAAGCCCGCATCATTTCTTCTTTGAGTAAAATACCGGCAATTTGCCTCGCAAGCTTGAACAAGTTTCACAAAAAGAGATCGGCGCATTCGGTACCTTCTCCGGAAGAGGTGTGGTGGATATGTAGGATTCTCCGCGAAGTAGTCTTGCATCAACATCTCGTTCCCAAGATGACGATTCCGAGGAATGCAAGGACGACTGACGGTCGATCCTCGCCTTCTCTTCCGGTTCTCGTCTTCGTGCTCCTTCACGGCAAGTGCCATGACTAATGTCCGTTGCCGAAAGTTGGCAAGCATGGTCTCAACATCTGAGTCGTCCGAATCAGACGAATTGGTGAGCAAGAACTTCTCGCACGGGCTCAAATCCATCTACATGCACACTGGCGCGTCAAGGAACTATAGCGCTCACTCGCAAATATCACAAAATACACACTAGCCGGTGGAGGATGCGGCGGGTGATCCTGGGGACGAGGGGCGGGCTCGGCGGTGGTCGATCCCCGACGGCGGCAGCGATGAAGGCGCTCTTCTCACCGGATTCGGGGGTGGTGCAGCGTGGCGGCGCGGGAGGATGGTGGGCGGCCCCGCCGCGCGTTTCTACCCGCAGATTTGGCGGAATTGCCGGCGGCGGAGGGACGAAAGCAAAGGCGGTCGGTGGCGGAAGGGGATGGGGAAAATGCGTGGGGCTGAAATGTCCCTCCCGCCAACTACTTCTCTGTGATGCAGGGCACCGCAGCCGTGACGGGGAAACCCGCGTATTCGCGGGTTGGGACCGAGATTTTGCCATGCCCCCTAAAATTTTTTGCGGGCCAGGGCGGGATGCGGGGTCTGATCGTGCAAGTTTTCTGGCCCCGACCTGCATTTTGACGGTTATTTTCTGGGTCGGGGCGGGATGCGGAGTCTGCTAGAGTTGCTCTAACCACCGAATCTTAGAAAAATTGTTGTTTGCAGAACATGATGAGATCAAGCCAAGGAAATCATTATTTTTTTTGCAAAAAATAAGGACATCAACCTAACTAGTATTCACATTATCTTACCCTTTATTGTATATAGTGCATCCTTGGTACTACTCCCTCCGTCCGGAAATACTTGTCGAAGAAAAGTATAAAAATGGATATATCTAAAACTAAAATATGTCTAGATACATCCATTCCTCCGATAAATTTTTCCGGACGGAGGAAGTATAAAACTCATATGATAGACCGTCATCCGAGACAGTTCAACAAAACCAAAACCGTTATCAGTAACATGATGCGAGACAGACACTGGTGGGGGTCTTTCTTGAAAGCCTCCTATGGTAATTAAGTTACCCAGCATGATGGTCACCTAGCCCCTAAAAATTAACATTGCCAGAGTGGGCGCACACGTACATCACCGAGCACCTGCTACTATATATCCACATCATCGCCGAGCGTCGTTGATGTAATCAATCTAAGGTATATCATTTTACTATTCCCTACAATTTCAAGTAAAACTTTATGCTATGAGGAAGAAGCAGTTTGATATGCCCAAGAAGAAATTCTAGAAGCAGCTGAGAAAGATTTTGGTTGATATGAATCAGTTCAGTGAAGAATTAAAGGGTTTAAAAAACTCACGGTGTTTAAAGATTTATGCAAATTTACTGTGCTCAGCACATCTACACAAATGGCCTAATTGACGTTGTGTTGTTTGCGAGGCTAGGCGACATCTAAGACCTCTGCCAGGTCTAGCGCCGGGTCAACCACCCCACAATGTTAGTGGTGGGAATGAAGGAAGTCATGGTGGAATGTATGTTGAGGTTATGGGTTGAGGCATGGGTTATTACAGCATGGCTCGGCCAACAGTTGCATGGCCTTTCTAGCGCTCCGCAATGTCGCCTTTTCAAATTTAAAAATCAATATTAGACACTGTTTAGAAACTTGATAGTCAACTATCCTAGATGGTTGCACGGAGCAACCCTCTATGATACAAATTTCACTATCTAGGATACAACTTGGGAAACGCTTCCTACCATACGGCTGATCGCTTCACTTTGTCAGATGGGACCTCCTGTACGACGCTCTTTGCGGCCGATATGCGCGCACCGCACAGGAACAGCCCCCGACTGGGCCGGCCCATTTGTTGCGATAAAACAGTAAAAGAAGATCACCGGAAATTAACGAGCCGGTGTGCGTGATTTTGAACCCTGCACCTCAGGCTGGATGACCCTTGTAGCGGACCAGCTGAGCTAATCATGTACGTTATCTACAATACAAACGAGTGCTATAAGAACTATCAGGCGCTACAAATCTACCCCCCCCCCCCTCTCAAACACCGATCTCAAAACATTGGTTTGATTTTTTTTAAATGTGATTTCGTTCTGATTGTTCCTTTACTGTTTTTGCTTTTCCTTCCTTGTTTCAAATCGAAAAATTCAAAATTGTTAGTGTTTTGAAATAAATGTTCGTAATTTTAAAGACCTCAAAAACTGTTCACATTCTTCAAATTTTGGAAGATTTTTTGAAACCATGAAATTTAGAATCTTTCAATAATTTTCAAAAATGGGAACATTTTTGAAATTTTGTAAACATGAACATTTTTGAAACTCCGAACTAAATTCAAAACCATGAACATTTTTTGGATCTATGAACAAAATTTGAATACGGGAACAATTTTTGAAATTCTGAACAAAATTTGAAAAGTAGAACATTTTTTGAAACCCCCGAACAAAATTGAAAAACACGAACAATTTTTTAAAAAGTTAACATTTTTTGAATACGTGAATTTTTCTTGAAATCGGGAAGATTTTTTGAAACAACCGACCAAAAATTGAAAACATAAATAATTTTCTGAAACTCCGGAACAAAATTTGAAAACACAAACAAAATTTTGAAATAATGAACAAAGTTTGAACTTTTTGAATTTTGCACAGTTTTTGTGAAAAGCGAACATTTTTGAATTTTGAGAACATTTTTTGATGTGGAGAACGATTTCAAAAATCCCGAACAAATTTGGAAGCACGAACTTTTTTTGCACATGTGATCTTTTTTTTCTTTGAAATGTGGAACAAGTTTTGTAATCTTTGAACATTTTTTGTTAATGCAGATTTTTTTTCAAATTCTAGAACATGTTTTGAAAAATACTAACATTTGTTAGAAAATAACAAAATTTCAATAGTGTGAACATTTTCAATTTTGAACAGTTTTTGCGAAAAGCGAACATTTTTTGAATTTTGGGAACATTTTTTTGAAAAATCCTAAAATTTTCTAAAAACGGGAAAAATATTGAAAATTTTGAGTTTTTTTTGTAAAACAGAGAACAAAAGAAAAAATACATAAAAATAGAAATAGAAAAAGCAAAGAAAAAGAAGTAAAGGAAAAAGGAAACAGAAAAAGAGAAAAGAAGAAGCATAAAAAAGGAAATAAAAAAACCGGTTCAAGAACCTTCTGAAAAGTTTCTAAAACCGAGCAGGAACTATCCAGAAGGTTCCCAAAACCGGAATATGATCACACGTAGAAAAAAGCTACTGGGCCGGCCCATGTACTGTCGAACCTGTGCGATAGGTCGACATTTTGCCGCATAATGCGGCAAATATCGAAATCACTAGTTAAGGAGTACTCCTTGAGGAGATCACTCCAACTTCCCCAGGTTGCGACATGTGGCGCGCTGCATGTGCGCCATTTGTCGCAACCTGGGAGTTTTCCCTTTTTTCGTATATCCGTTTATTCAAAATGTTTTATCTCTTAAACCGCGCGTCCAAATCTCGAACCGCTTTCGCCGTTGGATTCCTCGCGTCGAGATCTTCAAAACTAGATCCCATGTTGATAGGTTTTGACGGACTTTTTTTCACGTACAAACCGGACGAAAAAAGTCGACGAAAAAACCGAACCAGGAACACGGTTTTTTTCCCTTTCCGAAAGAGGCACGCCCGTGCCTCTGACGAAATCACAACCGTGCCTCTCGCGGACGCAAAACCGTACCTCTCGCGAAAGAAAAAACACAGAAAACACGTTTTTTCCCTTTCCGAAAGAGGCACGCCCGTGCCTCTTGCGAAAGCACAATCGTGCCTCTCGCGAAAGAAAAAAAAACAGAAAACGTGTTGTTTTCCCGTTTCCGAGGAGGTACGGCCGTGACTCTCGTGAAAGCACAACCGTGCCTCTCGTGGAAGCAAAACCGTACCTCTCGCGAAAGGAAAAAAAATAGAAACACGTTTTTTTTCCGTTTCCAAGAGGCACGGCCGTGCCTCTCGCGAAAACACAACTGTGCCTCTCGCGAAAACAAAACTGTGATTCTCGCGAAAAAATGCATTTTTTTGCGCAAAAAAAAAATATTTTTTTTCGAATTTTTTTGGGTCGAAAAGCTAGGGAAGACCGGTGGAAAACCGAAACGTCAAAAAAAAAAACCCCGGAAAAAAAACCATTTAAAAAGCCAAAAACGCGTGCGGAAAGATTAAAAAAACAAAATCCGGAGGAAGCGCCCAGAGCGCAACACGTGGTGAATGGCTAAGAGCGCGCCAAGTGGCGCTGATCGTTGCGAGGCTCCCGAAGGAGCGCTCGTTAATTAGTTGCTCCCAACAAATAGGGTTTCACTACCACACTGAGCCCCTATGCCGACGGAGGATACATGACTTGTTCATACAAATCCCTCTAGAATTCCTTCACACAAGAGGATTTGCATCACATATTCCTCTACTTAGCAGCAACAGTAGTGAGCAGAGGAAGGAGGCGGAGGAGATGGAGGTGCTACCTGCCGAGGCGTGGGTCGTCGTGGTCGTGCTTGAGCTAGGCAGCCCCCGCCTCCTCGAGCAGGACAGGGCCGGCAGCTAGGCGCGCCCCTCCTCCTCCGCTTCCTCGAGTAGGAAGGACGGCGCCCACCTGCCATTGTCGTCGTCCATACCGTGCCAAGGTGACCTGCAACAAGTGAAGGAAAGGATAAGGTGAGGTGGGGAGGGTGGATCCGGGCGAGGAAAGAGGGGAAGGACGTACCTGCGCCACGCCGGTAACGGATCCGTTGAGCTCTGGCCTCGCCGTCGCTGGATGTGGCTGATCCCGGCGATGTTAGGGGTGGCGGTCGAAACCCTAGCTAGCCACGGGGACGGTGGAGGGGAGGTGGAGCGGACCTAGGGGAGCTCGGGGGCGTGCTGCGCGCCGCCGGATCTCGCCGGAACTGGTCGGCGTGGGTGGTGGCGGCGGCGAGGGAGAGAGGCTCGTGGGTGAGAGGAGTCGCGAGAGACAGAGAGGTTCGTGGGGAGAGAGCGAGGTAGGGGTTGGGTGGGCTTTTTTTCCTTTTATTTTTTTCCTCCTTTTCTCTAGATGGATGGATGGATGGTTTGTTGGGGAACGTAGCAGAAATTCAAAATTTTCCTACGTGTCACCAAGATCTATCTATGGAGAAACCAGCAACGAGTAGAAAGAGAGTGCATCTACATACCCTTGTAGATCGCTAAGCGGAAGCCTTCAAGTGAACGAGGTTGATGGAGTCATACTCGTCGTGATTCAAATCACCGATGATCAAGTGCCGAACGCACGGCACCTCCGCGTTCAACACACGTACAGCCCGGTGACGTCTCCCACGCCTTGATCCAGCAAGGAGAGAGGGAGAGGTTGAGGAAGACTCCATCCAGCAGCAGCACAACGGCGTGGTGGTGATGGAGGAGTGTGGCAATCCAGCAGGGCTTCGCTAAGCACCACGGGAGAGGAGGAGTACTTGGGAGAGAGGAGAGGGCTGCAACCAAAGGCAGAGATCGAATCACGTGTATTGTGTCTGTCCCATGGGCAGCCCTATGCCTCACTATTTATAGGGGGAGAGGGGGGCTGCGCCCCCTTTAGGGTTTCCCACCCCCAAGGGGTGCGGCCAGCCTCCAGATCCAATCTGGGTGGCGGCCAGAGGGGGAGAGAAGGGGAGGCGCACCCAGGGTGGGCCTTAGGGCCCATCTGCCCTAGGGTTTGCCCCCCTTCCCCACTTCCCACGCCTTGGGCCTTGGTGGGGGGCGCCCCAGCCCACCTAGGGGCTGGTCCCCTCCCACACTTGGCAAACGCAGCCTTTTGGGGCAGGTGTCCCCACTTGGTGGACCCCCGGGACCCTCCCGGTGGTCCCGGTACGTTACCGATAAACCCCGAAACTTTTCCGGTGACCAAAACAGGACTTCCCATATATAAATCTTTACCTCCGGACTATTCCGAACTCCTCGTGACGTCCGGATCTCATCCGGACTCAAACAACATTCGGTAACCACATACAAGCTTCCTTTATAACCCTAGCGTCATCGAACCTTAAGTGTGTAGACCCTACGGGTTCGGGAGACATGTAGACATGGCCGAGACGTTCTCCGGTCAATAACCAACAGCGGGATCTGGATACCCATGTTGGCTCCCACATGTTCCACGATGATCTCATCGGATGAACCACGATGTCAAGGACTCAGTCGATCCCGTATACAATTCCCTTTGTCTAACGGTATTGTACTTGCCCGAGATTCGATCGTCGGTATACCTATACCTTGTTCAATCTTGTTACCGGCAAGTCTCTTTACTCGTTCCGTAACACATCATCCCGTGATCAACCCCTTGGTCACATTGTGCACATTATGATGATGTCCTACCGAGTGGGCCCAGAGATACCTCTCCGCTTACGGAGTGACAAATCCCAGCCTCGATCCGTGTCAACCCAAAAGACACTTTCGAGATACCGTAATGCACCTTTATAGTCACCCGCTTACGTTGTGACGCTTGATACACCCAAAGCACTCCTACGATATCCGGAGTTACACGATCTCATGGTCTAAGGAAGAGATACTTGACATTGGAAAAGCTCTAGCAAACGAACTACACGATCTTTGTGCTATGCTTTAGGATTGGGTCTTGTCCATCACATCATTCTCCTAATGATGTGATCCCGTTATCAACGACATCTAATGTCCATAGCGAGAAACCATGACTATCTGTTGATCACAACGAGCTAGTCAACTAGAGGCTCACTAGGGACATATTGTGGTCTTTGTATTCACACGTGTATTACGATTTCCGGATAATACAGTTATAGCATGAATAAAAGACAATTATCATGAACAAGGAAATATAATAATACTTTTATTATTGCCTCTAGGGCATATTTCCAACAGTCTCCCACTTGCACTAGAGTCAATAATCTAGTTCACATCGCCATGTGATTAACATTGACAGGTCACATCGCCATGTGACCAACATCATCAAATGAGTTCTGGGGTTTGATCAAGTTTTGCTTGTGAGAGAGGGTTTAGTCAACGGGTCTGAACCTTTCAGGTCCGTGTGTGCTTTGCAAATTTCTAGGTCATATTGTAAATGCTGCTTTCACGCTCCACTTGGATCTATTCCAAATGGTTGCTCCACTATACGTATCCGGTTTGCTACTCAGAGTCACTCGGATAGGTGTTAAAGCTTGCATCGACGTAACCCTTTACGTCGAACTCTTTATCACCTCCATAATCGAGAAACTTGTCCTTATTTACTCCAAGGACAATTTTGACCGCTGTCCAATGATCTATTCGTGGATCATTCTTGTACCCCTTGACTGACTCATGGAAAGGCACACTTCCGGTGCGGTACACAGCACAGCATACTGTAGAGCCTATGTATAAAGCATAGGGGGCGACCTTCGTCCTTTCTCCTTCTTCTGCCGTGGTCGAGCTTTAAGTCTTAACTTCATACCTTACATCTCAGGCAAGAACTCCTTCTTTGACTGATCCATCTTGAACACCTTCAAGATCATGTCAAGGTATATGCTCATTTGAAAGTACTATTAAGCATTTTGATCTATCTTATAGATCTTGATGCTTATTATTCAAGTAGCCTAATTCAGGTTTTCCATTGAAAAACACTTTCCAAATAACCCTATATGCTTTCCAGAAATTCTACATCATTTCTGATCAACAATATGTCAATAACATATACTTATCAGAAATTCTATAGTGATCCCACTTACTTCTTTGGAAATACAAGTTTCTCATAAACTTTGTATAAACCCAAAATCTTTGATCATCTCATCAAAGCGCACATTCCAACTCCGAGATGCTTACTCCAGTCCTTAGAAGAATCGCTGGAGCCAGCATACCTTTTAGCATCCTTAGGATCGACAAAACCTTTCTGATTGTATCATATACAATCTTTCCTTACGAAGACTAGTAAGGAAACTCGTTTTGACATCCATCTGCCAGATTTCATAAATGCAGCTAATGCTAACACGATTCCGACGGACTTAAGCATCGCTACGGATGAGAAAATCTCATCGTAGTCAACTCCTTGAACTTGTGAAAAACTCTTCGCCACAAGTCGAGCTTCATAGACGGTGACATTACCGTCCACGTCCGTCTTCTTCTTAAAGATCCATTTATCTCAATGGCTTGCCGATCATCGGGCAAGTCCACCAAAGTCCATGCTTTGTTCGGATACATGGATCCTATCTCGGATTTCATGGCTTCTAACCATTTGTCGGAATTTGGGCCCACCATTGCTTCTCCATAGCTTGTAGGTTCATTGTCGTCTAGCAACATGACCTTCAAGACAGGATTAATGTACCACTCTGAAGTAGTACGCATCCTTTTCACCCTACGAGGTACGGTAGTGACTTGATCCGAAGTTTCATGATCACTATCATAAGCTTCTACTTCAATTGGTGTAGGTGCCACAGGAACAACTTCCTGTGCCCTGCTACACACTAGTTGTAGTAATGGTTCAATAACCATATCAAGTCTCCACCATCCTCCCACTCAACTTTTCGAGACAAACTTTTCCTCGAGAAAGGACCCGATTCAAGAAACAATCCATATTGCTTTCGGATCAGAATTAGGAGGTAAACCCAACTATTTTGGGTATCCTATGAAGATGCATTTTATCCGCTTTGGGTTCGAGCTTATCAACCTGAAACTTTTTCACATAAGCGTCGCAGCCCCAAACCTTTAAGAAATGACAGCTTAGGTTTCTCTAAACCATAGTTCATACGGTGTCATCTCAACGGAATTATGTGGTGCCCTATTTAAAGTGAATGTGGTTGTCTCTAATGCCTAACCCATAAATGATAGTGGTAATTCGATAAGAGACATCATGGTACG
The DNA here is from genome assembly GCA_021437245.1 of Aegilops speltoides. Taxonomy (NCBI): domain Eukaryota; kingdom Viridiplantae; phylum Streptophyta; class Magnoliopsida; order Poales; family Poaceae; genus Aegilops; species Aegilops speltoides. The sequence goes on from CM038142.1 coordinate 506,816,848, forward strand.
CACCATATCCAATAGGGTGCAACTATGATGTTCGGACACACCATCAAACTATGGTGTTCGAGCGGTATTAATTGTGAAACAATTTCCACAATGTCTTAATTATGTGCAAAGCTCAGAACTCAGATACTCATCTCTATGATCATATCATAGACATTTCATCCTCTTGTCACGATGATCTTCAACTTCATCTGAAATTACTTGAACCATTCAATAATTCAGACTTGTGTTTCATCAAGTAAATATACTCTACATCTACTCGAATCATCTGTGAAGTAAGAACATAGCGATATTCATCAGATGCCTCAAAGACTCATTGGACTGCACACATCAAAATGTGTTACTTCCAACAAGTTGCTATCTTGTTCCATTTTATTGAAAACGAGGCTTTTTAGTCATCTTGCCCATGTGGTATAATTTGCATATCTCAAGTGATTCAAAATCAAGTGAGTCCAAACGATCCATCTGCATGGAGTTTCTTCATGCGTATACACCAATAGACATGGTTCGCATGTCTCAAACTTTTCAAAACGAGTGAGTCCAAAGATCCATCAACATGGAGCTTCTTCATGCTTTTACACCAATATGACTTACATGGCAATTGCCACAAGTAAGTGGTACTATCATTACTATCTTATATCTTTTGGCATGAAAATGTGTATCACTACGATCGAGATTCAATAAACCATTTCTTTAGGTGCAAGACCATTGAAGGTATTATTCAAATAAACAGAGTAACCATTATTCTCCTTAAATGAACAACCGTGTTGCGATAGACATAATCCAATCATGTCTATGCTCAACGCAAACACCAAATAACAATTATTTAGGTTTAACACCAATCTCGATGGTAGAGGGAGCGTGCGATGCTTGAACACATCAACCTTGGAAACACTTCCAACACATATCGTCAGCTCACCTTAGCTAGTCTCCGTTTATTCCGTAGCTCTTTTATTTCGAGTTACTAACACTTAGCAACCGAACCGGTATCTAATACCCTGGTGCTACTAGGAGTACTAGTAAAGTACACATTAACATAATATATATCCAATATACTTCTATCGACATTGCCAGCCTTCCCATCTACCAAGTATCTAGGGTGGTTCCGCTTCAGTGCCCGTTCCTCTTATTACAGAAGCACTTAGTCTCGGGTTTGGGTTCAACCTTGGGTTTCTTCACTAGAGCAGCAGCTGATTTGCCGTTTCATGAAGTATCCCTTCTTGCCCTTGCCCTTCTTGAAACTAGTGGTTTCACCAACCATCAACAATTGATGCTCCTTCTTGATTTCTACTTTCGCGGTGTCAAACATCACGAATACCTCAAGGATCATCATATCTATCCCTGATATGTTATAGCTCATCACGAAGCTCTAGCAGCTTGGTGGTAATGACTTTGGAGAAACATCACTTTCTCATCTGGAAGATCGACTCCCACTCGATTCAAGTGATTGTTGCACTCAGACAATCTGAGCATAAGCTCAACGATTGAGCTTTTCTCCCTTAGTTTGCAGGCTAAGAAAATCGTCGGAGGTCTCATACCTCTTGACGTGGGCACGAGCCTGAAATCTCAATTTCAGCCCTCGAAACATCTCATATGTTCCGTGACGTTTCAAAACGCCTTTGGTGCCTCAACTCTAAACCATTTAACCGAACTATCACGTAGTTATCAAACGTGTATGTCCGATGTTCGCAACATCCACAGACGACGTTTGGGGTTCAAAGACACCGAGCGTGCATTAAGGACATAAGCTTTCTCGTCCGCATAATCGCCATCACAACTTTCAACTATATTTTCTCTAGGAACATATCTAAATAGTGAAACTAAAACGCGAGCTTACGACATAATTTGCGAAGATCTTTTGACTATGTTCAGGATAATTAAGTTCATCTTATGAACTCCCACTCAGATAGACATCCCTCTGGTCATCTAAGTGAATACATGATCCAAGTCAACTAGGCCGTGTCCGATCATCACGTGAGACGGACTAGTCATCATCGGTGAACATCTTCATGTTGATCGTATCTACTATACGACTCATGCTCGACCTTTCGGTCTCCGTGTTCCGAGGCCATGTCTGTACATGCTAGGCTCGTCAAGTTAACCCCGAGTGTTTTCGCTGTGTAAAACTGTCTTACACCCGTTGTATGTGAACGTAAGAATCCATCACACCCGATCATCACGTGGTGCTTAGAAGCGACGAACTGTAGCAACGGTGCACAGTCAGGGGAGAACACTTCTTGAAATTTTGTAAGGGATCATCTTATTTACTACCGTCGTCCTAAGTAAACAAGATGCATAAACATGATAAACATCACATGCAATCAAATAGTGACATGATATGGCCAATATCATTTTGCTCCTTTGATCTCCATCTTGAGGCTCCATGATCATCATCGTCACCGCATGACACCATGATCTCCATCATCATGATCTCCATCATCGTGTCTCCATGAAGTTGTCTTGCCAACTTATTACTTCTACTACTATGGCTACCGGTTAGCAATAAAGTAAAGTAATTACATGGCGTTGTTAAATGACACGCAGGTCATACAATAAATTAAGACAACTCCTATGGCTCTCGCCGGTTGTCATACTCATCGACATGCAAGTCGTGATTCCTATTACAAGAACATGATCAATCTCATACATCACATATCATTCATCACATTCTTCTTGGTCATATCACATCACATAGCATACCCCGCAAAAACAAGTTAGACGTCCTCTAATTGTTGTTTGCATGTTTTACGTGGCTGCTATGGGTTTCTAGCAAGAACGCTTCTTACCTATGCAAAACCACAACGTGATATGCCAATTGCTATTTACCCTTCATAAGGACCCTTTTCATCGAATCCGTTCCGACTAAAGTGGGAGAGATCGGCACCGCTAGCCACCTTATGCACGGTGCATGTCAATCGGTGGAACCTGCCTCACGAAGAGTACGTGTAAGGTCGGTCCGGCCACTTCATCCCACAATACCGTCAAACAAGATTGGACTAGTAACGGTAAGCATATTGAACAACATCAACGCCCACAACTACTTTGTGTTCTACTCGTGCAAAGAATCTACGCAATAGACCTAGCTCATGATGCCATCATTGGGGAACGAGCAGAAATTCAAAATTTTCCTCGTGTCACCAAGATCTATCTATGGAGAAACCAGCAACGAGTAGAAAGAGAGTGCATCTACATACCCTTGTAGATCGCTAAGCGGAAGCCTTCAAGTGAACGGGGTTGATGGAGTCGCACTGTCGTGATTCAAATCACCGATGATCAAGTGCGAACGCACGGCACCTCCGCGTTCAACACACGTACAGCCCGTGGCCTCCCACGCCTTGATCCAGCAAGGAGAGAGGAGAGGTTGAGGAAGACTCCATCCAGCAGCAGCACAACGGCGTGGTGGTGATGGAGGAGTGTGGCAATCCAGCAGGCTTCGCTAAGCACCACGGGAGAGGAGGAGTACTTGGGAGAGAGGAGAGGCTGCAACCAAAGGCGAGATCGAATCACGTGTATTGTGTCTGTCCCATGGGCAGCCCTATGCCTCACTATTTATAGGGGAGAGGGGGCTGCGCCCCTTTAGGGTTTCCCACCCCAAGGGGTGCGGCCAGCCTCCAGATCCAACTGGTGGCGGCGAGGGGAGAGAGGGGAGGCGCACCTGGGTGGGCCTTAGGCCCATCTGCCTAGGGTTTGCCCCCTTCCCCACTTCCCACGCCTTGGGCCTTGGTGGGGCGCCCAGCCCACCTAGGGGCTGGTCCCTCCCACACTTGGCAACGCAGCCTTTTGGGGCAGGTGGCCCCACTTGGTGGACCCGGGACCCTCCCGTGGTCCCAGACGCGTACCGATAAACCCCAAACTTTTCCGTGACCAAAACAGACTTCCCATATATAAATCTTTACCTCCGGACTATTCCGAACTCCTCGTGACGTCCGGGATCTCATCCGGACTCAACAACATTCGGTAACCACATACAAGCTTCCTTTATAACCCTAGCGCCATCGAACCTTATGTGTAGACCCTACGGGTTCGGGAGACATGTAGACATGGCCGAGACGTTCTCCGGTCAATAACCAACAGCGGATCTGGATACCCATGTTGGCTCCTACATGTTCCACGATGATCTCATCGGATGAACCACGATGTCAAGGACTCAATCGATCCCGTATACAATTCCCTTTGTCTAACGGTATTGTACTTGCCCGAGATTCGATCGTCGGTATACCTATACCTTGTTCAATCTCGCACGGCAAGTCTCTTTACTCGTTCCGAACACATCATCCCGTGATCAACCCCTTGGTCACATTGTGCACATTATGATGATGTCCTACCGAGTGGGCCCGAGATACCTCTCCGCTTACACGAGTGAAAAATCCCAGTCTCGATCCGTGTCAACCCAAAAGACACTTTCGGAGATACCTGTAATGCACCTTTATAGTCACCCAGTTACGTTGTGACGTTTGATACACCCAAAGCACTCCTACGGTATCCGGGAGTTACACGATCTCATGGTCTAAGGAAGAGATACTTGACATTGGAAAAGCTCTAGCAAACGAACTACACGATCTTTGTGCTATGCTTTAGGATTGGGTCTTGTCCATCACATCATTCTCCTAATGATGTGATCCCGTTATCAACGACATCTAATGTCCATAGCCAGGAAACCATGACTATCTGTTGATCACAACGAGCTAGTCAACTAGAGGCTCACTAGGGACATATTGTGGTCTTTGTATTCACACGTGTATTACGATTTCCGGATAATACAGTTATAGCATGAATAAAAGACAATTATCATGAACAAGGAAATATAATAATACTTTTATTATTGCCTCTAGGGCATATTTCCAACATGGTTGTGGGGTGGACAGCTAGATGGATAGATGGATGGATATGCGCCACGTCATCGATCCGTTGCATAAACGTTTCCACCAATAGAAACGAAGCTCATACAATTGTGTTTTCCCTTTTGTTGTTCTTCTAATTTTTTCTACCCTCTTGCACCGACTGTCGACGATCCGTGAGGGGAGAGGAAGGAGGTGAGGAGGAGATGGTCTGGTGAGGTGGGGGAGGGAATGGATCGGGGTATGGTGCGTTCGATATGACGACTATGAGTCCGGACGGGGACCTAAGGACAGTCGCACGGAACATCTCTTCGGCTTTCCCCGTCACCGTCGACGATGACACGTGTGACGTCCCTCACCACCAAACGATGACACCAAAGGAGGGCATGCCGGATCCAGCCGTTAAAATCGAACAAAAGTCATACGATGCCGGAAATCCTCAGGACCTGGCACGGTGTCGTCATATGGACCTTGTAGGGTGTGATGAAAGTTTTAGCGCGTTTCGTAGAAGCTGACTGGAGGTCGCTTGTAAACTGCACCATCTCGCGAGTTTTATTTTATTTATTTTAATTGAATCAACGAATATTTTTTGAATAGATCTCCGAGGTAGTATCCGGCTATCGAGAGAGAACGTGTCCAATTTGTGAAGGAAGTGCTTTGCCCGTTGCTCTGTTGACCTCGAAACTTCTCGTCCTCTCACAGGGAGCAATTGCATGACACGTGTCAGTACATGGCATTTTTCAGGCCCGCCTACAATATTTGAGACATTTACTGCATCCGTAGGGTTTCAATGCGGGAATTGCAGATCTGCACGGCGACCACCTGAAATGATGTCCAGAAGTGGTTTGTCAAAACATATATTATGTCTTTTGCGGTATGTGTAGGCCTAGTGCAACCGAAGGAGGGGCATGCCCCACCACCGGGAGGCGAATGTACCTCGGTAGCATGCCAGATCCAGCCGTTAAAATCAACCAAAAATCATACGATGCCCGAAATCCTCGGGACCTGGCACGGTGTCATCATATGGCCCTTGTAGGGTGCAGTGAAAGTTTTAATGTGTTTCGCCAAAGCCTGACCGGAGGTTGCTTGTAAACTGCACCATCTCCAAGGTAGTATCTGGTTATCGAGACAGAACGTGTCCGGTTTTGTGAAGGAAGTGTATTGCCCGTTGCTCCGTTGGCTATTTCAACCCTCCATCACACTTGTATACATATATTAAGATACAATGCAAGTTTGGTGGCATTGCTACCCTCGAAGGCCCCTGGTCGGCCTTACCCTTGCTCCGTTAACCCGGAGATCTAGGCATTTGACTTTCACCGGACAACCTTTGACATGCCATCACACCTTAAGACATGTATGAGGACCCGACGCGATGCTCTGGTGGCATTGCTACCCCCCGAAGGCTCCGGCCGGCCTAACCCTGGACCAATTGACCCGGAGATCTACGCTGAGGGAGTCCTGGATTAGGGGGTGTCCGGATGGTCGGACTATATGTTGGGGAACGTAGTAATTTCAAAAATTTCCTACGCACACGCAAGATCATGGTGATGATATAGCAACGAGAGGGGAGTGTATCTTCATACCCTTGAAGATCGCTAAGCGGAAGCGTTTATCAACGCGTTGATGTAGTTGTACGCCTTCACGATCCGACCGATCCAAGTACCGAACGCACGGCACCTCCGAGTTCTCGCACACGCTCAGCTCGATGACGCCCTCGCCTTCTCGATCCAAAGCAAGACGGGCGAGGTAGTAGATGAGTTCCGCAGCACGACGGCGTGGTAGGACGGTGTTGGTGAAGAACAATCTCCGCAGGGCTTCGCCTAAGCACTACGGAAACTATGACGGAGGCTAAACTAGAGGGGACGGGGTTGCCGGCACACGGCTTGGTGTTTCTTTATCTATCTTTGGTGCTAGCCCTGCCCCTCTATTTATATGTTGAGCCCTGGGGTCGAAACTTGGAGTAAAAGCCTCCTCAAAGTCGGTTTTGCCCGAAAGGCAAGAGTCCTACGGACTCGGGCTAGACGCCAGGTTCCCGGCGTTTACCCCTAGACGCCAGGTTCTGGCGCCTAGCTCTCTGTCTCCGCAAAACTTCCTTTTGCACTTTCCATAAGCCTCGTGGGCTTTCCCTTTGGCCCAAATAACGTGTTCTCGCACCCAAACATTTCGAAACATCCGAACCCTTCCGTGAATTCGAACCCTTCCGAGATCAAACACTATTATCCCATATATCAAACTTTATCTCCGGACCATTCCGAGTTCCTCGTCATGTCCATGATCTCATCCGGACTCGAACAACATTCGTTACCAACATGCATAACTCATATAATACTATATCGTCAACAAAACGTTAAGCGTGCGGACCCTACGGTTTGAGAACTATGTAGACATGACCTAAAACCATTCTCGGTCAATAACCAATAGCGGGACCTGGATGCCCATATTGGTTCCTACATATTCTACGAAGATCTTTATCGGTCGACCGCATAACAACATACGTTGTTCCTTTGTCATCGGTATGTTACTTGCCCGAGATTCGATCGTCGGTATCCAATACCTAGTTCAATCTTGTTACCGCAAGTCTCTTTACTCGTTCCGTAATACATCATCTCGCAACTAACTCATTGGTTGCAATGCTTGCAAGGCTTAAGTGATGTGCATTACCGAGAGGGCCAGAGATACCTCTCCGACAATCGGAGTGACAAATCCTAATCTCGAAATACGCCAACCCAACATCTGCCTTTGGAGACACTGTAGTACTCCTTTATAATCACCCGATTACGTTGTGACGCTTTGGTAGTACCCAAAGTGTTCCTCCGCAAACGGAGTTGCATAATCTCATAGTTATAGGAACATGTATAAGTCATGGATAAAAGCAATAGCAACATACTAAACGATCGGGTGCTAAGCTAATGGAATGGGTCATGTCAATCAGATCATTCAACTAATGATGTGACCTTGTTAATCAAATAACAACTCCTTGTTCATGGTTAGGAAACATAACCATCTTTGATTAACAAGCTAGTCAAGTAGAGGCATACTAGTGACACTGCTTTGTCTATATATTCACACATGTATTATGTTTCCGTTAATACAATTATAGCATGAATAATAAACATTTATCATGATATGAGGAAATAAATAATAACTTTATTATTGCCTCTAGGGCATATTTCCTTCAGTCTCCCACTTGCACTAGAGTCAATAATCTAGATCACATCACCATGTGATTCACATCGATAGTTCACATCATCATGTGATTAACACTCATAGTTCACATCGCCATGTGACCAACATCCAAAGGGTTTACTAGATTCAGTAATCTAGTTCACATCGCTATGTGATTAACACCCAAAGATTACTAAGGTGTGATCATGTTTTGCTTGTGAGAGAATCTTAGTCAACGGGTCTTTCACATTCAGATCCGTTATGTATTTTGCAATTTTCTATGTCTACAATGCTCTGCACGGAGCTACTCTAGCTAATTGCTCCCACTTTCAATATGTATCTAGACCGAGACTTAGAGTCATCCAGATCGGTGTCAAAACTTGCATCGACGTAACTCTTTACTGACGAACCTTTTGTCACCTCCATAATCGAGAAACATATCCTTATTCCACTAAGGATGATTTTTGACCGCTGTCCTGTGATCTACTCCTAGATCACCATTGTACTCCTTGCTTAACTCAAAGGTAGGGTATACAATAGATCTGGTACACAAGATGGCATACTTTATAGAACCTATGGCCAAGGCATAGGGAATGAATTTCATTCTCTTTCTATCTTTTGCCGTGGTCGGGTTTTGAGTCTTACTCAATTTCACACCTTGTAACACGTGCAAGAACTCTTTCTTTGACTGCTCCATTTTGAACTACTTCAAAATCTTGTCAAGGTATGTACTAATTGAAAAACTTATCAAGCGCCTTGATCTATCTCTATAGATCTTGATGTTCAATATGTAAGTAGCTTTACCGAGGTCTTTCTTTAAAAACTCCTTTCAAACACTTCTTTATGCTTTGCGAATAATTCTACATTATTTCCGATCTACAATATGTCATTCACATATACTTATCGAAATGTCAGAGTGCTCCCACTCACTTTTTAGTAAATACAGCTTCACCGTAAGTCTCAGATAAAACTATATGCTTTGATCAACTCATCAAAGCGTATATTCCAACTCCGAGATGCTTGCACCAGTCCATAGATGGATCATTGGAGCTTGCACACTTTGTTAGCTCCTTTGGATCGATAAAACCTTCTCGTTGCATCATATACAACTCTTCCTCCTGAAACCCATTCAAGAATGCAGTTTTACATCCATTTGCCAAATTTCATAAATTGTGGCAATTGCTAACATGATTCGGACAGACTTAAGCATCGCTACAGTTGAGGAAAATCTCATTGTAGTCAACACCTTGAACTTGTCAAAAACCTTTTTGCGACAAGTCGAGCTTTGTAGATAGTAACACTACTATCAGCGTCTGTCTTCCTCTTGAAGATCCATTTATTTTCTTGGATTGCCGATCATCGGGCAACTCCACCAAAGTCCACACTTTGTTCTCATACATGGATCTCATCTCAAATTTCATGGCCTCAAGCCATTTCGCGGAATCTGGGCTCATCATCGCTTCCTCATAGTTCGTAGGTTCATCATGGTCTAGTTACATGACTTCCAGAACAGGATTACCGTACCACTCTGGTGCGGATCTCACTCTGGTTTACCTACGAGATTCGGTAGTAACTTGATCTGAAGTTACATGATCAACATCATCAACTTTCTCACTACTTGGTGTAGGTGTCTCGAAACCGGTTTCGCGATGAACTACTTTCAAGTAAGGAGAAGGTACAATTACCTCATCAAGTTCTACTTTCCTCCCACTCACTTCTTTCGAGAGAAACTCCTTCTCTAGAAAGGATCCATTTATTAGCAATGAATGTTTTGCCTTCGGATCTGTGATAGAAGGTGTACCCAACAATTTCCTTTGGGTATTCTATGAAGACGCATTCTCGATTTGGGTTTGAGCTTATCAGATGAAAACTTTTTCACATAAGCATCGCAGCCCCAAACTTTAAGCAACGACAACTTTGGTTTCTTGCTAAACCACAGTTCATATAGTGTCGCCTCAACGGATTTAGATGGTGCCCTATTTAACGTGAATGCAGCTGTCTCTAATGCATGATCCCAAAACGATATTGGTAAATCGGTAAGAAACATCATAGATTGTACTATATCCAATAAAGTACGGTTATGACGCTCGGACACACCATTATGATGTGGTGTTCTAGGTGGCATGAATTTGTGAAACTATTCCACATTGTTTTAATTGAAGACCAAACTCAGAACTCAAATATTTGTCTCCGCGATCGATCGTAGAAACCTTATTTTCTTGTCACGATGATTTTTCCACTTCACTCTGAAATTCTTTGAACCTTTCAACTATTTCAGACTTATGTTTCATCAAGTAGATATACCCATATCTGCTCAAATCATCTGTGAAGGTCGAAAATAACGATACCCACCATGAGCCTTAACACTCATTGGATCGCATACATCAAGATGTATTATTTCCAATAAGTCATTGATCGCTCCATTGTCCGGAGAACGGAGTCTTAGTCATCTTGCCCATGAGGCATGGTTCGCAAGCATCAAGTGATTCATAATCAAGTGATTTCAAAATCCCATCAGCATGGAGTTTCTTCATGCGCTTTACACCAATATGACCTAAACGGCAAGCAAGGCACAAATAAGTTGCACTATCATTATTAACTTTGCATCTTTTGGTTTCAATATTATGAATATGTGTATCACTACGATCGAGATCCAATGAACCATTTTCATTGGGCGTGTAACCATATAAGGTTTTATTCATGTAAACAGAACAACAGTTTATTCTCTTACTTAAATGAATAACCGTTTTGCAATAAACACGATCAAATCATATTCATGCTCAACGCAAACACCAAATAACATTTATTTAGGTTCAACACTAATCCCGAAAGTATAGGGAGTGTGCGATGATCATATCAATCTTGAAACTATTTTCAACACACATCATCACTTTACCCTTAACTAGTTTCATTTTATTCGCAACTCCGCTTCGAAGTTACTATTCTTAGCAACCTAACCAGTACCAAATACCGAGGGGTTGCTATAAACACTAGTAAAGCACACATCAAACACCAGTATATCAAATATACCCTTTTTCACTTTGCCATCCTTCTTATCCACCAAATATTTAGGGCAGTTCCGCTCCAAAGGACCATTTCCTTTGCAATGTAAGCACTCGGTTTCAGTGCTTTGGTTCAGCTTTGGGCTTCTTCGTGGGAGTGACAACTTGCTTGTCAATCTACTTGAAGTTACCCTTTCTTTCCCTTTGCCCTTTTCTTGAAACTAGTGATCTTGTCAACCATCAACACTTGATGCTCTTTCTTGATTTCTACCTTCGTCAATTTCAACATCACGAAGAGCTCGGGAATCATTTTCGTCATCCCTTGCATACTATAGTTCATCACGAAGTTCTACTAACTTGGTGATGGTGACTAGAGAATTCATCAATCACTATCTTATTTGGAAGATTAACTCCCACTTGATTCAAGCGATTGAAGTACCCAGACAATCTGAGCACATGCTCACTAGTTGAGCGATTCTCCTCCATCTTTTAGCTATAGAACTTGTTGGAAACTTCATATCTCTCAACTCGGGTATTTGCTTGAAATATTAACTTCAATTCCCGGAACATCTCATATGGTACATGATGTTCAAAACATCTTTGAAGTCCCGATTCTAAGCCATAAAGCATGGTGCACAAAACTATCAAGTAGTCATCATACTGAGCTAGCCAAACGTTCATAACGTCTGCATCTGCTCCTGCAATAGGTCTTTCACCTAGCGGTGCATTAAGGACATAATTCTTACGTGCAAAGAATGAGGATAAACCTCGATCACGGATCAAATCCGCATCATTGCTACTAACATTTTTCAACACAATTTTCTCTAGGAACATATCAAAATAAACATATGAAAGCAACAACGCAAGCTATTGATCTTACAACATAATTTGCAAAATACTACCAGACTAAGTTCATGATAAATTTAAGTTCAATTAATCATATTACTTAAGAACTCCCACTTAGATAGACATCTCTCTAGTCATCTAAGTGATCACGTGACCCAAATCAACTAAACCATAACCGATCATCACGTGAGATGGAGTAGTTTTCAATGGTGAACATCTTATGTTGATCATATCTACTATATGATTCACGCCGACCTTTCGGTCTCCGTGTTCCGAGGCCATATCTGCATATGCTAGGCTCGTCAAGTTTAACTCGAGTATTCGCGTGTGCAAAACTGGCTTGCACCCGTTGTAGATGGACGAGAGCTTATCACACCCGATCATCACGTGGTGTGCGGGCACGATTTAACTTTGGCAACGGTGCATACTCGGGAGAACACTTCTTGATAATTTAGTGAGAGATCATCTTAAAATGCTACCGTCAATCAAAGCAAGATAAGATGCATAAAGGATAAACATCACATGCAATCAATATAAGTGATATGATATGGCCATCATCATCATGTGCTTGTGATCTCCATCTTCGAAGCACCGTCGTGATTACCATCGTCACCGGCGCGACACCTTGATCTCCATCGTAGCATCGTTGTCGTTTACGCCATCTATTGCTTCTACGACTATCGCTACCGCTTAGTGATAAAGTAAAGCAATTACAGGGCGTTTGCATTTCATACAATAAAGCGACAACCATATGGCTCCTGCCAGTTGCCGATAACTTCGGTTACAAAACATGATCATCTCATACAATAAAATATAGCATCACGTCTTGGCCATATCACATCACAACATGCCCTGCAAAAACAAGTTAGACGTCCTCTACTTTGTTGTTGCAAATTTTACGTGGCTGCTACGGGCTTAGCAAGAACCGTTCTTACCTACGCATCAAAACCACAACGATAGTTTGTCAAATAGACTCCGTTTTAACCTTCGCAAGGACCGGGCGTAGCCACACTCGGTTCAACTAAAGTGAGAGAGACAGACACCCGCCAGTCACCTTTAAGCAACGAGTGCTGTGGCGGTGAAACCAGTCTCGCGTAAGCGTATGCGTAATGTCGGTCCGGGCCGCTTCATCTCACAATACCGCTGAACCAAAGTATGACATGCTGGTAGGCAGTATGACTTATATCGTCCACAACTCACTTGTGTTCTACTCGTGCATATAACATCAACGCATAAAACCTAGGCTCGGATGCCACTGTTGGGGAACGTAGTAATTTCAAAAATTTCCTACGCACACGCAAGATCATGGTGATGATATAGCAACGAGAGGGGAGTGTATCTTCATACCCTTGAAGATCGCTAAGCGGAAGCGTTTATCAACGCGGTTGATGTAGTTGTACGTCTTCACGATCCGACCGATCCAAGTACCGAACGCACGGCACCTCCGAGTTCTGCACACGTTCAGCTCGATGACGTCCTCGCCTTCTCGATCCAGCAAGACGGGCGAGGTAGTAGATGAGTTCCGGCAGCACGACGGCGTGGTGACGGTGTTGGTGAAGAACAATCTCCGCAGGGCTTCGCCTAAGCACTACGGAAACTATGACGGAGGCTAAACTAGAGGGGACGGGGTTGCCGGCACACGGCTTGGTGTTTCTTTATCTATCTTTGGTGCTAGCCCTGCCCCTCTATTTATATGTTGAGCCCTGGGGTCGAAACTTGGAGTAAAAGCCTCCTCAAAGTCGGTTTTGCCCGAAGGCAAGAGTCCTACGGACTCGAGGCTAGACGCCAGGTTCCGGCGTCTACCCCTAGACGCCAGGTTCCCGGCGTCTAGCCTCGTCTCCGCAAAACTTCCTTTTGCACTTTCCATAAGCCTCGTGGGCTTTCCCTTTAGCCCAAATAACGTGTTCTCGCACCCAAACATTTCGAAACATCCGGAACCCCTTCCGTGAATTCGGAACCCTTCCGAGATCAAACACTATTATCCCATATATCAAACTTTATCTCCGGACCATTCCGGAGTTCCTCGTCATGTCCATGATCTCATCCGGACTCGAACAACATTCGTTACCAACATGCATAACTCATATAATACTATATCGTCAATGAAACGTTAAGCGTGCGGACCCTACGGGTTTGAGAACTATGTAGACATGACCTAAAACCATTCTCGGTCAATAACCAATAGCGGGACCTGGATGCCCATATTGGTTCCTACATATTCTACGAAGATCTTTATCGGTCGACCGCATAACAACATCGTTGTTCCCTTTGTCATCGGTATGTTACTTGCCCGAGATTCGATCGTCGGTATCCAATACCTAGTTCAATCTCGTTACCGCAAGTCTCTTTACTCGTTCCGTAATACATCATCTCGCAACTAACTCATTGGTTGCAATGCTTGCAAGGCTTAAGTGATGTGCATTACTTGAGAGGCCCAGAGATACCTCTCCGACAATCGGAGTGACAAATCCTAATCTCAAATCGCCAACCCAACATCCGCCTTTGGAGACACCTGTAGTACTCCTTTATAATCACCCGATTACGTTGTGACGTTTGGTAGTACCAAAGTGTTCCTCCGCAAACGGAGTTGCATAATCTCATAGTTATAGGAACATGTATAAGTCATGGATAAAAGCAATAGCAACATACTAAGCGATCGGGTGCTAAGCTAATGGAATGGGTCATGTCAATCAGATCATTCAACTAATGATGTGACCTTGTTAATCAAATAACAACTCCTTGTTCATGGTTAGGAAACATAACCATCTTTGATTAACAAGCTAGTCAAGTAGAGGCATACTAGTGACACTCTGTTTGTCTATATATTCACACATGTATTATGTTTCCGGTTAATACAATTCTAGCATGAATAATAAACATTTATCATGATATGAGGAAATAAATAATAACTTTATTATTGCCTCTAGGGCATATTTCCTTCACTATAGCCTTTGGCCGGACTCCTGGACTATGAAGATACAAGATTGAAGACTTCGTCCCGTGTCCGGATGGGACTTTCCTTGGCGTGGAAGGCAAGGTTGGCGATACGGATATGTAGATCTCCTACCATTGTAACCGACTCTGTGTAACCCTAATCCTCTTCGGTGCCTATATAAACCGGAGGGTTTTAGTCCGTAGGACACAACAACAATCATACCATAGGCTAGCTTCTAGGGTTTAGCCTCTCTGATCTCATGGTAGATCTACTCTTGTACTACCCATATCATCAATATTAATCAAGCAGGAGTAGGGTTTTACCTCCATCGAGAGGGCCCGAACCTGGGTAAAAACATCATGTCCCTTGTCTCCTGTTACCATCTGCCTAGATGCACAGTTCGGGACCCCCTACCCGAGATCCGCCGGTTTTGACACCGACATTGGTGCTCTCATTGAGAGTTCCTTTGTGTCATCATCTTTAGGCCCGATGGCTCCTCTGATCATCAACAACGATGCGGTCCAGGCTGAGGCTTTTCTTCCCGGACACATCTTCGTATTCGGCGGCTTTGCACTGCGGGCCAATTCGCTTGGCCATCTAGAGCAGATTGAAAGCTACGCCCCTGGCCATCAGGTCAGATTTGGAAGTTTGAACTATACGGCTGACGTCCGCGGAGACTTGATCTTCAACGGGTTCGAGCCGCAGCCAAGCGCGCCGCATTGTCACGATGGGCTTGATCTAGCTCTGCCGCCGGACAGTGCCCTGGAGGCCGCACAAGTGTCCGCTCCGACCCTTAGCTCGGAGCCGACTGCGCCGATTGAGGACGGGTGGCTGGACACCGCCTGGGGCTGCTATCTCTCTGGCGATTGAGCCAACACCAACCCCTGTCGCTTATGGCTCGTGACTCAAGGCGCGGGACTCCTCTCTGGACTCCGAACCTTCCGCGCCCCTGCCAATCGCCGATTGGGCGCCGATCATGGAGTTCACCACCACGGACATCTTTCAGCACTCGCCCTTCGGCGACATCCTGAATTCACTAAAGTCTCTCTCTCTCTATCAGGAGAGCCCTGTCCGGACTATGGTCAGCAAGGTTGGGATGCGGACGACGAAGAAATTCGACTCCCACTCACCACCCACTTTTTAGCCACTGTCGAAAGTTTAAACGACGTGCTCAACTTCGACTCAGAAGACATCGACGGTATGGACGACGATGTAGGAGACAAACATGAACCAGTACCTATAGGGCACTGGACAGCCACCTCATCTCATGATGTATACATGGTGGACACACCTAAAGGAAGCGACAACGAGGAACAACGGGACGCCACGAGGGATCATTCCCTCGAAAAGCAGTCAAAACGGCGACGTAAGCACCGCTCAAAGTCCCGCATCGACAAAGACAGCAGCCATACATACCCAGCCATAGAGCAGGGCGAACCGGTGGACGACGAACATGCTATCAAGCAACCGTCCGAACAGGACAACCTGGATAAACAATCCGTCCCCGGCGAAGATAACAGTCCGGACGATCTCACGCCGGACAAGTTGCTAGAGCAGAAGAACCTCCACAAAGGCTCGCCGCCATCGCTGCTGTAGCCTGAAAAAGCGAAGCGAAGCTCAAAACAGCGGAAGATGCGCTCAGAATCAGATGGAGCAAAGTACTCAACACCGCAGACAAATACGGCGATAGTCGCCAAACAAAGAGCTACCCGAAGCGAAAACTACTGCCCGAATTTGACGAGGAGGCCATAGAGCCCCCGCAATCAAAGAACAAGGAGACCACCCGGTCGCATAGACGACCCCATGGCAAACATAGAGCGGCAAACGGCACCGAACACAAGCCGGCACGCGATCCGCACACGGATTCACATCAAAAAGATGGCCTAGTTAGATCTATCTACGGGCCAAGAAAGCAAGCTCTAGTAAGCAATGCAACACATCAAGTATCCGAATATTATGGTACACCTAAATATAGGTGTGCCGCACACCCCCTATGTTTCACCGATGAGGTTCTGGATTATGAATTTCCAGCGGGATTTAAACCCGTAAACATAGAGGCATACGACGGAACAACAGACCCTGGAGTCTGGATCGAGGATTACATCCTCCTCATACACATGGCTAGAGGAGATGACCTCCACGCCAGAAAATACTTACCCCTCAAGCTCAAAGGGCCAGCCCGGCATTGGCTCAAAAGCCTCCCTGAAAACACCATTGGAAGTTGGGAAGAGCTCGAGGACGCTTTTCGGGCAAATTTTCAAGGGACCTATGTCCGACCTCTGGATGCAGACGATTTAAGTCACATAACTCAACAACCCGGAGAGTTAGCCCGAAAATTCTGGAACAGATTCCTTACTAAAAAGAACCAAATAGTCGACTGTCCGGACGCCGAAGCCTTAGCAGCTTTCAAACACAACGTCCGAGACGAATGGCTCGCCAGACACCTCGGCCAAGAAAAGCCAAGAACAATGGCCACATTAACAAGCCTCATGACCCGCTTTTGTGCGGGAGAGGATAGCTGGCTGGCAAGATCCAGTACCAGCGACCCAAGTACATCCGAAGTCAGGGATGGAAACGGGAAACCGCGACGCAGCAAGGACCAACGCCAGACAAAGGGAAACAGCCCGAAGAGCACGACAGTCAACGCCGGATTCAAAAGCTCACGGCAGAATCATACAAAACTGCCCCTTAAGGATAACAGGGATGAGCTATCTAACTTAAACAAAATCTTGGACAAGACATGCCAAATCCACAATACTCCCGGGAAGCCTGCAAATCATACCCACAGAGATTGTTGGGTCTTCAAGCAGTCCGGCAAACTCAACGCTGAACACAAGGGGCTCGACACACCAAGCGAGGACGATGACGAACCCCACAAGCAGAGCACCGGAAAACAAAAGAATTTCCCACAAGAAGTCAAAACAGTAAACTCACTTTACGTGACAAAAGGGAAAAACAGAATGGCCCCCATAGAGATACACACCATGCGGCCTATCCCAGAGGAGTCCCGCCACTGGTTATTAAAACCGATCACCTTCGACCATCAGGGTTACTCTAGAAGTATCCGGAATGCAGGATGGACTGCCCTGATATTAGGTCCGATAATCGACGGACTCCAATTTACACAAGTCCTAATGGACGGCGGCAGTGATCTAAACCTGCTATATCAGGACACAATCCGCAAAATGGGTATAGACCCAGCCAAAATTCGCCATACCAACACTTTCTTTCAAGGGGTAATGCCAGGCCCATATGCCCATTGTACGGGCTCTCTACTGCTAGAAGTTGTGTTTGGCTCACCCGACAACCTCCGCTGCGAAAAGTTAAACTTCCACCTCGCCCCATTTGCATGTAGCTACCAAGCTCTACTGGGACGCGAAGCTTTCGCCCGCTTTAACGCAATATCGCATTACGCATCCCTTACACTAAAAATGCCCGGTCCGCGAGGCATCATCTCCTTAAAGGGAAATACCGAGTGTTCCTCGAGCGCGGAAGATAGTGTGACTGCCTTGACAGCCACACACTAAACCGGCTTCACCAATCAAAGCACCTAAATAGGTCGTCCAGACCCCGGACACGGCTAGACGAGTCCGGTGTAAACATACAAGGGCTTACTAGCTGCATACCCCTGTGCAAGGGGCTCCGCGCATGTACAACAAGAGACAATAAAGCTCAATTTTATTCACTTTTTTTTGAATCGTACCTTGTTTATTTAACATAACATACACTTTCGCACGATCTTTTTCAACTAAGTTCCTCTCTTTTACAAATGAACACCGTGCTACACCCGTCCAGGATACGGCAGAACGGAGACACAGGCGCAGACGTGCAGTAGGGACCCGTGACAAGGATTCTTTTCAGATTAAGACCCTGCGTAAACCTTTTTTACTGTCTCTTGTTGATACACATCCCCAGGTTTCTTGCTATAACCGAGGAGGAGGCTGGCATTTTGGCATGGGCCACGTCAGAATTTTGCGCGTACCTGGACACCAAGGGCTTATTACCAAGGGCGTTGTTCGGCCCGTTTTCATAAAGACCGAATACCTTAGGGAGTGTTCGGTGTCTCGAGTTAGGCCTTATATGCATCAGCTCTGAATCATGTCTTTGGTCAAATGTTGGGTTTGCCCGGCTCCTGTGTTTTGCTGCCTTACGTTCCGCTCTATCGGCTAAGGCGGCACCAGGAGAACTACTGCGATTGTGCCCCGGTTCGGGCAGGCGAGCACCTCAGTAGAGAAAGCCGAAAACTGACTGTCATGATTTAGCGTGAGACTGGTCAACCACTCGATGACCCACCGGAATCTTTAGGATTCCTCCGCCTTGACGAAGGGTCGTTTCCCGGTCAGGCACTTACGCGCCCCGAATTCGGGTGAGCGCGGTGCCCCTAGGGGCTATATAGTAGCCCCATCGTCAAACTCCTATGGCTAAGTGAAAGTGATAAAGCATTATAGTCCGGTTGCCTAGTTTGCCGCGCTACCACCTCCTTTATAGGACCAAGACGTTGGATCAAGTGTGAAAATGCGCCTTTTGCAAACACCCCCACATTATATGTGTGGGGGCTGAAGCCAAAGACTGCCATCTTTCAGGTTATATACACATATACATTAACGGCAGCACAGGAGGTATTTTAATTCTTGAAGGCACAAGTATAAAAAGCTTTTATATTTCATCGAAACATTGTTTCACAACAATACATGTTATTAGAACATAATATCCTTCGAGCAATGCGTCTCTATTAAACGAGTGCCCTGCAGAACTTCCTGAAAATAGTGCTCGACAGGTACTCGGCTTTCGTCCGAATCTTGGGATGCAACATCGGTGGCCTTCATCTCCGCCCAGTATGTCTTGACATGGGCAAGAGCCATCCCCGCACCCTCTATGCATCCCGACCTCCTCATTGCATTGATATGCGGCACTGCACCAAGGAACTGCTGCACCAAGCCAAAATAACTCTTTGGCTCGGGCCTCTTCGGCCACAAAAGACTCACGACATCCTTCATGGCAAGTCCGGATAACCTATTCAGCTCCGCCCATTCGGCCAAACGGTCGGTTAAGTGGGCGCTCTGGGTTATGGAACTGCGACCAAAAAACCTTTTCCATTTCGTGATCCTTTTCATCTTGGAAGTGTTTGGCCGCGTCCGCGGCACTTGCCGCCAAGTCCAGATAAGCATCCTCCGCACTCCACAGCCGGTCCAACTGAGCATATTTATGATCCATGAATTTCCTCTGCGGCAGAAAGGGCTTTCCAGCCGCAATATCTCCGGCCTGACGCAGCTCCTCCTTCATAGCTCTCATCGCAGAGCGAGCATCCTTGGCCTCGATAGTGGCCTTCTTCAGGTCCTCTTGTACCGCTCGATCTTCTTTTTCAAGAAGCTTGCAGTGGTCGGCAGCATTCTTCAACTTCACGGCCATCTCGGCCATTTCATTCTTGCATCGGCAGTGAGCAGCCTGTTCGGCTTTTAGCTCTTCGGCCGCCTTCAAGGCAGCCGCATCACTCTTTCTGGCCTGCTCCTTAGCTCGGGCGAGCTCCGCCCGAAGGTTCTCCATGGCAGCGGCACCATCTGCATCAATCATACACGTTGTAAGGCACGGGCATCAAGCTCCCTTACCAGGTGTCCGCGGAGAAATTGCATACCTTGTGACTCGTCAAGTCGCTTATTGACAAGCACGATGTCGGCATCCGCCACGTCAAGTTGCCGCTCTAGTTTGGCAAATTCATCAGTCCGGCTAGCCACCGGACCCTTCGCCACCTACATAGGACGGGCGACATATTATACCTGCGATTATGATCCTCGGCGCGCTGTCATTTTTTGACAACACACCGAGCCTCAGGGGCTACTATCTACACAGGGCGCATTTTATATGTGGAACTGTCAGAAGGTACATCATTTTGCGTACCTCAAAACCTGTCAGTAAACTTCTGACGGCTTCATGCAATCCGCTCTCAGCGGATGAAATCCTTTCAATCACCGTACCCATTAATGCATGGTGATCTTCTGTGATAGATGCTCGCCCGAGCAGATCCTTCAGCTCCTCCGACCGTACACCAGGTGGTGTCGGACTGGTCCGATGGCCTTTTTCGAAGGCCGGACGCAGAGGGCTTTGGGGGGACATACGACTGCCTTCCGGCCTCGCCGGACTCGGAGAAACCCTCCGCGACGACACCTCAGGGTCGCCCGCCTCGCAAGACGGTACGGCAGGGGGAGGCGTTTCGCTCTCTATCATCTCCGGTCGGATCCCCCGAAGATGAGCTCTGCTGAGAATGGCTGAGATCCGAACTACAAGGTAAAATTTCGGTTATATTCATCAGAAATAAGACAGGGGTATCCTTTATTTTAACTCCCCTTTTTTACTTACGGCTCGGTGGAGGGCTGATCCCCTTGGGGGCACAATGCGGCCGAGGCATCTTTCGGTGCAGGACCCTCTGACGAAGATTTCTTCCCCCGCTTTGAGACCATGATCTCCGGGTCTTCAGAGGCGTTCCTCTTCTTCCCTTGGATGGAGGGATTCTCGATCCCTCCTTTCCTGACAGCCTCCTTCGTGGAGGCGGTAGCTTCCTTGTTCCCCCTTCACCTTCTTCCGAAGGCGCAACCTCCAGCATCCTGGTTAACACGGGATCCGGCGTGGTCTCAGGGAGGGGGGCCGGACACCTGATTAACTTTGCTTTCGCTATCCACTCCTGTTCAAGGGACAACTCTTTTGAGGGCAAATTCATGATAAATATGGGATAGCGTGTCCGGGTATAGGGCTACTTACTTGAGTATCTGGGCGATTGCAGCTCAGACCTGCGTCCTCGGTCAAGTCCGGACACATCACTTGTGATCCGAAGAAAAGCTTATACATCTCCACGGGCGTTGCGCCCATAAAATGTTGGAGAGCTCATGGTCCCTCCGGGTTAAATTCCCACAGGCGGAGGGGGCGACGTTTGCAGGGCAGGATGCGATGAATCAGCATGACCTACGCTACTACGACCAGAGTGATTTCTCTCTCTAGGAGGTCTTGAATGCGGCCTTGCAACAAGGGCACGTCCTTGGACGGCCCCCAGTCAAGTCCTCTATTGACCCATGACGCCAGCCGCGGTGGAGGACCCGAGCGAAAGGCAGGCGGCGCCACCCATTTGGTGCCCCTGGGAGCTGTGATATAAAACCATTCTTGTTGCCATAGGCTGAGCTCCTCTTGGAAAGAGCCCTCGGGCCACAATCTTCGGCTCCACTTTGAAGGTCTTGAGCCACAATCCGAAGTGAGGGGTAATGCGGAGGAAGGCTTCGCATACGACAATGAACGATGAGATGTGGAGGATGGACTCCGGATCCAAGTCGTGAAATTCCAACCCATAATAAAACATGAGCCCCCTCACGAAGGGGTCCGTTGGGAAGCCTAGCCCCCGAAGGAAGTGAGACGCGAACACCACGCTTTCACCAGGCTTGGGAGTGGGAATAACCTGCCCTTGGGCAGGCAACCTATGCGAAGTTTCGCCGGTTAGATACCTGGCGTCTCTTAGCTTTAGCATGTCTTCTTCCGTAATGGAGGAAGGCATCCACCGGCCTTGCAGGTCGGAGCCGGACATCATCAAAGGTCCGAAGCGCCTGAATCTGGAGCTTTGGGTGTTGGAACTCGAGGCGAGGGGCGGATTCGATTGAGATTAAAAGAAAGGAGTGGAGCCTTGGTCTCTTTATAAAGAGGTTGAATACCAAGAGCCTTCCCCGTGACCATTCGGGACTCGCCTTCGATAGAGGAGACGTGCCAACGGGCACGACTGGGTTACCCATGCCCGTATTAATGAGAATTCCGGAATAAGGGGACATGATCTCTGCTTTGACGAGACGTGCCAAGGAAACCGCCTCGCTAAACGCGCTGAGGTGGGACAGTAAAAACGATTCGAATAAAGGCTTGGCCATGGTGTGATGTCACGCCACGAAATACATCAGCAGATTGAATTTGTGTAAATATTATTCTCTCTACGGTGGTATGTGGAACTTATTTTGCAGAGCCGGACACTATCCTTGTGTTCAAAATCTTCTATGAAGTATTCGGAGGAGGAACCCGCCTTGCAATGCCGAAGACAATATGCGCGCCGGACTCATCGTCATTGAAGCTTGGTTCAGGGGCTACTGAGGGAACCCTGGATTATGGGATGTCCGGATGGCCGGACTATAGCCTTTGGCCGGACTCCTGGACTATGAAGATACAAGATTGAAGACTTCGTCCCGTGTCCGGATGGACTTTCCTTGGCGTGGAAGGCAAGGTTGGCGATACGGATATGTAGATCTCCTACCATTGTAACCGACTCTGTGTAACCCTAACCCTCTTCGGTGCCTATATAAACCGGAGGGTTTTAGTCCGTAGGACACAACAACAATCATACCATAGGCTAGCTTATAGGGTTTAGCCTCTCTGATCTCGCGGTAGATCTACTCTTGTACTACCCATATCATCAATATTAATCAAGCAGGAGTAGGGTTTTACCTCCATCGAGAGGGCCCAAACCTGGGTAAAAACATCGTGTCCCTTGTCTCCTGTTACCATCCGCCTAGACGCACAGTTCGGGACCCCCTACCCGAGATCCGCCGGTTTTGACACCGACATACGCCTTTGACTTTCACCATATGGGATTTGACCAATCAACGTTTTCACCTGGTTGTGATAGGTCAGCCCATAGGAACACTTGAGAACAAGGTTTGGGGCAAACCCACCATATAGATTCTCTCCGTGTCGACCCAACGTGGCCGTTTTCCACCTCCAAGTGTTGACGGCATCGCCGTCCATGAAGGGGTCACACTTCGGAGCCGGTTGCCGGGTGTTTGTGCCTGCCACCACAATCCTTGAAACAATCTGATGGATGTAGATATAAAATTTGTCTCGATTGGCCAAGGAACAAAAAATATACAAAAAATTCAAAACAAAAGGGTGTTTTCTATAAGTTTGAAGCAAACGTGATTTAAGTTTGTTCAAATTTGAAACATAGTATAGCAACAGAATCCTTTCAATATTATGATAACAAAACCATATAAAATTTGTCAAAATCGATCCAAGTATCAATTACTTATGCTTTTAACAAAGTATATGCAAAAGTACACGAGGTCACATTTCTAACATACTCAAAAGCAAAAACAAACTGGATATTCATAAACTATGGAAAATTCTACCCTGTATAATTTGTGTATGTTTAAGTTTAGATAAGTTAGATTTAAATTATTCAAATTTTAAATTAAAAAGATAAAAAATAGAAAACAGATGATATCTATGCCTACGGCCATGCCATAGGCATAGTTCTCGGGGCTACCAGGAGGCACCACGTGGCGGGGCTATGCCTACAGCCTTGCCGTAGGCATAGATGGAAAACTATGCCTACGGCTTTGCCGTCGGCATAGCTCTGGCACGTGACAGCTCCTAGTAAAGAAAACAGATGATATTTATGCCGACGGCCGCCGTCGGCATAGATTTGACGGCATCAGCCCGCCGTCCGTCCCCGGGCAACTAGGGACACCTCTATGCCGATGGCCTAACTATGCCTACGGCTGCCATAGGCATAGATCGATGTATGCCGACGGCTTTACTATGCCTACGGCTGCCGTAGGCATAGATGGAGCGACGACGACGGCTTTTCTATGCCTACGGTATTCGCCAGGCCATCGGCATAGCTCCATCTATGCCTACGGCAGCCGTCGGCATAGATGAGGCCGTAGGCATATAAGGTTATTCTGGTAGTGTTTTCCTTGTCAGATTTTTTTGAGGAATCTCGCAGACTTTATTCAATCAAAGAAATAGTCATAGGTACAGATGTTGGGTCATGAGGTGTGCCCAACCAAATATGACGCCCTATACCTAGCTTACAAGCATATTTAGCGAGATTATGAGCCTCGAAGTTGAAGTTCCAACGATCATGAACAAAAGAGCAAGAGCTAAAATTATTACAATGACTCAGTATTTCATGCACAATGGATGCATTTGGGCCTCCGGTGCCCCTGTTGATGTCATTAACCACCTCCTGGGGATCCGAAGCCACATAGATGTTCCCTGCTCCAAGGTCGTCGGCGAGTGCTAGTGCCTCCCGACAAGCATATGTCTCCAGAAGAAGGGGATCCCGCGTGTGATGATAAACCACCGCCGATGATCCCAAGTAGACGCCGTCCTGGTCCCGTCATAGAACTACTACTGCTCCTCCTCTGCTTCGCCTTGCCAGCGCCCCATCTACATTGATCTTTACGCTGCCAGCCGGCGGTCGAAGCCATCGCAATGGCCTTTCTTGGGCGAGTGATATAGGCGCTGGATGATACTCATGTGCGTCGATTCATGATGCATGCAGGCTTTAGGGCCTCCTCCACGGCCCGTTCAAACAGCCCTTTAATCACACACCAGATTTGTTTAGTGCCCACGTATCCCAAATTCCCCTAATTCCGTAACAATCCTTTCCTTCGCTGGTCTATCGAACACAGCGAGTCAGCGACCCACCGGTGCTTGTGTGCCGTCGTCCCTCCATCGAGCCCTCCCGTCGATCTGCACCACCAGCATGCTATGCTCCACCTTTACTCTGCATCTCAGCCCTGGTGCCTCATCCGCCCTGCCGCTGAGGAGAACTCCATGGCGGAGAGGAGAAGTAGACAATCCTGGAGGAGAACCAGCCGAAGGAGAGGCTGCTGTTGCAGCTCGTACTGTCTCACCTTCCCTTATCGGCATCAACAACTCCATGGTGCACGGTGCACGGTGCACGCCTGCCTCGCGTCCTGAACTATACCCTAGATTTATTTTCCTCCTGTTTCTTTTCAACTATGAACTGCAAATCTACAGAATGCAGCCAATTGTTGCTTTTATTTTGAATTGCATTGCTGACACCGGCTAAGAATGTACTGTACTCTACTCAATCTGATCTATCTTTATATCTTGTGTTTGCCCACTGATTTGTGTTTGACCTTACCAAAAGTCCTAGACAACAACTACTTTCGATAAAATTTCTTGTCTAGATCTGAAAAATGTGCTCTCACATATAGGTGGTAGCATTGGCAATTCTCAATTTTAAAATTGTGTGCTTCCGTTATTTACAAGCTGTATGTTGAGATTATGAATATGATGGTTCCAAATATCCATGCTTCATATATATGCATCATACTTGTGCTTCTTCCCTGCTTCTACTTTTTGGTATTCTTGTTTTATCTTGAGATAGCATGATGCGTTCAAATATCCATGCTTCCTAAACATTATAGATGTGCTTCTTCAGTCTAGATAGCTTGTGTCAATACTCCACATTAGGCTTGCAAATTTAGTGTTCTAACTGAAAATAGCTCATTCTTATCCATGTTTATGATTATATTAACAACAGCCTATGTCCATATTATTGTCTAGCACAAGGTTTTGACTTTCGGTTTGTGAAGTTTTTCGCCCCAGACCGAGATGGCCGAATTTCGGCCATTTTCAAAAATTTCGACTGAAATTTGACCAAAAATTGGCTTACATTTGACCAAATTTTGACCAAATTCCATATTTTCTGCGGTAGATATTTTTCGCCCATGGCCGAGATGGCCGAAATTCGGCCGAAATCTGTTTTTCTCGGCCGAAATTCAAAACATAGGTCTAGCATTGGGTATATCTTAATTTATTCACGAAGCACATCCTTATGCATCTGATCATGTTAGCAAACAGCTTTTTATGCTTCCGGTGTGTCTTATATGTTACCCCAGGATTTGTTCATCTAACCATTGTAAGTCGCTGCCACTTCTGTTGTACAAACACTTTGCTTTGCGCGAGAACGGACTTTTAGATCCCGGGTGCCTAGACACCCGGTTATCTGGACCGTTCGTCCATTTTGGGTGCTTCGAGATCTGTGCCAAGCCTGAAACGATTAAATATAATAGCAGGTCTGGTTCTTGATCAGGTGCGGGATGTTCTGCACAATCGAAATAAACTAGGTCTAGTACAGCCCTATTGTTACACACCTGCACCCACCTACTCCCTAAAAATATGTGTGGTTGATATGACATGTCTACATGCTAGAGTATTCAGAGGGAGATATAGGTGTCGGCCATTGTTTCAAACGAGCGACCAGACGTGACGTATTCAATCCCCTTCCCTTCTCAACTGTCCCCCACCGCTTCCTGCGCCGCCCAACACTATGATAAACACATGAATACAACCTGCATGAATAGTTAAGCAGGTGGAGCTAAAATTAAGCACGTCGCACTGCAAGTCAGTATATGTAATCCACGTTCTATGCAAAGCAGTTGCTCATGGGAACACTCAAAAGTGAAAAACAAATCCACTGAAGTTTGACTGTTAGTTAAATTAATACCGGTGCTATTTTATTTCCCTTATTGTTTTTTATCCTTACTGCCTCTGATACATGCATCAGAATAACACATTGTATTGCAAACTGTTGGCACCTACTCCTGATCCTTACTGTTTTTCATTCATACGCTAAATAGGGCAATTGGTACTAGATTAGTTCATGGGTGTTAATCGCGGCCAGAGTAAATATTTTGGCAGTGTGCCAACTTTTATGCAGAGCAAAGCTATAGAGAATGTTTCCCTTTTTCAGATGACTGCTACCAGAGGATTACAATTGTGCAATAGCAAGATAATTATGCCATAAACCTGTCAACTTAAAGATATAAACAAGTTGTTCAAAAAATAAAATCAATTATTATATTCATGTTTTCCGTTTATCCTGCCTGGAAATTTCCAGTATATGTTCCCTGATGGTAACTTGAAATATGCTATCTTTGGTCCTGTACGTATTTTCCATATAAAACATATACTTTGCTGCCTATATGTGCCTGGTTCAGTGATATTCAAACCGGTGTTTACGAAGGTGCACTGTACATTTTGAATATTTTCTTCAGAATTTCTCTGCTATAATATGATAATTAAGGACAATACACGTGGATTATAACTTTCGTCTATTTGAGCATCTCCTTCAGGCTAGGTAGTACAAAAGGGAGAAAAGAACACCTTACCTATTAACATATAAGTATAATTTTCATCTACGTTTGCTGATGTCATGTTTCTAGTGTGGCTCTTCGTTTTGATATTGTGGGCGTATTATAAATGGTACTCATTATTTTCCTTACAGTTTAGAGTCACTATTGAGCCTAAACTTCTTAGAGTGTATTTTTGCTTGTTCTTTTCATCAATTTAGCCTTTCCTTACTATCTCATAAAAACGGTTTGAATCCATAAATTCTTTTCATCAGCTGTGCCTAGCTATGTGATTCATGAATCTGAAGGTCAAAACATTCAGCAGTTGCAACATATATCTATCATGTCAAAATATGTAAGTTCTAAATTCAACTCATAGCTCGAGATACAAAATAGAAAGATCATGGGAAATACCCTTTGGCTCCCGTAGGTATAGATATAGTAGTTAGTTTAAACCAGGCTATGAATAGAGCCCGTTAGCACTATCACATCTAAATTCGTTATTTTTGTTTCACTTGTTTTTTTTTTGGCGAAAGTTTTTTGTTTCTCCTGTTGTGTGTTGAATGTACCGTTAAAATTATGTCGCATATCAGATGTATGCTATATCTATATAGTTAATTATTTTAGATTTTTTTAATTCATAACACAAGTTTTTACGTTCAGTGCACCGGAAGCACAATAATCCCCACTCATAGGATACGCTCTCTTGTTCATTGACCATGGAAATAGCCAGTGGGTCTCGGGTCCCATTGCACCCGAACTGAAAAAATGAGAATTTAAAATGAGAAAAAGAGTCAGAAAATTCTGAAAACAAATTGTGACAAATATGACTTAGTGCAACACTCATGTGAAAAGATACGCAAAAGAATGGCTATGGTGGGATTCTGGATGAAATAAATCCAAAATTGATATACTATATAAAAGTTATTATTCACATCTTTTGGACTTATACTTTTTTTATTTCACGAGGAAAGCACGAGAGTCATTCGTCCACGAACCTTTTTACACGAGTAATACGCTAGGCCATGTTTGTTAGAAAAAGGTTTAAGAAAGTTTTGATTATTTTTAAAAAGAATTAAAATGTTTTCTCAATTCAGATGTATTTGCCCATATTTCAAAGATCACCAACATCAGTCGATCACTACATCCCACTCTGGATCATTGACTAATTGCTCCTATTGTAAGTCTGCCACGGTTTACTCTCAAGGCGCATTTATTTACACGAAGATATGAAAACAAAGAACGGCCACGTGCCGTCAAAGAAGACTGGACATCAGAATGGCAACTCCAAATTTAAAACTCAACAGATCAAGTGGCTCGTATGGGCCCCGCCATGATGAGCAGCAAGTAGTGTGGCATGGCGCGATGAACATGCATCTGGGACACGCTGCGACACCACTGCGAGTGCGAGCGCTGTTCACAACACAGCATGGCAAGGACAAGTACCTGGAACACCGACTGGCACGTTCTCACCAACCGGCATACATAGTGCTACTGCTGTTCCCAAGACAATGTTATAGTGCAACCTATTCCTGGGACAATATCACAGTCCGAACAATATTTTTGTGGTTTATAGATTTCTCTACACTGTTTTAGGGCATTTTGAAATGGGACCCTTGAAACATCTCCTACGTCCACGACTTCTATCCGGAGACTTGGAAGTAAAACAGGAGGGGCTCTGCGGACGTCCGAAACACTATTGCGTAAACGTCTGGTACCTCAAACCGACCCAAAGCCTCTCATGTGCTAGCGCCCGCGTCCTCTCCCAGGAGAAGCATTTGTCGCACATTAATGTCGGTCAGCATCGTTCCAGAGTGTCAACGCTGCATACATGCAGGTGCAATGCGACCTCTTACGGGAGCCAACATTAAAGTGATGGGCCGGTCAAGAGCGCCGCGCATGCCGACTCCTAGTATCTGCGCATGTTCAATACCAGTGCAACGTGACTTGACAGGACGGGGCGACTATCTATGGAATTTCAAACCAGACACCCGCTCGTCCGCCTATCAGCACAAAATAGGCATGGTGAATCCACCCCGGCGCCCCCCTTAACACAACCCACAGCTTGAACCCGCCCCTTAACACATATATACCTGGTAAAATCAGCGCACAATTATTGGACTTGGTACATTCGGTCGCCATAATGATACTCTTGTATGTGGTACATTATATGGAAAACTGTATACTTGTACCAGGTACATTTAGGCATACATGTACCTGATACAATCAGTGCACAATAACTGGACTTGGTACATTCAGCCGCCACAATGAGACTCTTGTACGTGGTACATTGTATGGACAACCGTATATCCGTACCAGGTACATTTAGGCATACTTGTACCTGGTACAACCAGCGCACATTAATTGAACTTTGTACATTCGGCCACCACAATGATACATTTTTATCTGGTACATTATATGAACAACCGTAGACTTGTACCTGGTACATCTAGGCATACCCGGACCTTGTACAATCAGCGCGCAATAATTGTACTTTGTACATTCAGCCGTCACAATGATACTCTTGTATACGGTACATTATATGGACAACCGTATACTTGTACCGGTACATTTAGGCATACATATACCTGATACAATCAGCCCACAGTAATTATACTTGGTACATTTAGCTGTCACAGTGATACTCTTCTACGTGGTACGTTATATGGACAACCATACTTGTATCAGGTACATTTAGGCATACTTGTACCTGGTACAATCAGCGTGCGGTAATCGGACTTTATACATTCGACTGCTACAATGATACTTTTGTACATGGTACATTATATGGACAACCGTATACTTGTACAAAGTACATTTAGGTATATGTCTCCTCACTTGAAATCGGGACGAGCACCCATATAATGAGGAGACATATGATTAATGCTCTTGTAGCGGTATAATGTACCTTGTATTAGTCATATGCTTTTGCAGCGGTACATTTAGGTATATGTCTCCTCTCTTGTACAAAGTATATTATATGGACAACCATATACTCGCACTATACCGCTGTAATGGTGCCACGAGATTAATGCTCTTGCAGCGGTATGGTGAGCATCATCGCAATCGTTAGAGTTGTTATTAATCATACATACGATAACCGCATAGAACTCCAGCACCCCGGCCGCTTTACGTCCGTCCCCCATGCTTATGACCCGTGGTCAAAACTGCACCCGCCCGGACCCCCGCACATACATTAATACAACTTTATCTCCATCTATTTTCTCTCTTGCCAGTGGCGCCATTCCAACACCGTGGCCGCCTCGCCCATACTTGAACTCCGTTACTCCGTCACCTACATTGATACTCTCGGGATCCACGACGCTTCTCCTCCTCCACCGGTCCAGGCCACTTCTCCATCCACCGCGACGATACCATTAGCCCATACGGTAGTCACCATGTCCGGCAAGTGTTAGTGGGATTGCTCGTGCTAAATTGTGTTGTATCTTCCACTATGAAACAATGGATTCAGATATGAAGTAAATATACAAGCACAATGTTGAGTCGTCTAATAACTCTTCCGGCAAGGAGGGCTACTCGGATGAGATGCACTATGTTGGAGAGTAATATTCGTTGTTACTCATAACTTGTACCTGGTACATTAACCAATCAAAAGCATACATGTACATGGTACAATCAGCGGACAATAATTGGGCTTGGTACATTTGGCCACCACAAGGATAGTCTTGTACCTGGTACATTAAGTGGATAACCGTATGCTTGTACCTGGAACATTTAGGCAAACTTGTACCTGGTACATTAAGTAGATAATTGTATACTTGTACCTAGTATATTCATGCATACTTGTACCTGGAACATTCTTTTTTGTGGGTGAAGAAACAAAATTAGGTTGACATTTGGTCTTCAATATTTCTTGCACGGGTCAAAATGCTTAACATTCTTGCCTTAAAATTTGCACATAGCATTTTGATATGACTAAGATCACATAAAATAATTCTGCCTGGATTTATTTTTTTGACATTTGAAAATTTATTTTGGGGACCGGGAGCATATACTCCCAGGAGCAAAATTGAATTTCTAACATTTATTTTTCTCCAATTTACTATCCCTGGCTTGTAGATGCTCATAGCACTTGTACCAGGTACATATGCCCCAGGATGTCCCTGGTACATGATGATTAGAATGACACCAGTAGGTGTTGTGAGAACAAGTTATGGTCATGATGTGCGCCGGTGCATCCACATGCGTTTGTGGGTCCATGGATTGTAGATGGTCTTATCACTTGTACCAGGTACATATGCCCGGGCAGGTGTTTCGGGTACAATATGATTAGAATGATGCAAGTAGGTGTTTCGGGTACAAGTTATGGTCGTGATCTGCGCGGGTGCGTCCGTGTGCGTTTGAGGGTTCGTGGATACGAGATGCTCTTATCACTTGTACCGGGAACATATGCCCGGGCAGGTGTTCCTGGTACAAAATCATTACAATAATGCGAGTAGGTGTTCCGGCTACAAATTATGGTCGTGATGTGCGCGGGTGCCTCCGCAGGCGTTTGAGTGTCCGTGGTTGTAGACACTCTTCTCACTTGTACCAGGTACCTATGCTGGGGCAAGTGTTCCTGGTACAATATTATTAGAACTCGTCGGTAGGTGTTCCAGGTATATGTTATGGTCGTGTTGTGCCCGCGAGCGTCCGCAAGTGTTTAAGGGTCCGCATTTGTTGTCCGTGGGTTGTAGATGCTCTTAGCACTTGTACCAGCTGGTACATATGCCCCAGGATGTCCCTGGTACATGATGATTAGAATGACACCAGTAGGTGTTGTGAGAACAAGTTATGGTCATGATGTGCGCCGGTGCATCCACATGCGTTTGTGGGTCCATGGATTGTAGATGGTCTCTTATCACTTGTACCAGGTACATATGCCCGGGCAGGTGTTCCTAGTACAATATGATTAGAATAACGCCAGTAGGTGTTTCGGGTACAAGTTATGGTCGTGATGTGCGCGGGTGCGTCTGCTTTGTAGATGCTCTTATCACTTGTATCAGGTACCCATGCTCGGGAAAGTATTACTGGTAGAACATTACTAGAACGCGTCAGTAGGTGTTCCAGGTACAAGTTATGGTCATGTTGTGCCCGGGAGCGTCCGCATGTGTTTGAGGGTCGGCATTTGCTGTCTGTGGTCTGTAGATGCTCTTAGCACTTGTACCAAGTACATATGCTCGAGGAGGTCCCTGGTACATAATGATTAGAATGATGCCAATAGGTGTTCCGGGTACAAGTTATGGTCCTCATGTGCACGGGGTGCGTCCGCCGGTGTTTGAGGGTGCGTGGAATATAGATGCTCTTATCACTTATACCAGGTACATATGCCCGTCCAGGTGTTCCGGGTACAACATGATTAGAATGATGCCAGTAGGTGTTCTGGGTATAAGTTATGGTCGTGATGTGCACGGGTGATTCCGCATGTGTTTAGGTGTTCATGGTTTGTTGATGCTCTTATCATGTGTACCAGGTACCTATGCTCGGGCAAGTTTTCCTTGTAAAACATTATTAGAACGCGTCAGTAGGTGTTCTAGGTACAAGTTATGGTCGTGTTGTGCTCCGGTGCGTCCGCGGGTGTTTAAGGGCCCGCATTTGCTTTCTGTGGATGTAGATGCTTTTAGCACTTGTACCAGATACATATGCCGCGGGAGGTCCTTAGTACAACATGATTGCAATGACGCCAGTAGGTGTTCCGGGTACAAGTTATGGTCGTGCTGTGCGCGGGTGCGTTTGCAGGCGTTTGAGGGTCCGTCGTTTGTAGATGCTCTTATCACTTGTACCAGGTGCATATGCCCTGGGAGGTCCCAGGTGCAACATGATTAGAATGGCGCCAGTAGGTGTCTCGGATACAAGTTATGTCCGTGATGTGCATGGGTGCGTCTGCAAGCGTTTGAGGGTCCGTGGATTGTAGATGCTCTTATCATTTGTACCATCTACCTACACCCAGTCAAGTGTTTCTAGTACAACCTTATTAGAACACGTCAGCAGGTGTTCTAGGTACAAGTTATGATCGTGTTGTGCCCTAGCACGTCCACGAGTGCTTAAGGGCCCGCATTTGCTGTCCGTGGCTTGTAGATCCTCTTAGCACTTGTACCAGATGCATATGCCCCAGGAGGTCCCTGGTACATGATGATCAGAATGACGCCAGTAGGTGTTTCAGGTACAAGTTATGCTCGTGATGTGCATCGTTGCGTTCGCAAGCGTTAGATGGTCCGTGCTTTGTAGATGCTCGTATTACTTGTACCAGGTACATATGCCCCGGGAGGTCCATGGTACAACATGATTAGAACCACGCTAGCAGGTCTGTCGTTTGTAAATGCTCTTATTACTTTTACCTGGTACATCAAGTGGACACCTTATACTTGTACCTGTGCATTCAGGCATACTTGTACCTGGTACATTCAGGCGACCCCGCCATACAACACCCAACATAATAATAGTACTGACATGGTCAATAAAAAATAAAGAAAGCTTTTTTTCGTGAACATCGAGAAACTCATGCGGCCGAGGTACCTGGTACATTAAATGGATAACGTACCTGTACATTCAGGCATACCTGTACCTGCTATATTCAGACCACCCGACTATACAACACCAAATATAATAATGGTACTAACATGATCAATAAAAAAATGAAGAAAGCTTCTTTGTGTGAACATTGAGAAATTCATGCGGCCGAGGTACGTCGTTCGAACACTTTCCGGACAACATTCACGAGCTTCTCACATCCGTCTGTGTCGAACACAGACGACTCCCATTGTGCACACACATATGTCGCGAACACAACCTTATCTCGTTTCTTGATAACGAGACGAGCACCCAACTTGTAATTGTGTCATGAGATTGATGCTCTTACGACAATTAACAAAACTTTAGCTGCATTTATTTTCTTTCCGCCCCACCCACACTTACTTGAACTCTGCTCCGTCATCTACACCGCTAGACTCAGGATCCACATTGCTTCATCTCCTCCCCTGGGTCTAGACCACTCCTCCATCCATTGCAAAGGTACCATTCGCCCATACGCTTTTCACCATGTCCGACAAGTGTTCGTTGGATTGCTCGTGCTAATTTTTGTCGTCCCTTCCACTTTGAAACAATGGATTCAGATATAGAGTAAATATATGAGCACTATGTTGAGTTGTCTGGCGACTCTTTTGACGAGGAGTACTACTCGGATGGGACGCACTATTTTTGGTAGTAATATTGGTTTTTACTCATTACTTGTGCCTGGTACATTAACACATCACAAGCATACATGTACCTGGTACAATCAGCAAACATTAATTGGACCTGATACATTTGGTCGTCACAAGTATAATCTTATACGTAGTACATTATGTGGACAACCGTATTTACTTGTACCTGGTACCTTCAGGCATACTTGTACATGGTACATTAAGTGGTCAACCGTATACTTATACATGATACATTCAGACATACTTGTTCCTGGTACATTATGTAGACAACAATATTTACTTGTATTAGATACATTAAGTGGACAACTGTACACTTGTATGCATCGATACAACTTTATCTGTATTTGCTTTCTCTCTTGTTGGCATCGTCGCTCCAGCGCCCCGGCCGCCGCTCCATTACTTGAACTCCGCGACTCCATCACCTACACCGATACACCTAGGATTCACAACGCTTCTCCTCCGATGATGATGTAGACCACTTCTCCATCCACAAGAAAGGTACCATTCGCTCATATGGTAGTCATTGTGCCCAGCTATTAGTTGGACTGATTGTGCTAAATTTTGTTGTCCCTTCCTATTTGAAACAATGTATTCAAATATGGAGTAAATATACAAGCACTATGTTGAGTGGCCCAACGACTCTTCCGGCGAGGAGAACTACTCGAACGAGATGCCTTATGTTGGACGGCAATATTGGTTGTTTCTCGTAACTTGTACCTGATACATTAACCCATCACAAACATATATGTACCTCGTACAATCAGTGCATAGTAACTGGAGTTGGTACATCCGGCTGCCACAAGGATTCTCTTGTACCTGGTACGTTAAGTAGACAACCGTATACATGTACCTGATACATTTAGGCATACTTGTACCTAGTACATTAAATGGACAATGTATACTTGTACCTGTACATTCAGGTATACTTATACCTGGTACATTCAGGCGACCCCACCACACAACACTCAACATAATAATTTACTAACATGACCAATAAAAAAATGAAGAAGTTTTTTTTCCCGTGAGTATCGTGAAACTCATGTAGCCGAGGTACCTTGCTCGGACATTTCCCGGACAACATTCACGAGTTTCTCGCATCCATCTATGTCGAACACGAACAACTCCCATTGTGCACGCCCATATGTCGTGAACAGAAACTTGTCTCCTTTCTTGATATCGGGACGAGCACCCAACTTGTAATGGTGCCATGAGATTGATGCTCTTGCAGCGGTATAGTGAGTATGATTGTAGTTGTCAGACAAGAGAACAATAGAATCCAATGTAATTTGTTCGAAAACATCACCACCAATTTCTTCAAAAAATAGAATCCAATGTTATTTGACAAGAGAAAATAGCATTTTAAGTGTTGGCGGAGATAAATTATATTAATAAATAAATTATTATTTGCAAAATAATTCGCAATTTTATTTTGAATATACCCCTTCGGTCCTACAGACACAAGGCACCCACGCTAGGGTTTCCTCTACCTCCCGTCGGGCAGCCGCCAACCTGCCTTCCGGTTTATATAATTTCTATATATTAGATCTATCATGAAATATATTTTTATATATTATATTTATTTGATATCGTAGATGTTTGTATTTTTTTAATATAAATTTGGTCAATCTTTGAAGAGCTTCACTTCGGAAAAAATCTAATACGTTGAGTAAAAAAACAGGGGAGTACATCAGGGTACAAAAATTGGAAGACAAACATTTTACCTTTTTTTAGGCTGGTTATAGGCTGCGACTTTGACATTAGCTGTTTGGCTGGGGTCAAATGATTTTTGAGAGTGGGGTCACACACAATATTTGTTAAAGGTATCAGCTGGAAGCCTGAATGTCATTGGTTTCAATTGACACAATCGGCCACGTGGGAGATCCGTCCCTGCTAGACGGCTAGCGTGTGTGTCTCAAGCAACAGGAGCAAAGTAAAAAAAAGTTATTTATTGTTACTATTCAATGACATCTTCTGTGAGCGATGCATGTATTTTAGGATTTCATAAAAATGTTGTTCAACCGGTAGGTATAGAAGAGGTCACACAGCTTTTTACATAACTAAGTGGACAACCGTATACTTGTACCTGGTACATTCAGGTACACTTGTGTCTGGTACATTAAGTGGACAATTGTATACTTATAATGACTTTTCTAACGAGGAGGACTACTCGAATCAAATGCACTATGCGGGGCAGTAATATTAGCTGTTACTCATAACTTGTACTTGGTATATTAACCCATCACAAACATACATGTACCTGGTACAATCAACAC
Organism: Aegilops speltoides; assembly: GCA_021437245.1. Taxonomy (NCBI): domain Eukaryota; kingdom Viridiplantae; phylum Streptophyta; class Magnoliopsida; order Poales; family Poaceae; genus Aegilops; species Aegilops speltoides. Next base: position 506,854,011 of record CM038142.1, read on the forward strand.
ACAATAATTGAGATTGGTACAAGGATACTCTTGTACTTGATACTCTTGTACTCGGCCGCCACAAGGATACTCTTGTACTTGGTACATTAAGTGGACAATCGTATACTTGTACCCGGTACATTTAGACATACTTATATCTAGTACCTTAAGTGGACAACTGTATATTTGTATCTGATACATTTGGACATATTTGTACCTGGTACATTCAGATGATCTCATCATACAACACCCAACATAATAATAGTACTCACATGATCAATAAAAAATTGAGATGATTGATTTTTCTATGAGCATGATGCCACTCATATGACTGTGGTACTTCCTTCGGCCACTTCCCGACAAATTATGGCTTGTTGGCTGTTAAGCATTAGGCCGGACAAACCAGCGGCCGATATTGCGGTGAGACGTGTACAATACAAATGAGGGTTCACAAGGTGGCTATTGTTGATACATACAATACAAATGAGGGTTCACAAGGTGGCTATTGTTGATACAAGTTCCCCCATCCACCTCATCCGATAGATCCTTCTCCTTGTCGTCGTGAACTTAAACCATCAGACACTATTAAATTCTAGGTATTCGGTGTGGTTTACACACCAGGACCGCCACTTATGGTTATCCTTCCATGGATAACGCCGCACGACGCTCCAATATATCATGTGCAAAATAGCCAACAACGACGGAGGCCGGTGCTTCCTAATGGTCGAATATGAGATAATGCGTGGACTAGTTTTTTTTTCATAAGTATCCATCTAAAGTTCAGATACATTTTTTGTTTTTTTGGTAGTTGCAAACAGGGAAAATTATAATTTGATTAAGACCGGCTCACAAATAAAAGGAGCACATAAAAAGATGTTCATTTTTCTTATATACTTCTGATATCATGGCTTTTCCACCTAATCTTCTTGATAAACCATTCGGGGGTTCTCTTTATTCTCAGCATGTACATTTTTTTAAACGGAATCATTGATTTATTTACGGGTCGGGTTCGTTGCTTGCTAACGAGTGGGTCATTGACATTGTGGACCCGAACAGAAGTGGAAGTAAGGCATACGTGACGGCCATTACCACTGCATTGACCGGTCGGGCACGACGGCTTTGCTGATCTCTCAAGTGAAGTACTACCTCCGTCCTGATTTATTGGTCCTCTTTGTATTGTGTATCAAACTTTGATCGTAAATTTAACTAACAAAATACTGATGCATGTTACAAAAAATAATATAATTAAAAACTTTGTTCAAGTAGGAATCCAATGATATAATTTTTAATGACACGCACTAATGTTTTATTAGTTAAATCTATAATTAAAAATTGACACAAAATACGTAGAGAACTAATACACCAGGACGAAACGGGAGCTGACACTGATGTGAACCCCAAAGGGGCACACATTGGCCTGACTACGCTATTCAACCCACGGCGGGATGGTAAACTAAAATGGCAATCAGACCACTAGTACCGTGTTGTCATATCGCTACACTTAACACAAGACCCACGTGACATCCTGCCAATCCTAGGTCTGCATGCAACGCCCTGCCAGTGGGGCCTTTTGTCAATCAATTTAAAAATGCCTACTTACTTTCATAAACTTAACCGGGTCTAGTCTAGCCCAGCCCATTCTGGGAGGATTCCATCTACTGAAAAAAAAGATGAATACGACCAGTCGGTCTGCTGGAGCGAGCAGCAAGGTCCCATGCATCTGCATGCATTGGCCACACCCTGCCATACTGAGCCTTTGCCCTCCGTATTTTGCATGCAGGGAACAAATAACGACAACAATAGATGTGCACCGGATAAAAATCCACAGTTCAATGCATACAGGTAAAACGGTAACTTCTGGCTTGAAAATAATGCGACGTCGACCACCGCTTTGACTCGCCCAGTCGCTGAACAGTGACTTAGCTAGAAGATGGGGCCACGAGTTCTTCTGACGAAGCTAAATAATACTACTACATGCATACCTACACGCCACTGTATGCTGCATGCACAGCTAAATCCATCTGACCACAGGCATACCTACACGCCACAGTACTAGTATTTGTCACCTATCAGTGCTGCTGTAGCGCCGCTGTCAGCTATTCAACCATGGCCTGAATATTGTAGACCTCCTGTCTGGCCTACCCCTGCCAAGCCGCATGCTACTCCTCCTCCCTCCCTCCCGTCGCTGTTGCTCGCCTTAAAAAGGCCAGAGTAATCACGTTAAGCCTGCAAATGACTGCAGCTGCACAGTGGCTCGTGCGAATCGTAACGCAGCTGGACGGACAAGATAATAGGGTGCCGGGACACCCGGGTGCCATCGCACCTTTCCGTTTGCTTCAGTCATTATCATATACTAGTGTGTGCTTCCTTCTTTCACTTAATGCTTCAATCGTAAAGACTTTTTGCTGTACCAGGTTCTAGGTGTGCTTCTTTCTCTAATGTGTTGAGTGTGTACGAGCCGACATCAACCAGGCACTGCCCTAAGTTGCAGGCTGTATAGTGAATGATGTAGACCTCATGTCATGCGTGGATTATGATCAAATTGTCAAGCGCCCGCCACTACACAGTTTACAATGAAGTGGAAAATAGTGTTGTAATAGTCTTTAGTCTTGTTACAAAACAGAGCTATAAATTTTGGTTCATACTAGATTAATTTCTTTCACTGTTTGATGATTCTTGCTATGCATACGCGTGATTTCTTTGCGAAGCAAAGTTCCAATTGGACAGAAAAGATCATCTTCCTTTACACCAAACATTTGGGTCTGAAGCTCCTGAAAATATTCATAGGTCAAATGATTCTGTTGAACAATATGTTTTCGCCTCACTACAAAGTACAATGCTTCCATCGATCAAAATGACTGTTTCCATGGCACAACAGCTATTTTTGCCAGCGCATAAAATCAATCAGAAAAAAGTGTACTGGATGTTATTTGATGGGTATGCATCCATCGGTGAAAGAAATGCTTCCATGGCACAACCATGTTGCATCAGCTTAAAAATGCATCTTAGAAAAATATCCTTGTAGTAGATTTTAGTTGTTGAAAGTAATCATAATTAACCAAAATTACTTTCAGGATACTCCAGGATTCACGGAAGCAATTAAGAGTAGGGTCGCGCTAACTGCCACACGTGTGGCAGGAAGGGAGACGCACCACACGTCTCTAATGTAAACAGATTGCCATGTCATCGCATGCATGCATGCAGGAATCTTTTTGGATTTTCAGTTTTTAAAATGTTTTATCTCTTAAACGAAAAATCCGATTGAAAATCCGTTTTCACCATTAAATCCCTCGCGATGAGATCTTCGAAACTAAATCCCATGTTGATATGTTTTGATGAATTTTTTTAAATTAAAAGTTGCCATGTCTATTGCATATGAATTGCCATGATGTTTACACTGAAGTTGCCATGATATGTTTCAGCTATTTTCTTCTACATTTAAAAGTAAATTTTGACATTTATAAAACGGGGAATTAAGAAACTAGACTTGCCATGAACCATAAACTAAAATTGCCATGATACATGCACGTAAAATTGCCATGGTTCATACAAAAATAATTTTCATGGTCAAAGTCTTGGAGTTGCCATCATCAAAATACTAAAATTGCCATGATCTACAAACTAAAATTGCCACATGCAACTTTAGTTTAAGCCCTATAACAAGTCAGATGTAAACATCGTGGCAACTTCGGCAAAAAAATTAAATCGAAACATATCAACATGGGGTCTAGTTTTGAAGATCTCGTCGAGACGGATTTAATGGTGAAAACGGATTTTGGTTCGCTTTTTATTTAGGAGATACAACATTTTAAGCGAAAACCAAAAAAATTCTCTGATGTCATCTATTCATACGTGGCAAAATGAGTGGTGATGGAGGCATGTGGGCGATGTGCAAACGCCCACACGTGTGGGCGTTAACATTTCCGTAAGAGTAACAATAATCTGAGGCTTCCATCAAGTCGGTGCATGCATCTGGTAGGTGCATCAATTTGGTAGCCTGCCGTGATTTAAGGAATAGTATAACAATCGCTAACCCGGTCCACCTTTACTTCGCCATCGGACGCTCGAGAGAAAAGTAATCCAATGACCCAGGAGTGGTCTGATAGGAAGCTAGGGGTCAGTAGTCTGATGATCCCTAGTGGAAGAGCCAAGCAAGGGGGACAAGAAGTCAACAAGAGCATCGGTTGCCAATTTCCTAGAGTAATGTGTGGCACGAAACTGTAAATCTATGTTAGGTTAGAGGTCCAGTTGAATGTATGGTGTGCATCCTCCGCACCACATATAATCGATATAGAACTAGTTATGCTCTCGGTAGTACAAGTACATAATACCAATGCGATGTAAAAACATGTAGATGCCTCTATCATAGTGTACATATTTTATAAGTAGCCGTTGCAGTTTCACTTGCTGGTTTATCGAAAAAGTCTTTAGCTCCATTTTATATATAAAACAAACCACCAGAGCCATACAAGGTCACAAACAGGTCCATGACACACGCACGCGCGCGCACACACACACACCAAGTACGATAAGGTTCTGCTGATGGCACAACTCAACAAGCCCTATCAAGAGAAAAAGAAAAGAGGGACGAATGACGGAGGACATGTGCCCAACAAGCACCGCCACCGCCACAACCGCCACAATACTCGCCCAAACTAATACGGCTCCGGGGGTGGAGGGGGAAGCGGAGGAGCCAACCGGAAGTCCAGCGCTCGAAAATCTGCGATGAAGATGTTGATGGTGTCCCGGTCCTGCGGGCGGCTAAGTGGCCATCAAATCTGCAAGTAACCACATATTTTGAAAACCGCGTCAGTCAATCGACGAAGAGGCGTACACTGAATCACAAGTTTATTGCGGACTGCCAAAGGCGTCCAGATAAGGACCCCAATACCCAACCACCTAATGTGGCGGGAACGTAGCGCGGAAGCCTGAAGTTCGATGAATAGGTTAGGGAAGTTGATGTTGCACCACTCTCCGCCGACCACCTCACGGAAGCAGGACCACAAGAACTGTGCGGACACACAGGTGAAGAAAATCTGGTTAGAGTCCTCCATAGTCGTACACAGTGGGCAGGTCCTGTCACCAGGGGGGCATTTACGAAAAAGGCTTTCACCCCGCTTTATAAAGAAAGCAAACCACCACAGCCACAGAGAACCACAAAGATCCACACACACACACCCAAGTCGCACTAATAGTACATAAGGTGCAGCCGAGGGCACAACTCAACAAGCCCTAAAAAGGAAGAAGAACAACAACAAAGGAGGTAACACCGCGGCCCCAAGGAGCGGGGGCTAGTCTGGCTCAGGTGGCGGCGGAGGGAGCGGCGGCGCCAAGCGTAGAGCCATCGCAGGGAAGCCGACAATGATGATGTTGATGGCATCCCGGTCCTGGAGGCGGCTAAGCGGCTGCCAAAGCAGCAAGTAGGCACACATTTTAAACACCGCGTCAGTAGCACGTCGAAGAGGGACACGCCGGATCACAAGCTTATTTCGAACCGTCCAAAGAGTCCATGCAAGCACCCCAATGGTAAGCCACCTAATGTGGCGGCCCGGAAGGGGCAAGGCATGGATCTCGGCGAAGAGGTCAGGGAAGTTGGTGTTGCACCAATGGCCACCAATCACCTCCCACAGGCAGCTCTAGAGAAACTGGGCGGAAACGCGCGAGAAGAAAATATGATTCGAGTCTTCTTCAACCCCACACAAAGGGAAAGTCTCATCACCCGGGCCGTTACGTTTTAACACCTCCACACCGGAAGGGACGCGCCCGTGAATCCATTGCCATAAGAAGATTCTAATCTTCAGGGGAACCTGATCGACCAACTTTGTTCTAGAGGCGCCAGTCAGGGTGTGGCCGTGATGGCCCGGTATAGCGACTGCGTGGAGAATCTGGCCGAAGGCTCTAGGTGCCAGGATAAGGGGTCTTGTGGCGAGTGTTGGGGAACGTAGTAATTTCAAAAAAATTCCTACGCACACGCAAGATCATGGTGATGCATAGCAACGAGAGGGGAGAGTGTTGTCCACATACCCTCGTAGACCGAAAGTGGAAGCGTTAGAACAACGCGGTTGATGTAGTCATACGTCTTCATGGCCCGACCGATCAAGCACCAAAACTACGGCACCTCCGAGTTCTAGCACATGTTCAGCTCGATGACGATCCCCGGACTCCGATCCAGCAGAATGTCGGGGAAGAGTTCCGTTAGCAGGACGGCGTGGTGACGATCTTGATGTTCTACTGTCGCAGGGCTTCGCCTATGCACCGCTACAATATTATCGAGGACTATGGTGGAGGGGGCACCGCACACGGCTAAGAGATCAAGACTATGGTCGAGGACTATGGTGGAAGGGAGAAGGAGAAGGAAGGAAGGGGGCGCCCCCCTCCCTAGTCCAATTCGGACTAGTCCATGGGGAGGGGTGCGGCCACCCTTTGGGGCCTTTCTTTCCTTTCCCGTATGGCCCATTAAGGCCCAATACGAATTCCCGTAACTCTCCGGTACTCTGAAAAATACCCGAATCACTCGGAACCTTTTCGATGTCCGAATATAGTCATCCAATATATTGATCTTTATGTCTCGACCATTTCGAGACTCCTCGTCATGTCCCCGATCTCATCCGGGACTCCGAACTCCTTCGGTACATCAAAACACATAAACTCATAATATAACTGTCATCGAAACCTTAAGCGTGCGGACCCTACGGGTTCGAGAACTATGTAGACATGACCGAGACACGTTTCGGGTCAATAACCAATAACGGAACCTGGATGCTCATATTGGCTCCTACATATTCTACGAAGATCTTTATCGGTCAAACCGCATAACAACGTACGTTGTTCCCTTTGTCATCGATATGTTACTTGCCCGAGATTCGATCGTCGGTATCTCAATACCTAGTTCAATCTCGTTACCGGAAAGTCTCTTTACTCGTTACGTAATGCATCATCCTGCAACTAACTCATTAGCCACATTGCTTGCAAGGCTTGATGTGCATTACCGAGAGGGCCCAGAGATGCCTCTCCGACAATCGAAGTGACAAATCCTAATCTCGAAATACGCCAACTCAACATGTACCATCAGAGACACCTGTAGAGCTCCTTTATAATAACCCAGTTACGTTGTGATGTTTGGTAGCACACAAAATGTTCCTCCGGTAAACGGGAGTTGCATAATCTCATAGTTGTAGGAACATGTATAAGCCATGAAGAAAGCAATAACAACATACTAAACGATCAAGTGCTAAGCTAACGGAATGGGTCAAGTCAATCACATCATTCTCTAATGATGTGATCCCGTTAATCAAATGACAACTCATGTCTATGGCTAGGAAACACAACCATCTTTGATCAACAAGCTAGTCAAGTAGAGGCATACTAGTGACACTATGTTTGTCTATGTATTCACACATGTATTATGTTTCCGGTTAATACAATTCTAGCATGAATAATAAACATTTATCATGAAATAAGGAAATAAATAATAACTTTATTATTGCCTCTAGGGCATATTTCCTTCAGTCTCCCACTTGCACTAGAGTCAATAATCTAGTTCATATCGCCATGTTATTTAACACCAATATTCATATCTGTATATGATTAACACTCATAGTTCACATCGTCATGTGACCAACACCCAAAGGGTTTACTAGAGTTAATAATCTAGTTCACATCGCTATGTGATTAACACCCAAAGAGTAAAGGTGTGATCATGTTTTGCTCGTGAGAGAAGCTTAGTCAATGGGTCTGTCACATTCAGAGCCATATGTATTTTGCAAATATTCTATGTCTACAATGCTCTGCATGGAGCTACTCTAGCTAATTGCTCCCACTTTCAATATGTATCCAGATTGAGACTTAGAGTCATCTGGATCGGTGTGAAAGCTTGCACCGATGTAACTCTTTATGATAGGCTCTTTTATCACCTCCATAATCAATAAATATTTCCTTAGTCCTCACTAAGGATATTCTTGACCAATGTCCAGTGATCTACTCCTAGATCACTATTGTACTCCCTTGCCAAATTCAGAGCAAGGTATACAATAGGTCTGGTACATAGCATAGCATACTTTATAGAACCTATGACTGAGGCATAGGGAATGACTTTCATTCTCTTTTCTATTTTCTGTCGTGGTCGGGATTTGAGTCTTACTCAATTTCACACCTTTGCAACACAGGAAATAACTCTTTCTTTGACTTTTCCATTTTGAACTATTTCAAAATCTTGACAAGGTATGTACTTATTGAAAAACTTATCAAGCGTCTTGATCTATCTCAATAGATCTTGATGCTCAATATGTAAGTAGCTTTACTGAGGTCTTTCTTTTAAAGAACTCCTTTCAAATACTCATTTATGCTTTCCAGAAAAATTCTACATCATTTCTGATCAACAATATGTTACTCACATATATTTATCAGAAAGGCGGTAGTGCTCCCACTCACTTTATTGTAAATACACGCTTCACCGCAAGTCTGTATAAAACTATATGCTTTGATCAACTTATCAAAGCGTATATTCCAACTCTGAGATGCTTGCAGATGGATCCCTGGAGCTTGCACATTTTGTTAGCACCTTTAGGATTGACAAAACCTTCTGGTTGCATCATATACAACTCTTCTTTAAGAAAACCATTGACATCCATTTTCCAGATTTCATAAAATGTGGCAATTGCTAACATGATTCAGACAGACTTAAGCATCACTACAGTTGAGAAAATCTCGTTGTAGTCGAGCTTTGTAGATAGCAACACTACTATCAACGTCTGTCTTCCTCTTGAAGATCCATTTATTTTCTATGGTTGCCGATCATCGGGCAAGTCCACCAAAGTCCACACTTTGTGTTGGGGAACGTAGTAATTTCAAAAATATACCTACGCACACACAAGATCATGGCAATGCATAGCAATGAGAGGGGAGAGTGTGTCCACGTACCCTCGTAGACCGAAAGCGGAAGTGTTAGCACAACGCGGTTGATGTAGTCGGATGTCTTCACGGTCCGACCGATCAAGTACCGAAACTACGGCACCTCCGAGTTCTAGCACACGTTCAGCTCGATGACATTCCCCGTACTCCGATCTAGCAGAATGTCGGGGAAGAGTTTTGTCAGCACGACGGCGTGGTGATGATCTTGATGTTCTACCGTCGCAGGGCTTCGCCTAAGCACCGCTACAATATTATCGAGGAGAACTATGGTGGAGGGGGGCACCGCACACGGCTAAGTAATCAATGATCAATTGTTGTGTCTCCAAGGGGTGCCCCCTCCCCGTATATAAAGGAGTGGAGGAGGGGGAGGGCCGGCCCTCTCTCTATGGCGCGCCCTAGGGGAGTCCTACTCCCACCGGGAGTAGGATTCCCCCTTTCCTAGTGGAACTAGGAGCCCTTCCAAGTAGAAGGAGTAGGAGAGAAGGAAAGGGAAGGGAGAAGGAGAAGGAAGGAAGGGGGCGCCCCCCCTCCCTAGTCCAATTCGGACTAGTCCATGGGGAGGGGTGCGGCCACCCTTTGGGGCCTTTCTCTCCTTTCCCGTATGGCCCATTAAGGCCCAATATGAATTCCCGTAACTCTCCGGTACTCCGAAAAATACCCGAACCACTCGGAAGCTTTCTGATGTCTGAATATAGTCGTCCAATATATCGATCTTTACGTTTCGACCATTTCGAGACTCCTCGTCATGTCCCCGATCTCATCCGGGACTCCGAACTCCTTCGGTACATCAAAACTCATAAACTCATAATAAAACTGTCATCGAAACCTGAAGCGTGCGGACCCTACGGGTTCGAGAACTATGTAGACATGACCGAGAAACGTTTCCGGTCAATAACCAATAGCGGAACCTGGATGCTCATATTAGCTCCTACATATTTTACGAAGATCTTTATCGGTCAAACCGCATAACAACATACGTTGTTCCCTTTGTCATCGGTATGTTACTTGCCCGAGATTCGATCGTCGGTATCCAATACCTAGTTCAATCTCGTTACCGGCAAGTCTCTTTATTTGTTACGTAATGCATCATCTCGTAACTAACTCATTAGCTACATTGCTTGCAAGGCTTATAGTGATGTGCATTACCGAGAGGGCCCAGAGATACCTCTCCGATAATCGGAGTGACAAATCCTAATCTCGAAATACGCCAACTCAACAAGTACCTTCGGAGACACCTGTAGAGCTCCTTTATAATCACCCAATTACATTGTGACGTTTGGTAGCACACAAAGTGTTCCTCCGGTAAACGGGAGTTGCATAATCTCATACTCATAGGAAAATGTATAAGTCATGAAGAAAGCAATAGCAACATGCTAAACGATCAAGTGCTAAGCTAACAGAATGAGTCAAGTGAATCACATCATTCTCCTAATGATGTGATCCCATTAATCAAATGACAACTCATGTCTATGGCTAGGAAACTTAACCATCTTTGATTCACGAGCTAGTCAAGTAGAGGCATACTAGGGACACTATGTTTGTCATCACACATGTATTATGTTACCGGTTAATACAATTCTAGCATGAATAATAAACATTTATCATAAAATAAGGAAATAAATAATAACTTTATAATTGCCTCTAGGGCATATTTCCTTCAGTCTCCCATTTGCACTAGAGTCAATAATCTAGTTCACATCATCATGTGATTTAACATCAATATTCATATCTGTATATGATAAACACCCATAGTTCACATCGTCATGTGACCAACACCCAAAGGGTTTACTAGTGTCAAAAATCTAGTTCACATCGCTATGTGATTAACACCCAAAGAGTACTAAGGTGTGATCATGTTTTGCTTGTGAGAGAAGTTTAGTCAACGGGTCTGCCACATTCAGATTCGTATGTATTTTGCAAATTTCTATGTCAACAATGCTCTTGCACGGAGCTACTCTAGCTAATTGCTCCCACTTTCAGTATGTATCTAGATTGAGACTTAGAGTCATCTGGATCAGTGTCAAAACTTGCATCGATGTAACCCTTTACGACGAACCTTTTTGTCACCTCCATAATCGAGAAACATATCCTTATTCCACTAAGGATAATTTTGACCCCTGTGCAGTGATCTACAACTAGATCACTATTGTACTCCCTTGCCAAAATTAGTGTAAGGTATACAATAAATCTTGTACACAGCATGGCATATTTTATAGAACATATGGCTGAGGCATAGGGAATGACTTTCATTCTCTTTCTATCTTCTGCCGTGGTCGGGCTTTGAGTCTTACTCAATTTCATACCTTGTAACACAGGCAAGAACTCTTTCTTTGACTGTTCCATTTTTGAACTACTTCAAAATCTTATCAAGGTATGTACTCATTGTAAAATCTCATCAAGTGTCTTGATCTATCTCTATAGATCTTGATGCTCAATGTGTAAGCAGCTTCACCGAGGTCTTTCTTTGAAAAACTCTTATTCAAGTATCCTTTTATGCTATACAAAATTTCTATATCATTTCCAATCAACAATATGTCATCTACATATAGTTTTAGAAATGTTACAGAGCTCCCACTCATTTTCTTGTAAATACAGGCTTCTGCAAAAGTCTGTATAAGACCATATACTTTGATCAACTCATCAAAGCGTATATTCCAACTCCGAGATGCTTGCACCAGTTCATAGATGGATCGCTGGAGCTTGCACATTTTGTTAGTACCTTTAGGATTGACAAAACCTTCTGGTTGCATCATATACAACTCTTCTTTTAGTAAATCCATTAAGGAATGCAGTTTTGTTTATCCATTTGCCAGATTTCATAAAATGCGGCAATTGCTAACATGATTCGGACAGACTTAAGCATAGATACGAGTGAGAAACTCTCATCGTAGTCAACACCTTGAACTTGTCGAAAACCTTTTGCGACAATTCTAGCTTTGTAGATAGTAACACTACTATCAGCGTCCGTCTTCCTCTTGAAGATCCATTTAATCTCAATGGCTTGCCGATCATTGGGCAAGTCAATCAAAGCCCATACTTTGTTCTCATACATGGATCTCATCTCATATTTCATGGCCTCAAGCCATTTCATGGAATCTGGGCTCACCATCGCTTCTTCATAGTTCGTAGGTTCATCATGGTCTAGTAACATAACTTCCAGAACAGGATTACCGTACCACTCTGGTGCGGATCTTACCCTGGTTGACCTACTAGGTTCAGTAACAACTTGATCTGAAGTTTCATGATCATCATCATTAACTTCCTCACTAATTGGTGTAGTATTCACAAGAATAGATTTCTGTGATGAACTACTTTCCAATAAGGGAGCAGGTACAGTTACCTCATCAAGTTCTACTTTCCTCCCACTCACTTCTTTCGAGAGAAACTCCTTCTCTAGAAAGGATCCATTCTAAGCAACGAATATCTTGCCTTTGGATATGTGATAGAAGGTGTACCCAACTGTCTCCTTTGGGTATTCTATGAAGACACATTTCTCCTATTTGGGTTTGAGCTTATCAGGATGAAACTTTTTCATATAAGCATCGCAACCCCAAACTTTAAGAAACGACAACTTTGGTTTCTTGCCAAACCACAGTTCATATGGTGTTGTCTCAAACGAATTTAGATGGTGCCCTTTTTTTACGTGAACGCAGCTGTCTCTAATGCATAACCTCGAAACTATAGTGGTAAATCGGTAAGAAACATCATAGATTGCACTATATCCAATAAAGTACGGTTATGACGTTTGGACACACCATTATGCTGTGGTGTTCCAGGTGGCATGAGTTTGTGAAACTATTTCACATTGTTTTAATTGAAGACCAAACTCGTAACTCAAATATTCGTCTCCGTGATCGGATTGCAGAAACTTTATTTTCTTGTTACAATGATTTTCCACTTCACTCGGAAATTCTTTAAACTTTTCAAATATTTCAGACTTATGTTTCATCAAGTAGATATACTCATATCTGCTCAAATCATCTGTGAAGGTCAGAAAATAACGATACCCGCCACGAGCATCAACACTCATTGGACCGCATACATCGGTATGTATTATTTCCAACAAGTCAGTAGCTCGTTCCATTGTTCCGGAGAATGGAGTTTTAGTCATCTTGCCCAAAAGGTACGGTTTGCAAGCATCAAATGATTCATAACCAAGTGATTCCGAAAATCCATCTTCAGAGTTTCTTCATGCGCTTTACACCGATATGACCCAAACGGCAGTGCCACAAACAAGTTGCACTATCATTATTAACTTTGCATCTTTTGGCATCAATATTATGAATATGTGTATCACTACGATCAAGATCTAACAAACTATTTTCATTGGGTGTATGACCATTGAAGGTTTTATTCATGTAAACAGAACAACAATTATTCTCTGACTTTAAATGAATAACCGTATTGCAATAAACATGATCAAATCATATTCATGCTCAATGCAAACGCCAAATAACATTTATTTAGGTTTAACACTAATCCCAAAAGTATAGGGAGTGTGTGCGATGATGATCATATCAATCTTGGAACCACTTCCAACACACATCGTCATTTCACCCTCAACTAGTCTCTGTTTATTCTGTAACTCCTGTTTCGAGTTACTAATCTTAGCAACCGAACAAGTATCAAATACTCAGGGGCTACTATAAACACTAGTAAAGTACACATCAATAACCTGTATATCAAATATACCCTTGTTCACTTTGCCATCCTACTTATCTACCAAATATTCATGCCATTTCCGCTTCCAGTGACCATTTCCTTTGTAGTATAAGCACTCAGTTTCAGGCTTTGGTCTAGCTTTGGGCTTCTTCACGGGAGTGACAACTTGCTTGTCATTCTACTTGAAGTTCCCTTTCTTTCCCTTTACCCTTTTCTTGAAACTAGTGGTCTTGTCAATCATCAACACTTGATGCTCTTTTCTTGATTTCTACCTTCGTCTATTTCAACATTACGAAGAGCTTGGGAATCATTTTCGTCATCCCTTGCATACTATAGTTCATCACGAAGTTCTAGTAACTTGGTGATGGTGACTAGAGAATTCTGTCAATCACTATCTTATCTGGAAGATTAACTCCCACTTGATTCAAGCGATTGTAGTACCCAGATAATCTGAGCACATGTTCACTAGTTGAGCAATTCTCCTCCATCTTTTAGCTATAGAACTTGTTGGAGACTTCATATCTCTTAACTCGGGTATTTGCTTGAAATATTAACTTCAACTCCTGGAACATCTCATATGGCCCATGATGTTCAAAACGTCTTTGAAGTCCCGATTCTAAGTCGTTAAGCATGGTGCACTAAACTATCAAGTAGTCATCATATTGAGCTAGCCAAATGTTCATAACATCTGAATCTGCTCCTGCAATAGGTCCGTCACCTAGAGGTGCATTAAGGACATAATTCTTCTGTGCAGCAATGAAGACAATCCTCAGATCACGGATCCAATCCGCATCATTGCTACTAACATCTTTCAACACAGTTTTCTCTAGGAACATATCAAAATAAACATATGAAAGCAACAACGCGAGCTATTGATCTACAACATAATTTGCAAAATACTACCAGGACTAAGTTCATGATAAATTTAAGTTCAATTAATCATATTACTAAAGAAGTCCCACTTAGATAGACATCTCTCTAATCATCTAAGTGATCACGTGATCCTAATCAACTAAACCATAACCGATCATCATGTGAAATGGAGTAGTTTTCAATGGTGAACATCACTATGTTGATCATATCTACTATATGATTCACGCTCGACCTTTCGGTCTCAGTGTTCCAAGGCCATATCTGCATATGCTAGGCTCGTCAAGTCTAACCTGAGTATTCTGCGTGTGCAAAACTGGCTTGCACCCGTTGTAGATGGACGTAGAGCTTATCACACCCGATCATCACGTGGTGTCTGGGCACGACGAACTATGGCAACGGTGCATACTCAGGGAGAACACTTTTATCTTGAAATTTAGTGAGAGATCATATTATAATGCTACCGTCAATCAAAACAAAATAAGATGTATAAAAGATAAACATCATGTGCAATTAAAAATATGTGACATGATATGGCCATGATCATCTTGCGCCTTTGATCTCCATCTCCAAAGTACTGTCATGATCTCTATCGTCACCGGCATGACACCATGATCTCCATCATCTTGATCTATATCAATGTGTCGTCACATGGTCGTCTCGCCAACTATTGCTCTTGCAACTATTGCTATCGCATAGCGATAAAGTAAAGCAAATATTTGGCGCTTGCATCTTATGCAATAAAGAGACAACCATAAGGCTTCTACCAGTTGCCGATAACTTCAACAAAACATGATCATCTCATACAACAACTTATATCTCATCACGTCTAGACCATATCACATCACAACATGCCCTGCAAAAACAAGTTAGACGTCCTTTACTTTGTTGTTGCAAGTTTTACGTGGCTGCTACGGGCTGAGCAAGAACCGTTCTTACCTACGCATCAAAACCACAACGATAGTTCGTCAAGTTAGTGCTGTTTTAACCTTCTCAAGGACTGGGCGTAGCCACACTCGGTTCAACTAAAGTTGGAGAAACCGACACACGCCAGCCACCTGTGTGCAAAGCACGTCGGTAGAACCAGTCTCGCGTAAGCGTACGCGTAATGTCGGTCCGGGCCGCTTCATCCAACAATACCACCGAACCAAAGTATGACATGCTGGTAAGCAGTATGACTTGCATCGCCCACAACTCACTTGTGTTCTACTCGTGCATATAACATCAACGCATAAAACCTGGCTCTGGTACCACTATTGGGGAACATAGTAATTTCAAAAATATTCCTACGCACACACAAGATCACGGTGATGCACAACAACGAGAGGGGAGAGTGCGTCCATGTACCCTCGTAGACCGAAACCGGAAGCGTTAGCACAACGCGGTTGATGTAGTCGTACGTCTTCACGGCCCGACCGATCAACTACCGAAACTACGACACCTCCGAGTTCTAGCACACGTTCAGCTCGATGACGTTCCCGTACTCCGATCCAGCAGAATGTTGGGGAAGAGTTTTGTCAGCACGACGGCGTGGTGACAATCTTGATGTTCTACCGTCGCAAGGCTTCGCCTAAGCACCGCTACAATATTATCGAGGAGAACTATGGTGGAGGGGGGCACCGCACACGGCTAAGAGATCAATGATCAATTGTTGTGTCTCCAAGGGGTGCCCCCCTCCCCGTATATAAAGGAGTGGAGGAGGGGGAGGGCCGGTCCTATCTCTATGGCGCGCCCTAGGGGAGTCCTACTCCCACCGGGAGTAGGATTCCCCCTTTCCTAGTAGAACTAGGAACCCTTCCAAGTAGAAGGAGTAGGAGAGAAGGAAAGGGAAGGGAGAAGGAGAAGGAAGGAAGGGGACGCCCCCTCCCTAGTCCAATTCGGACTAGTCCATGGGGAGGGGTGCGGCCACCCTTTGGGGCCTTTCTCTCCTTTCTCGTATGGCCCATTAAGGCTCAATACGAATTCCCGTAACTCTCCGGTACTCCGAAAAATACCCGAACCACTCGGAAACTTTCCGATGTCCGAATATAGTCGTCCAATATATCGATCTTCACGTCTCGACCATTTCGAGACTCCTCGTCATGTCCCCGATCTCATCCGGGACTCCGAACTCCTTCGGTACATCAAAACTCATAAACTCATAATAAAATTGTCATCGAAACCTTAAGCGTGCGGACCCTACGGGTTCGAGAACTATGTAGACATGACCGAGACACGTTTCCGGTCAATAACCAATAGCGGAACCTGGATGCTCATATTAGCTCCTACATATTTTACGAAGATCTTTATCGGTCAAACCGCATAACAACATACGCTGTTCCCTTTGTCATCGGTATGTTACTTGCCCGAGATTCAATCGTCGGTATCCAATACCTAGTTCAATCTCGTTACAGGCAAGTCTCATTACTCGTTACGTAATGCATCATCTCGTAACTAACTCATTAGCTACATTGCTTGCAAGGCTTATAGTGATGTGCATTACCGAGAGGGCCCAGAGATACCTCTCCGATAATCGAAGTGACAAATCCTAATCTCGAAATACGCCAACTCAACAAGTACCTTCGGAGACATCTGTAGAGCTCCTTTATAATCACCCAGTTACATTGTGACGTTTGGTAGCACACAAAGTGTTCCTCCGGTAAACGGGAGTTGCATAATCTCATAGTCATAGGAAAATGTATAAGTCATGAAGAAAGCAATAGCAACATACTAAACGATCAAGTGCTAAGCTAACGGAATGGGTCAAGTCAATCACATCCTCCTCCTAATGATGTGATCCCGTTAATCAAATGACAACTCATGTCTATGGCTAGGAAACTTAACCATCTTTGATTCACGAGCTAGTCAAGTAGAGGCATATTAGTGACACTATGTTTGTCTATGTATTCACAAATGTATTATGTTACCGGTTAATACAATTCTAGCATGAATAATAAACATTTATCATAAAATAAGGAAATAAATAATAACTTTATTATTGCCTCTAGGGCATATTTCGCAACGGTGCATACTCAGGGAGAACACTTCTTGATAATTAGTGAGAGATCATCTTAAAATGCTACCGTCAATCAAAGCAAGATAAGACGCATAAATGATAAACATCACATGCAATCAATATAAGTGATATGATATGGCCATCATCATCTTGCGCTTGTGATCTTCATCTCCGAAGCACCGTCATGATCACCATCGTCATCGGCACGACACCTTGATCTCCATCGTAGCATCATTGTCGTTTACGCCATCTATTGTTTCTACAACTATCGCTACCGCTTAGTGATAAAGTAAAGCAATTACAGGGCGCTTGCATTTCATACAATAAAGTGACAACCATATGGCTCCTGCCAGTTGCCGATATCTCAGTTACAAAACATGATCATCTCATACAATAAAATATAGCATCACGTCTTGACCATATCACATCACAACATGCCCTGCAAAAAGAAGTTAGACGTCCTCTACTTTGTTGTTGCAAATTTTACGTGGCTGCTACGGGCTGAGCAAGAACCGTTCTTACCTACGCATCAAAACCACAATGATAGTTCATCAAGTTAGTGTTGTTTTAACCTTCGCAAGGATCGGGCGTAGCCACACTCGGTTCAACTAAAGTTGGAGAAACTGACACCCGCCAGCCACCTGTGTGCGAAGCACGTCGGTAGAACCAGACTCGCGTAAGCGTACGCTTAATGTCGGTCCGGGCCGCTTCATCCAACAATACCGCCGAACCAAAGTATGACATGCTGGTAAGCAGTATGACTTGTATCGCCCACAACTCATTTGTATTCTACTCGTGCAAATAACATCTATGCATAAAACCTGGCTCGGATGCCACTGTTGGGGAACGTAGTAATTTCAAAAAAATTGCTATGCACACGCAAGATCATGGTGATGCATAGCAACGAGAGGGGAGAGTGTTGTCCACGTACCCTCGTAGACCGAAAGCGGAAGCATTAGAACAACGCGGTTGATGTAGTCGTACGTCTTCACGGCCCGACCGATCAACCACCGAAACTACGGCACCTCCGAGTTCTAGTACACGTTCAGCTCGATGACGATCCCCAGACTCTGATCTAGCAGAATGTCGGGGAAGAGTTCCGTCAGCATGAGGGCGTGGTGACGATCTTGATGTTCTACCATCGCAGGGCTTCGCCTAAGCACCGCTACAATATTATCGAGGACAATGGTGGAGGGGGACACCGCACACGGCTAAGAGATCAAGAGATCAATTGTTGTGCCTCCAAGGGGTGCTCCCCTCCCCGTATATAAAGGAGTGGAGGAGGGGGAGGGCCGGCCCTCTCTCTATGGCGCGCCCTAGGGGAGTCCTACTCCCACCGGGAGTAGGATTCCCCCTTTCCTAGTAGAACTAGGAGCCCTTCCAAGTAGAAGGAGTAGGAGAGAAGGAAAGGGAAGGGAGAAGGAGAAGGAAGGAAGGGGGCGCCCCCCTCCCTAGTCCAATTCGGACTAGTCCATGGGGAGGGGTGCGGCCACCCTTTGGGGCCTTTCTCTCCTTTCCCGTATGGCCCATTAAGGCCCAATACGAATTCCCGTAACTCTCCGGTACTCCGAAAAATACCCGAATCACTCGGAACCTTTCCGATGTCCGAATATAGTCGTCCAATATATCGATCTTTACGTCTCGACCATTTCGAGACTCCTCGTCATGTCCCCGATCTCATCCGAGACTCCGAACTCCTTCGGTACATCAAAACACATAAACTCATAATATAACTGTCATCGAAACCTTAAGCGTGCGGACCCTACGGGTTCGAGAACTATGTAAACATGACCGAGACACGTTTCCGGTCAATAACCAATAGCGGAACCTGGATGCTCATAATGGCTCCTACATATTCTACGAAGATCTTTATCGGTCAAACCGCATAACAACATACGTTGTTTCCTTTGTCATCGGTATGTTACTTGCCCGAGATTCGATCGTCGGTATCTCAATACCTAGTTCAATCTCGTTACCGGCAAGTCTCTTTACTCGTTACGTAATGCATCATCCTGCAACCAACTCATTAGCCACATTGCTTGCAAGACTTGATGTGCATTATCGCTAGGGCCCAGAGATACCTCTCCGACAATCGAAGTGACAAATCCTAATCTCGAAATACGCCAAATCAACATGTACCTTTGGAGACACCTGTAGAGCTCCTTTATAATCACCCAGTTACGTTGTGACGTTTGGTAGCACACAAAGTTTTCCTCCGGTAAACGGGAGTTGCATAATCTCATAGTTGTAGGAACATGTATAAGTCATGAAGAAAGCAATAGCGACATACTAAACGATCAAGTGCTAAGCTAATGGAATGGGTCAAGTCAATCACATCATTCTCTAATGATGTGATCCTGTTAATCAAATGACAACTCATGTCTATGGCTAGGAAACACAACCATCTTTGATCAACAAGCTAGTCAAGTAGAGGCATACTAGTGACACTATGTTTGTCTATGTATTCACACATGTATTATGTTTCCAGTTAATACAATTCTAGCATGAATAATAAACATTTATCATGAGATAAGGAAATAAATAATAACTTTATTATTGCCTCTAGGTCATATTTCCTTCAGCGAGTCGAGGTCCGGCTCGTGAAGAGCAACAGCGTACATGAGCTATTGCCAGAATAGAAGTTCCGGAGGCCCAAAAGGCCGACGGAACGCGAGGCGCCCTAAATCAATAAGGGCCGCCTCCACGGAGACCCGGGCATTTCACTTGAGGACCTGCTGGTTTAGCGCATTATGTTTTCACAAGTTGCAATGTATAATTCAGCATGACGACATCGGCAACTAGCTGGCTAACCTAACACACCAAAGCGTGGCTAATATAAGAAGGAACAGGCTAGCCCTTCAACCAATTAACTTGGAAGTTAGTGAGTGCATTGAAGCAAGACTGAGAAGAAGAAAAACGTCATTGCAACATGAATAAATATATGCTAGGATCAACTTGGGCATTTCAAGTTGGCACTATAGATGGATCCAGTTTGTGGTTTTAGAATGATTATATCTCGAAGTCTCAAAGAGGTAAGGTGATGCACCATTAAATTATGCTGTAGTTGGTTCTAAACCGCACGTCGGCCTTTATGAAATAGTGGCAAAGATGTATGATGATCGTCTAAATACACCCACTCAGCCGCATCCAGCAAGTATTCACCCCTCATTAGGATTAATTATACACCATCCTTTAGATAAATATATTTAGGGTTCACCAAGTGGAAGGCTTGTCATCAGATTGCCAACATGATAAAGGACACCAAGAACCAAGTCAATTATGTCGCCAAAGAACATAAGAGGTACAAGGTCGATCATGTTGGATGTGCTAATGTAGCTATTGACAACAACAACTCTCAATCCTCGTCTACCGGCTCTATACAACAAGGTATCTGATCTTGTTGGCATGAATGAGACAAGAGACGAGTTAATCAAGAGGTTGACCAATGCCAACGATCAAATGGAGATAGTCTCTATTGTTGGTTTTGTAGGCTTGCGTAAGTCAACTCTAGATAAAGTTGTATATGACAACCTCAAGCCACGGTTTGATTGTACAACCTTTGTTTCTGTGTCTCAAAGTCCTGATATGATAATGATATTCAAAAAGATGCTACGTCAGCTTGATAAGCAAAACTATGCCCACATCAACCAAGCATCACAAGATGGAACATAACTCATCGATAAACTCAGAATGTTCCTTCGAAACAAAAGGTACTAATCACACCTTGCTTTCTCACATATAGATTTTATGTACTTTAATTCATTGGAATTGTTCAGTGCATGCTTGTAATGTTCTAGGCAAGATGATAAATAACACATTTTCTCAAATATGTAGAAATAATTGCATTCTTTAGTTCAATTTCAAACTTAATTTTTTGGTGCCTTCTTTCATTTACTTCGATTTCATCCTCTTCATATTTCTCTATGAACTGAATTAGGTTTGCCCCTTGCTGCTAATTATTGATGTAAAAAAATTAGAAGTCCTAACTTTTCTTGATATATTTCACTTAACTAGGTTGTATGTATTTACCGATATGGTTCTTAATTTATTATAATGCATACACATATATAGGTACCTTGTTGTTATTGATGACACATGGAATGTACAATCATGGAGAAAAAACAAACTTGCTTTGATTGAGAATGGTTGTGCCAGCAGGATAATCGCAACGACTCGTGACCTTGACATTGCTATAGATGTCGGTGGTTCTTTTAAGATAAAACCCCTTAACCAAAAGAGCTCTAAAACATTATTCTGTCAAAGGATCTTTGGTTTCGAGGATAAATTGCCTTAACATTTGGTTGAAGCATCCCTGAAGATATTGAAGAAATGCGGTGGCATATCATGAGCTATAATCACCATTGCTAGTGTATTGAGTGTACCTAGTAAAATCCAAAACACAACGGAATGGGATAAGGTGTGTGCCTATATTGGTTCCGACTTGAGCACAATCCTCATGAAATGATCATGAGGAAAATATTATCCCTAAGATATTATCACTTATCTTTTCATCTTAGAACTTGCCTATCATATTGAAGTATATATCCAGAAGACCATGAAATCCATAGAGATGACCTGATATGGAAATGGATAGCCAAAGATTTTATCACACCTACAAATTTGGAGGGAAGCTTATTTGAGGTTGGGCGTGGTTACCTTAGTGAGTTGGTAAACAGTGGCATGATCCAGCCTTGCATAGATTTTAAAGGCTTTGTGACACGTTGTCATTTGCATGATATGGTGCTTGGCCTCATCTCTTCATTATCAAGTTAAGAAAACTTCGTTACTATATTGAATCATACCCAGGGCTATTGCATATGGTCACCAAGCAATGTTCGCAGCCTATCTATTCAGAATATAAGTGAAGATCATCAAAGAAAACCACTTGCTTCCATGAGTAAATCACAAGTGAGGTCCATTACTACCTTTCCACCCACTATTAATAAAATGTTTGTATAGTCAAGCTTTGATGTTTTATGTGTATTGGATCTAAATGGATGCCATCTGGGAGAAAATAACCACCTAAACCTCAAGAATGTTGGGGATTTATGTCACTTGAGGTACCTAGGTCTTGTCAGTACAAATATCCATCAACTCCCAACAGAAATAGGAAAGTTTCTATTTTTGCAAGTGTTGGATGTAAGATACAATTCTGGCCCAAAAGAATTACCATCCACTGTTTGCAAGATGAAAAGATTGATGTGTCTAGTCTTGATGGTTATCACATGAGCCTGCCGAATGGGCTGGGGAATTTGACATCCTTGGAAGTGTTAAAGAAGATCTGTGCCACACTAAACATTGTGAAAGAGCTGCACAAGCTATCAATGCTAAGGGAGCTCAAAATTTAGTTTAAGCATAATGCAAGCCTGGAGTATGGGGAAGCTTTTCTTGAATCTCTACTTGGCCTGAAAAAAAAATCGAAAGTGTAATTATCCATGGGTATTTTCCATCCATGGATCTCTTGGGGAAAAGGTGGCTGCCACCACAACAACTTTGCACATTTGAGTCGGTCAGGTGCGGGGAATTTACCGGGGTACCAGAGTAGATAAAAAGGGATCGGTTGTATCTCTCGAACTTATCTAAATTGGTCATCGGCTTCATGAACCGCGGGAGGATGACCTACTAATCCTCGGGAGGTTGCCAGCTCTTCGTCGTCTCTGGATGTGGAGCGTCGGGCAAACTCCGAAGGTGCTACCCATTGGTGCAGATGGGTTCCATAGTCCAATGAGCTTCACATTGTACTGTGAATCACCCAAGTAGATAGCGTTTCAACAAGGCGCTTTTCCAAAGGTTAAGACGGTTCTCTTGAACTTTAGTGTCCAGAAGGCAAAAGATGACGGCAATGACTATTTTCTAGTTTGGCCTGCAGAACCTCTTGTCCCTTCGGCAGGTTACTGTGGGAATCGACCGTCATGGTGCCACACTTGCGGATGTGAAGGCGGCGGTGGCTGCACTGAGGCACGCAGTCGATGTCCGTCCCCACCGCCCCATCATCACCTTTGATATTAGGCCACTGATACAACAAGACGAGGTACAATCACCTAGTTAACGCTTTCCCTTTACATGCTTATTGCATTTTCAATCATAGCTCATGTGTTAATTTCATGATGACATATGCACCTTTTCCTCCCATCTTAAATTCAGGCACATAGGGCAAATGAGATGCATCCTGAGTTCATCATCGATGAAGAGCTGATCGGGGAGCAAAGGAAACTCCCTGAAAAATTTCGGAAATTCCGTGCAGAAACTACGAGTTGGGATTCAACATTCAGAATTTAAATTGGCTATGTCGTAGGACTGAGCTTGTGAATCTGTTGTTTCCCATAAGCACGGAAACACCAACCCACCGCGCCTAGCGAAATGCGAAAATTTTCCTTCGTTTTCTTCTTGCCTCGAGGTTGTTGTCATTTGGGTTATTTTCTTTTGTTTTCACAGAAGTCATGTTTGTATATCTTCTAGGCGGTTTCATCTGCGCTGCATATTTGTACTTGAGAAAATATCTACTGATGCAGACCATCGCGTAGTATATCTGCAAGGCTATTTGATTCTGCACATTGGGTATGTCAAACTTGCTCGATTTGTCGTTGAGGGTTAAGTGCCGAGAAGTACTCTCCACTCTCCGTATGACTGCGGGCATGAGAGCTAACTACTCTCTCCGTTCCTAAATATAATTTTTTAATAGATTTCAATATGAACTACATACAGATGTATATAGACACAGTTTAAAGTGTAGATTCTCATGTAGTTCATATTGAAATCTCTAAAATAACTTATATTTAGTTAGGAAACGGAGGGGTACTTGTTGCCGTAAGGAAGAAGAGGCAACAAGGAGAGACAAGAGGGGAGTTCAGAGTTATTTTCTTGGGAAACACTTCCTATCACATTTTCTGCAGATATGAGTTCTGTCCTGTACAGTACAGGAGTGGCTTATCAGCCCACAGCACACACTCACTGCCACACATGGCCCACGCATAAGTTAACCCAGTGGACTACGCCACCGTAGTACCCGTCTCTGCAACACGGTGGCGCCATTCCACATCTACGTCTTCGCATCGTTGCCATGAGTTGTGACACATCTACGTCTCCCGCGCCGCTCGTAGCCGCATCCGATCCAGCATTATCCCACCAATGGCGCGATCCTGTCACCCGGTCCAGCATTTCCCCAGCAATGGCGCGAGTGCTTACGCGGTGAGGCAATCTACAGCGCCGCGCGCCCCTCTGCGTGCGTCCTCCACCCGGTGTCACAGCGCGGCCGTCCAGCGCGCGTTCGCGCCCTTCACGTGTTCGAGGGAATGCCCGGCCGGAGAACCTGCGCAGTGTGCGCGCGCGGATGTCCGCCGCGCAGGCACAACGCCGGCGATCTCCATCTCTGGCGTGGACTGATGTGGTAGGCCCGCCCTGGTGCCACGCTCAGTTCAGGTCCGAGCTGGTCGGCGCACAGGTAAAGAAGGTGATTTTGTACCACACATCTTGCCTCCCGCCCTGGCCAGATTACACATGTGTGCACACCAAGTGAATGTGTTGTCTGGTTACGGTCCTGCTACCTTTGGAGCTTTGAAGTATCTTGATCCTGAGCATACATATAGTTAATGTCCTACTCTATATGCCAAAATTTGTCGCTAGCTAAAAAGTTGCACATACTAAACGGAAACCAAGGCATCTCAATTATGATCAGTGCCAAGCGATAACTTGGCCCTTTGTGATGTTCTGTCCCACTGCTTGTACCATTTCTCCGGTATGCATGTGCGTCCATAGATTCCAGGCTGCTATTGGCCCTATACCTATTCTTATTTCTGTTCTCTGGGATCAGTTACCGGGAAAGTGCTCAGTAGTTGGCATGTTACATCATAAGCTAGTTTTTGTACAAGCCTGACAGCTATGTTATGTTTGATTATTATAAAGAGGCCGCCCAGCCAAATACAACATTAGCTGATGCAGCTATGGGCCCAAGACTTGACTCACGGCCACCATAGTTCCACCCCTGTGCAGACCCCGCTTCAAGCTGACATGAGGGCCATGCGCGTCAGTTAAAGGAATTCTAGCGTTAGTTGGGGAACCTAGCTGTTTTTGGTGCATAGTTTGAATCATATCTTATTTGCGGCCTGCCATGTTTTTTGGTTAAGTTAGCTCTAGACTCAGTTTCCATCAAAGTGCTCTGTCGTTGGTATGTTAACATCATGAGCTCATCTTTTTTACATGGCTGACAGCTATGTTCTGTTTCATTAGTAAAGATGAGTGTATTGCACAGCCGTACAAGTATACAACCAAATACACCGTTAATTAATGCAACTGTGGTGCCAAGACTTGACTCATGTGCTTCCTTGTAAGTTCCTTATCCGTGGAGACCCTATCATCCTAGTTGTTACTTGGTAATGGTAGCTGGTTTCGGTGCATAGTTTAACTCTCTCTCGTTTGCTGCCTGCCTTGCTTTCTGTCTTGCCAGTTCCTTCCCTTTGACACATTATTGCCCTTCATTCCTCTGAGTCCATCTGTTTGGTTTCTCCGCTGTGCAAGGCCTGTTTTTCTCCTGCTGTTACTGGGCTGCCTTTAGGTGTGCCAGGAGAGATGTCGGGGTTGCTTGGCAGGGTTGTTGATGCAGCAATAGGATGGCTTGTGCAAAGCATCCTTGCCAACTTCTTTACTGAATGTATGGAAGCCTGGACTCGTGAAATCGGGCTTGCTGAAGATGTGGAGAAGCTCAAATTTCAGATGAGGGACGTGCAGATGGTTCTTGCTGCTGCCGAGGGAAGGAGGATTGACAATATGCCTCTGGCCCTGTCACTGGATGATCTCAGAGGGCTGCTTTATGACTCAGAGGACGTGATGGATGAGCTCGACTACTACCGACTCGAGCAACAGATCACAGAAGGTGATTTACTCATCTCTCTTATTCCATGTTTGTTGTTTTCAGCTTATTTTATATTGGTGTGGTTGTGAGCTCTGCTTGGCCTATAGTTTAATATGCAACCAAGAACAGCTGAATATCATAGGCACCACCCCTCAGAATTTCTCTTGCTTAACTGTGTTTTTTATGCAGTGATACAATTTTTGTTAGTAATTTTTTCTAGGCGAAATATAGAGGAGTCTTTACCTTATGATTTTTTTGTTAATTATTAGCAGTTACTCCCTCCGTTCCAAAATAGATGACCCAACTTTGTACTAAAGTTAGTATAAAATTGAGTCATCTATTTTGGAACGGAGGAAGTACATGATAATATCTGCTCCTTTTTTTATAATATCTGCTTTTGCTTACGTGATCTTCATTTGCTTGTCCCCAAATAACAGAGAGCTTTTCTTATTTATGCAGGGAAAGATTGTAGTGCTAATCCCAAGGGAAGCTATGAGTCCTTATCCACTCCAGTTTCTGTTTTTCAATTCATATACAAAGCCACAAGCCAAATAAATAGTTGGGTTTGGGCCTTGTGTGGCAAAAAAAGGAAACGTGAAGAGGATGGTCCAGTTAATAGCGCCATGCTTCCTTTTGAGATTAACAGAAAAAGGAAACGTGAAGAGGAGATGCTGCCTTTTGAGGTTAAGCATGACATTTCTAAGAGGATCAATGCAATAGTGGATCAATTACACACTATTGGCAGATCTGTGCAGAGAATTCTTCAGCTTGAGATCCCGCGCCCCACTGCAACGTCAAGTAAGAGTCACAATATTGCCAAGAATGCTCGCATGACAACTTCTTTTCCAAGTGAATCGAAGGTGTATGGGAGAGATGCACAGAGAGACAAGATAGTAGAGTTGTTGTTAAACGGGGAATCTGGTGATCTGAATGTTTTGCCATTAGTTGGCCCCATTGGTGGTATTGGGAAGACTACACTTGCTAGATTTGTATACCGTGATGAAAGAGTTAGACACCATTTTGATTTGCGAATGTGGGTTTGTGTATCCACTGACTTCAGTGAATGGAGGCTTACGCTTGAGATCTTAGAGCATGCATGTGAAGATAGACAAGATTATAAAAAAATAAGCAGTTTGAATGTACTGAAGGAGATTCTTTTGAGGTACATCAGAAATAGAAGATTTCTGCTTGTATTAGATGATATGTGGGAAGCAACTGGCTGCATGATTGTAGCAACAACTAGAAGGAAATCGGTGGCAAAAATGATAGGAACAATGGTTGAGATCGAGGTGAATGGTCTGGATGCCAATGAGTTCTGGCTTTTCTTCAGAGCATGTGCATTTGGTGATGAGAACTATGAGGGTGATCCTAGTTTGGAGTCTATTGGGAAAGAGATCGCTGAATCTCTAAAGGGATGCCCACTAGCTGCACGAAGTGTTGGTGCACTTCTAAACACCGATCATAGCTATCAGCATTGGATGAAAGTTCGGGACAAATGGAAATCTCTTGAAGATGCTAATGATACTTTATCCATCTTGAAGCTCAGTTATGATTATCTGCCGGTCCACCTTCAGCGCTGTTTCTCGTACTGCTCTTTGTTTCCAGAGGACCACCCATTTAATGGGGAAAATTTGGTCCATGCTTGGATATCACAAAATTTTGTGCAGTGTGAAGACCCTACCATGAGATTGGAGGAAACAGGGCAGCAATATTTGGATAGGTTAGTGGATTTGGGATTCTTCCAAAAGGATGGCTCACACTATGTTATGCATGATCTAATGCATGTATTGGCAAGGAAAGTTTCATCAAATGAGTGTGCTATGATAAATGGACTGAAACCTGAGGCAATTCGACCAAATGTTCGCCATTTGTCAATCATAATTACTGATTTTGATAAAGATGAACATCACAATTCTCCTGGTGAGAAGTTTGAACAAATACTACAGAAGGTAAGGCCTTTACGGAAATTGAGGACCTTGATGTTGTTCGGGCAAAGGACCACACATTTATTAGGGTCCATACATAACTTATGCAAGGAGGCAGAATGTTTACGGTTCCTAAGAATTTGTGTGGCAGGTGCTGACATAAGCTGTATAAACAGTTTGTCAAATCCACGCCATCTTCGCTATCTTGAATATGTTTGTGCTGTCACCACAGATGTACCGTTGTATGGAGTCTACAACAACACTGTGTTTCCTCAAGCTTTGACAAAATTTTATCACCTTCGAGTATTTCATCTAGAGGGGTGCAGGGAATCACAAATTCTATCAACTCTTGAAATGCCTTCCCTTAGGAAACTGACATTGATCAGGATGTTGAATTTAATGGAA
Source organism: Aegilops speltoides (assembly GCA_021437245.1). Lineage (NCBI taxonomy): Eukaryota > Viridiplantae > Streptophyta > Magnoliopsida > Poales > Poaceae > Aegilops > Aegilops speltoides. Next base: position 506,882,605 of record CM038142.1, read on the forward strand.
ATCTCGGTTCCTTCCTTGGAAGAGTTGATACTGATTGATATGCCAAAATTGGAAAAATGTATTGGTTCTTACAGAATGGAATTGACATCCTGTCTAAGGGTTTTGATGATCAAGAGCTGCCCTCAGCTGAACGAGTTCACTCTTTTCCAAAGTTACTCTTCTTTTGACGCAGAGCAGAAGTCATGGTTTCCGTGTCTCAGCAAACTCTCCATCGGGCAGTGTCCTCGTATATTAAAGTAATTTTCTTCTCTCTAGTTTTTTCCTGTTCAATACATTTGCAAATTGTTGGACACTTACTTTGATAAATGATGTTGCAGCAACTGGCCAATCCTTCCACTAAGAGAAATGGGGGCGCTCAAGGAGTTGGAGTTGATGGACCTACATGTTGTCAGAGTGTCAGTTCCTTCTCTAGAGAAGTTAGTGTTGACTAAAATGCCAAGCCTGGAATTTTGCAGCAGTCTAACGACCCAAGGAGATCAAATGGGATGGCCATCTAGTATGTGTAGACTTACCATCCATGATTGCCCTTGTTTGATAGTGCCACACCCTCTTCCGCCTTCTGCTTTGATTTCCCAGATGTCCATCAGGGGAGTTCCGGGACTTGCACAAATGAGTATAAACCATAGATGGTTCACTATTGAATCTAATGAGTTGAGTGTGCTAGATGACAGTATCCTGGCATTCAATACCCTTGGGGGCATAACACGGTTTGAAATAAGAAACTGTCCAAATCTGGTCTCTCTTTCAAGTGAAGCTTTCAGCCACCTCATCACTTTAAAAGACTTAGTTATATGCGACTGCCCTAATCTGACTATGTCAAACATTATGCCAGAGGTTATCCAGGAAAACAGCACATCTGCAAGCAGCCTTGTCCTCCCATCTCTCAAACGTGTCAACATTGGCAGATGTGGCGTAAGTGGGAGGTGGCTATCTCAACTGCTTTCACATTCACTGTCCCTTGAGGAGTTGCTATTCGAGGACTGTCCGCAGATAAAGTTTCTATCAATCAGTCAACCTACAGAAACGGAAGGAACCAGCAGTTTAGCTTCAGCAGTGATGACCTCGGCCCAAGATGAACATGAATTGAAACTGCCATATAATCTCCTATGTTCTCTCAAGGTGCTATGGATTACGCAAAGCCTGGATCTGAAGTCCTTTGGGGGTAATAAAGAATGTACAAGATTCACCTCTCTTACGCGGCTTTTCCTTCGTGGTTGCCCCAAGCTGGTCTCATCATTGGTGGGTGAAACAAAAGATGATGGTACCATGGAGGTTAGATTACTCCCACCATCACTTGAAGACCTTTGTATCGGTCCTCTCCCAAAAAACTTGCAGTCATTCACTCCTCAAGGCCTTTTGTACCTCAAAAAGTTAAGTCTGTTTGGTGGGCCATGTTTGAAGTCTGTACAGCTGCATTCCTGTACGGCCCTAGAGGAACTGCGAATCAATAGGTGTGTCCAGCTGGCTGTACTGGAGGGCTTGCAGTTCCTCACCTCCCTTCGAAGCTTGAAGATGGCAATGAATTCCGAGCTTTCTTGTGCATGGGATCTCAAACTGCAGGAGCAAGAACAGGGTGGGAATCAAATTCAGCTATTTCCTCCGTCACTTGATAAACTTGAGATCACAGCTGTCACGGACAGGGTCCAATCCCATCTTCTGTCCTGCCTTCCTGCCATCACCAAATTAGCTATATGTCATAGTCCAGAACTGACGTCTCTACAGCTGGGATGCTGCACGGCACTGAAAGAGCTGGAAATTGGAGTCTGCAACTCGCTTGTGTCGATCGAGGGCCTCCAGTTCTGTAGAAACCTGACATCCTTGAAAGTATTTAAGTCCCCCGGCCTATCTTCCTGTTTGGAGCTTGTGTCGCACCAGCAAGGGGCCTCTGGGATCTGGTCTGGACTGCAAACTCTTGAGATTAGTGGTGCGTCTGTCCTTTCCACGCCCTTCTGCAAGCAGCTCACATCTCTAAGACACCTACAGTTCCGCTCTAGGTATGGAGAGAGCATGACGAGCCTAACAGAGGAACAAGAGAGCGCGTTACAGCTTCTAACCTCCCTCCAAGAACTTGAATTCTCATGGTACAAGAATCTCCTATCACTTCCTGCAAACCTTCATAGCCTGACCTCCCTTGAGAGGTTATCTATCTTTCGTTGTCAGTGCATCACAAGGCTGCCAGACATGGGCCTCCCAACTTCGCTCAGGCACCTTCAGTTATCCTATTGTAGTGACGAGCTAAGCATGCAATGCAGAATTGCAGCAACGGAGAAGCTACGGGTCATGATTGATTATCAGTATGTGAATTAATCACCAGTGTCTACTTCTAAGGTACACTTTCGGAGCATTTTCCCTACAGAAATAGTTTACACGCTCACCCTCTTCTTGCTAAAAGTAATTCATCTCTCTGCAGACTGCAGCCACCCGAGATGTTGTTCATATTGCTGCGCTCGCTGTCACTGGCACATTTGTGCAACTGCCGTGTACCTGTTTGTCTTTCCATGAGCTACTCTAGCTGCATGATGGATGGACCAAGGAAACCATGTTGAAAGTGGCAACTCTTTTGGTTTATTATGGGCATTATGAACTTCCGCTCATTCTTGTGTCTTCTAGTTGCTGGCTGGGTGTGAGCTATGCTGTAGCAAGACTTACCATGGTATGTTTTTCGCTTTTAGTTTTATATCCTGGTTAGATTTGTTAGTGGCTCAGTGTTGTAGTTGTTGGTGATATTATTTGCTGAATCATTGTTATTTTGTTAGTTGCTCAAGCATTGTTATTTTTTTGCTAGGTTTGTTATTCAGTAAAGTCGGCAGCGGACCGCTGGAGCCCAATCTCACATAGGATGTTATCATGTTAAATGAGTGATGACGTTAGCATTTCTGGTATGTCCAGTTTATTGTTTGTTTATCATCACGGCCACTAACACGTGAGTGCACCTTTTCTGATTCATCTGCCGTACCTTATCGTAGATGCATGTATTCAGTGGCGGAGCCAGGAAAAAAGAATGAGGAGGGCCGAGTGCTGCCGAGCCTTGTCAGGGAGGGCCAATCCACCATAATACACCATTTTCATAGCAAATAATCATTTGTTCAGATGTATATTAGGCTTAAATCAGTTGTATTAGGGGCTGGTCCCCTGCCTCCGCCACTGCATGTATTTGCCTGATTTTAAATGTCGATCATATATTAGTTTACGGAAGGAGTACGTAGGAGCTTATTTGATTATTTTTTCACATTTGTTAATCTGGTGCCTGCGACACACATCTAATCTAAGTACGATGAATTTACCGATGAGCCGCTAATCATGGTGTCAGGTATGCTGGCGTGGATTGGCAGTTGAGCCATGTCCAATAAAAACTGAAGACAGTACAGCAATCAAATCAGTCGGTGACAATCTGTGACTTAAACTGGAGGCTGAAGTCGGAGGTGGGGTGGACTGTTATACGAACTGCGGCCTAGCAAATACGAGTATGTTCGAACACTGAACTCCATGGAGTTTCATGGCATCAACCACTGATTCAAGAGCAAATTAATGAAGATCAATCGCGAGTGATCACACACAAACCCATGGATGGAACCATATCTGGAGACGGGAGACCATTTCTTCACGGAGGTATCGAGAAGGCTGCTGCCTGCTGCCGCTTTCGCTTGTGGTGAATACAGGGCCACACATAGGAAGCCGATCATCAACGGCTTTGCCATAGAACTATCTAAGTTTTTTTCTTTGGAGATAATGAACTATTGAAGTTTTTTTTAAAAGAACTATCAAAGTATTGTATTGGCAGTTTGGCACGCCATCATTAATTTGCAAACACACCGTCTCGTTTTGCTTCCTCCATCACCTGATCAGCTCACGACCTCCATCTCCTCCTCTGCTGCCTCCTCACTTATCAGCAGCAGATCGATTGTGCGAAAGCCGGTCGGGCTCGACGGCAGGGAGGCTTGATTGATCGTGAGGTGAGGACCGTCGAGGTCGCTCAGCTGAAACTGCGGGCATGTACAGTCCTCCCAGATACTGTTTCAAGGGACGTACTCTTCTAGGAGTACTGCTGAAGAACACCTAGTGGAATGCTACGTACCCTTGCGGCCTTGCGGGTGGGAGGGCGATGCTATTGCTAGGTGCGTCGAGCTGCAGCGGGCGATGAAGTGTTGTGGCCTGTGCATAAACATCATATCACCATGCTAAATCCTCTCACACTATTACTATTTGATTCATATGCACACCGTTTGCATTGTTTGTTCATCAGTTTTTTTTTTTTAATTCAAACAGGGCACTTGGATGCTTAAGGTCATCATGTTATGTCACGGCACTTGAAATCTTCGGTCAACCAGGGATAACTGATTAGTGACGACTGATGAGATGACCACACATTTTTCTTGATGGCAGGCGCTACCACTTTAGGACTTCAGGTACGCTCTGTTCATTGCTTTGTTTATCATCACCCTCACCAAAATGCCAGTGCACAGTTCTTGATTCATTTTGCGCACTTATCTTAGATTCATGTATTGTATATGGTGGATGTCTTTTCTAGGTTCCGACCAAGTTATATTGTAGTACAAAAAGTATACAAATTCCAAAATTTCTGAAGCATGAAACATGCATCTAACCTAAGTAGGATGGATTTACTGACCGCCGAATCCCTATGATGGTGTCAGGTGTGGTGTCAATCGGGCCATGTCCAAGAAAAGCTGAGGATTGTACAGCAATCAGTCGGTGACGATGTCGGACAAAAAGTTTAGGCTGAAGTGCAACATCAGCCTGGGCAGGGTCGCTGAAATTCACCTGTGTCACATCCTACTGAGGACCAGACTTGTAAATTGAAGAAATCACAAATCTAGTACAGTGATAAGCTCCTGATGTGGTGACCCTTTGAGTAATTGGGGAATTTGCTACAGTAGCTAAGGATATATGTAGGGATTTGATAGTTCAGTACATTCGATATATAACCACTCACTCGCATGCAGGCACTTGTATAGTGAGTTACAGCCGGGGTAAATAATTGATTGATGAAAGTAAACAGTGATTAAGCGGGGCAAAAGTAACACTAGTTTAGTCATTGGTCCTGATCCACCGTTCATCTCATCATCGGTCAACCTCCACTGTAGGATCTTCATAACTGTAGCTGAACCGGTATACGACAGTTAACTGAATAACATGAACCGGTATACGACAGTTAACTGAATAACATGACGCTTGAAGAACAGGATTCAGCTGACAGTACCTCCCCTGAAGAACATACTCGAGTACTTGACCTCAAGCACAACGATGCGGGAATTATGCTTTGATGGCGCTTGCAAAGAAACTGTGGAACACCCATTTGATGAAGGGCCTGTTCGGAGTCCCTCCGCTCCGCGACTCCGCTCCCGGAGCTGGCGGAGTTCCAGTCAAAAACCGCGGAGCGAGAGGACAGGTACTCCGCAGATTCTTAAATTCCGGGGAGCTGGTGGATCGCCGAACAACTTCGAAGTTTGCATCTTCCCAATTGGTTTCATCTGGTTCGAGATTTTCCCACTCCTCTAGCCACTGAGTAACAAGAACTCCGGTACTTCGGAGAGATCTTGTTTCCGCAACTGCTAGACGCTCAGTCTTGATTCTGCCATCTTCACCCACTAAAGGGACATCTGACCTCGGTACTGCATGTGTGCCTAAGTGTTTTTTCAGCCGGCTGACATGGAACACAGGGTGAATGCCCACAGAGGTAGCTGCAATTTACATGTCCCACTGTCAATTCTTTCTAAAATTTTGTAGGGCCCATAAAACTTGGTACGTGGTGAGCTTGATGGCTTGTATGGTTTCATTCTAAGATTAGACCATATGTATTCTGAAGCTAAAAGTTGTCACTGGTTAAACAAAACAAAAATCTTTCTGAACAGAAGCAGAACAACATTTTCGGATGTTAGTCATGCAGAGATGAAAATTTTGAAGGCACTAACGAAAATTCTCTTTTGTCATTTGTATTTAGCCTACCCAGCTTAGCGCACTAAACTTTTAGTCTAACGTAATCATATCCACTAAAACCTAATCCATTGTACTGTCTTGATCCTCGCCCCTCTGATTGACTCCAAGCCTTCCACTCCTATCCTCCACGCACGCTCACTAGCGACCTTCTCTCCGGTGCGCAATTGCACAACTTTGTTGGTTATGTTGTACTTATTTTTCTATATTCATGCCCTAGAGATTTTCGAGCTCTAGCAAACTTTCACCTTTGTATTTCATGTTCACTATATAATTAACTTAGTATTCGTTTTCGACTATATCCGCTTACATATTCTTTTCTAAATTTCCGCGGTGGTATCATTTTCCACTGAAAAAAAGACGGAAACAAATCAGTTTCGTTTTGCTACCAACCGTACTTGAGTTGAAAATGGAGTAGAGGATTTCCCTGCCGCCGAGGACAAGGACAGTGCCAGTGACACAGATTGTGCTTCGTAGGCATCACCCGATCGGACTTTTCCCATTACCATTTTGAGTGACACTCGATCGGTTGCTGCTGCCAGATCCAGCAAACCTAATTAAAGTAACCGATGAAAATTTTGAGTGACGCTCGCATGCAAGCACTTATATAGTGAGTTACAGCCGATGTAAATAACCAATGAAAGTAAACAGTATTAAGCGCCATGAAAGTAACTGTAGTTTAGTTAAAACAGTCTTCGGCCCCGATCCGCCATTCATCTCGTCATCGTCAACCTCCACCTTAGGATCTTCGTAGCTGTAGCCAAACCGGTATGCGACAGTTAACTGTATAGCATGACACTTGCAGAATACGATTCAGCTGACAGTGCCTCCCGCTGAAGAACATACTTGACCTCAGTATAACAATGTGGGAACCATGCTTTTTTTTCGAAACGGGGGAACCATGCTTTTATGGTTCTTGCAAAGAAGTTGGGGAACACCAGTTTCATGAAGTTTGCATCTTCCCAAGTGGCCGGCTTCTTCTGGTTCGAGATTTTCCAACTCCACTAGCCACTGAGTAAGAACTCCATTATTTTTTTAAGGCAAAGCAGAGCTTTATAGATTAACGGCGCTCGGGCATATCCCCCGAGACACAGGCAGGCACAGCGGGCGGTACAATAGAGTTCCACTCCATACAAACACTAGGTAAGCACATACGACCAATCTGGGCTAATTCATATGCTATAGATTTCGCCGTGCGCTTACATGGGATCCCGCTACATTTCGCGAACCACATTTTGAGCTGGAGCTTCAGGTCTTCGATGATCGCAGCATACTGCGAGGAGTCGGCTATTCGGACATTCATGGCATCAGCAAGCAGCTGCGAGTCAGTTTCAAAAACGACCCGTGTGGCACCCAGCTCCGTCGCAGTCGTGATTGCCGCCGACAACGCGTTGACTTCAGCCCAAACGCATCCAGTGCTTGGTCTTGGCGCCCAGCACGAGCAACCACCACTTGGCCATCAGAATCACGTGCCACCACGCCCCATCCACTCATGGACTGTCCAGGAGTGAAAGCCCCATCCAGATTAAATTTGAGAGTATCAGCTTCAGGCGGTTTCCATTTTGCCAAGGCCATGCTTCACTTCTCCGGCGCAAACACTTGTTCATACTCCAAAGCGGTGCTTCTAATCCGCCTTATGAGCTCCGGAGCCTGCAGCGGCAACTGTCCTTCACGTAGTTTGTTGTGCTGGTTCCACCATTGCCACTAGAAGATTATGATCAGCACCCTTTGCTTCTCGTTCAACTCCCAGAGCTGGTCTATCATCGCATGTACACATGTGATATTTTCATAGTTTTAAATAGCGCGCTAAGCATCTTAGCGGCAGACCTCTTCCAAATGTTGTAGCGTGCTATAGCGGGCTATTTAAAATGTTTGTTCATTTGTTTGGACCAAAGTCTCTTAGCGCAAGACCTTTTGTAAACACTATAACATGCTATAGCGGAGCTATAGTGGGCTATTTAAAACAGTGGATATTTTCCAGCCGCATGCGTTCTTTTTCCAGGCCTAGTCCACGCCATTAAGAACTCCATTATTACTTCAGAGAGATCTTGTTTTCAGAATTGCTAGAGGCACAGTCATGATTCTGCCATTCACCCACTAAAGGTGGATCTGTGTGCAGGGTACTGCACGTGTGCCTAAGTGCTTCTTCAATTGACTGGCATGGAAACAGGGCGAATGCCACATTCAGAGGGAGCTGCAATTTATAAGCCCCACGTACTACCCATTCTCGCTAAAAATTTATAGGGGCCATAAAAACTTGGTAGTGAGGTTGATAGTACCATATGTATTCTGAAGCTAAAAGTTAGCACTGGTTAAACAAAACGGAATTATAGAAAAAGAAACAGAAATCTTCCTGAACAGAAGCAGAATGACATTTCCGGATGGTAGTCATGCAGAAATGAAAATAATGAAGGCTGCGAAAAATCTCATTTGTCATTTGTATGTACCCGACCCAGCTTAGCGCGCTACACTTGTAGTCCAACGTAAAGCTATCCACTAAAACCTAATCCATTGTACTGTCTTGATCCTCGCCCCTCCGATCGACTTCAAGCCTTCCACTCCTATCTTCCACGCATGCTCACTAGCGACCTTCTCTTCGGTGCACTGCGCAATATTGCACAACTTTGTTGGTTATGTTGTACTTCCTCTGTAAACTAATATAAGAATGTTTAGATCACTAGCGACCTTCTCTTCTGTGAGTATTTTTCTATATGCTCTAAAGATTTCCGCCTATATCCGCTTACATATTCGCTTTCTGAATTCCCACGGTGGTATCAGCTTCCAGTGACAAAAAACCGGAAAGAAATCAGTTTCGTTCATTTTCGTTTCGCTACCAACCCTACTTGAGTTGAGGATGGAGTAAAAGATTTCCCTGCCACTGAGGACAAGGCAAGTGCCCGTGACACACAAGCTTGTGCTTCGTAGGCATCACACGTCCCGTTACCATTTTGAGTGACGGTCGATCGGTTGCTGCTGCCAGATCCAGCAAACCTAATTAATCCCGAGTGACCCATTTTTGCACGATGGAGGAGCGACCGGTGACTGTAAGCAAAATTGCAAACACAGTGTGACCCCTTTTTCAACATTGAAATACAACACTGATGTGATCACAGAAGGAATTAAGTGCACCGAGTAGAACCAGGCTATATATATTACTCCGTATTACAGTGTGATTTTATTCCACGGTACTAGTAACAGATAAACGGGGGGTATATATTGATACGGGGCATACAAACTTGCAAGAACACATAGGGCCGGATGCATGTGTTCTTCTACAAGGTCAGTGTGCAACGCGCACGTACGCGTACGCGCATATATGCACCTTCCTTTTGTTCACCAGGGAACATATTTATTTACGAGTAATTTAATTCTTATGCACGTAGGCGTGCAGAGCAACGGCATGCACGTAGAGTTTGACGTAGGGTAGGCATCGGGCAGCAGTACTGCCTACCGTACGTACTACGTATGCATGGCTGCATTTTCGTCTCGATCGTGTGCTCATCAGTTGCGGACCTCCGCCGGCGCCCGGTACATGGGCTCCGGAACCTCGTCCGCGCGCGCACAGCAGCGGCAGCCATGGTGATGGAGGAGCCCGTGGCCGCAGCAGCCCCAGTGGCATCCGCCGCCGCCGTAGCCTCCGCCACCTTTTCCGCCATGGCCACCGCCACCGCCACTGTAGCCTCCTCCGCCGCCTGGGTAGCCGCCGCCGCCGTAACCTCCACCGCCTTCCCCACCGTGGCCAGGGTAGCCGCCACCGCCGCCGTAGCCTCCACCGCCTTCCCCACCGTGGCCAGGGTAGCCACCACCGCCACCGTAGCCTCCTCCGCCTTCCCCACCGTGGCCAGGGTAGCCGCCACCGCCACCGTAGCCTCCTCCGCCGCCTGGGTAGCCGCCGCCGCCGTAACCTCCACCGCCTCCTCCGTAGCCTCCGCCGCCGCCGCCGTAACCTCCGCCGCCGCCTCCGTGCCCGTGGTGGCCTCCGCCAAAGTGGAAGAAGTTCTCTACGCCGGCTTCATTCTCTTCCTTCTTGGCCTCTACATGAACAGAAAAAACAGGTGCATGGAGATCAGCAGCAGAACGCAGAAAGCAAGGTTTTTCCTAGCCTAATGACGAGAGCAATTAATTTAACTCCTGCCAGTTCAAAACTGCTCCGAGGATTTGGTGCATTAGCTCACCAGGGTGTTCGTCAGTCGAGGCTACGAGGATAGCAGCAGCAAGCAGGAGAGCGAACACAAGAAGACCCTTGCTGGACGCCATGCCTGACATCCGTGATCCGTGCCTCTTCTTCAGTGGTCGTAGTGGCTACTGGCTGGCCAGTGTGAGTGTGATGGATGAGATACAGACTAGCATGCTGAGCAGGCGAATTTATAGGCGGGGGAAGGCCGAAGGAGGGCTTGGATACGATAGATAGCTTGGGATCACGAGGAGCTGTGAGCCTGTGACTGTGAGCGAGCTGAGGACCTGAGGTTGGGTCCCCATGGCCATGGCGTCGTCGTCGGCCCGTGGAGCGGTGGGTGGGTGGGAGAAGGACGGCACGCATTAATGGTCGATCCCAGCAATCTAGCATGGAAGTAGCTAAGCTCCGCGTCGTCCGCAGGAGTACCAATGGCGCCAGCCTCCCCTCTGAGGCTCTGACGCCGAGCATATTCTGGATCGGATGTCTTCTTCTGCATGTGTACTGCGCAGGGTGGGTGCTGCTCGCGCGACGCCAAGATAAAGTTTGCATGAACGCATCGATCTCATTGATCAGCTCCGCTACAAGTTACACACGGACTCGCATGTGTATCCAAATCGGCCGAGCGGATTCTGGATCGGATATATTCTTCTTCATCTGGAAAACGGACGTGGAGCACTGCTGAACGTTCGCACGTAAGATATCTTCGCTTAGAGCATCTCCAAGAAAACTCCCAGTAAAAGTAGTTTTACGAGATGCCCATATAACTCCCAGTAAAGCTGAGGTGGTTTCTCAATTGCTCTAAACATCTTCCCTAAAAGTTCGTTGCTTTATAATATAAAAGTGGGGAAACCCTTTTTCTCAAAAGTGATATTTTTGCGACAGCAAACGGCAAACAACGGGCGGCACCGGCGATGGTCGGCGGCACCGGCAGCTCAGTGGGTATGGCGATGACGTGCTGACACGTCACTTTTACGGGAAGGGTTTCTTCCCCTAAAAGTGGTTTCTGGCTCCGGCGGCGGTGGTCAGCAGGGCGACGCGGTGTCGATGACCGGCAACGGCACCGCATAGGTCGTCATGGCGACGTGACATGGTACAGAAGAGTCTTCCCCTAAATATACAAGAGAAGTTGGACAGATTATACGAGATCCCGTAAAAGATCGTTTTTATGAATCTATTGGAGTACTTTTTTTGCCGGAGATACTTTTGATCTATTCATAATCAATCATGGCAGCATAGAGCACACCCGAGGTAATAAAAAAAATACAAACATGCTCATGTAGCACCTAGCAATGACTACAAGAGCAAGCTGAAGGCCGAAACTGAAGCAAGACCCAAAAATTGACCAATTTGACAGCAAAATGAGGCCAGCTCGGAAGGAAGACCTGAGCAGGCACGGAAACAGGGCAGGAAGTACTACTAGCGTAACAGTCCACACACATGTTTAGTTCAGCAAAGATTTCAGTAAAAAAGACAGAAGGTGAAGTCAGTGAGGTGTCTGCAGATGCTACACCACAGGTGGGAGAGGAAGCTGTGGTGCAATATCAACCAAATCAATATCACTAGATCAATCATGGAGTATATTTTCATATTATATTGATACGAATTTGCAGATGTAAACATTTTTGGCGCGCAGGAAAGTATCAGTCTCTTACAAGAACCAGTGCGAAATGAAATTGCCCATCCATCGTTTCTGGCCACTGAGAGCAAAGTTTCGTTACATTCGGCCATAGATCAACAACAATGCTCTCTTTCTTTCTTTCTTTCTTTCTTTTTGAAAAGGGCAAAAGACAATGCTCTTGATTGCCAACGACATAACTTGCTTGTCTTTCATCATAACTAAGATGGCCAATGCAGCCCTCGATACAAATTGCAGATGTCAAACATTCCCGTGTATGGTTAACACTGAAATTAATTGCACTGTGATCTTTCTTCCTCAACCAGAACAATGATCTCAGATCGAAATATATCAGCCACTGGGGAGATGCCAAGCCTTGACCAGCTTAACCCCTCACAAGCCCAAGGCCCAATTCATTCACTAAGAATTTGATTTGGGAGATGCTAGGGAATGTGAAAGTTGGTGCTCAAGGTTAGCGAATCAAGCAGAGAGAAACCAGCCATTAGCCCAGCACTACCTGGCCACACAGGCATCCACTTAACTGATGGAGTAATCTGGTGAGAAACATCTTGTCTTTTGGTACATCCTCCTGTATATGGTCGCTCCTTCGAGCTCAGCATGGATTTCCCTCTCCGTCCGTATTCCCATAGGGTTGTCCAGAAGCCAACCTTCTTTGTCACACTGAAGATCTTTATCAATACGATCAGCATGCTCAAACACATTCGAGTATCCATCAAACCTTTCTCTCATGTCTGTAGCTACATCAAGCACATCTGATTGTACAAACACCTATGAACGAAATAAAGTGAGATGTCAACTTGCAAAAGAGTACTTGACCTGCCTTTGAAAGTTAAAAGTCCCTACATAATCAACACAAGCCTTCATCGAAGATACAGAAAAAAGATTGCCTGAATCGTAATTTGCACTGGATCATATTAACTTGTACTCCCTCTGTAACGCTCTTATATTTCTTTGCGGAGGGAGTATATCACTCTATGACCCATATAATTCATAGAGGCTGTGCAATTACTGTCATTGAACCAATAATAACTAAGAATATAGTCCAACTGACAACATGAAGGCAAGAATAAGCTTGAAACATACTCCCTCCGTTCCAAAATAGATGACCCAACTTTGTACTAACTTTGTACTAAAGTTGAGTCATCTATTTTGAAACGGAGGGAGTACAAATGAGCTCATAGAGATGTTGAAATTAAGCTAGATGTACATGGTTAATATATCCTCAATCTGACGTACTTTAGGATCCCTCAAGAACATTGTTCTGTTTAAGACTATTTTTAAATGATGCCTTCATACAGATAGAACTAATAAAATAGTGATTGGCCTAAGTTAAACAGTCATTGGACAAAGCTGATGCATACAGCAGGACCCTGACCGCATGCAGATTGTTAGTTTAATAGATAATACTTTGCATGAAAATCGTAGACAATTGTCATACCCGCCCACCCAGACAAAGGTTCTTTGTGATTGAATCCACCAATGGTGTCTGTAGAACTCTTCTCTTGTGATGCCTTTTCTTAAAGTGAGGATCAGGACACTGCAGAAAAGATGATTGCACCTCAGCCATAACATCAACTAAAACGAAAAACTAAGCCAGCATAAGCACAAGGACATATCGTATACAACTTAGAACACTTGTGGAACGGTGCTCAGCTACACTCACCAGTATTGAAACAAGTGATAGGGGACCAGGGTATGATGACACAATTTGCTCGAAAGACACCGTTGCATTTGCAAACATAAAGTAACTGTGCCAAGGGAGCAATTTCAAGTACTGTTAAATTTCTCTGATAGCATGAAGTCCTCAAATGTTCACATGTGAGAAAGATCCGATGTATATCTTACACATTTCTAAGCCCCAATTCTGTCACCCAGAACTGTGTCCGCTCGACCAACTAGACAAACAAAACAAGCAGAGCATTAGGACCACACCAAAAATCACACATTGAGAACCATGATTAAATTAAACCATAGAAGCACAAGAACCTTCTGCCGGATTTCCAGTCCGAGGTAATTCCGCCTTTCACCGGAGTTCTTCGCTAACCAAACCAAGAATCTCCCACTCCCTGCACATGAAAAAAAAAAATCCCCTAATAGCTGAGGCTAAAGGAAATCTATCAGCACAATGGGGATGCAATGGAAGGAGACGTATGCCCACCGCAGCCGATGTCGACCATGAGGGGCAGCAGGGGATCCTCGAACACCTCCGTCCATTCAGGCGGCTCCGTGGGCTCCTACAGGTAAAGCAGAGTAAGAATTGACGGAAGGGGAAGGGGGGATCTTGAAGATTGTGGTACAGGCTTACGACGAACAAGGCGCTGAGCGGATTCACGTGCTGCCGGATGCGAAGGTGATGGCCCCGCTGCATACACCAAAACAGATTTGTGGGTGGTCAGGCTCGTGCGCTATTTCCAAAAAAGAGACGGAGGTTGAAGACGGGGAGGATAGGATAGGTGGGGTTGGGGCGGACATTGGGGTAGAGGGGGCGGAGATTGAGGTCTGCGTACTCCCTGTCCACCGCGTCGGTGCTCCGCGCGGCGGAGCACAAGGTCCGGCGCCGAGCGCGGCGACGGACGGGGGGCGCGCGGACGAGGCGGCAGCACAGGGAGACCGCCGCCGTCCAAGCCATTCTGGCGTCGGCCCCAGCTGGTGCTTCAGCGGCGGCGCTGCCCGTTCGACACCAAAGGGGTTATCTTTTTTTATTTTTTAGTTGGCGAAGGGGGTTATCAAGGGGTGGAAATGTTCGAGGAAATTCTTTTTAGGGAAAACAGAGAGCTTTTTCTTTATCGCGTATAAGAGCTATTGTTACTACTCATATTAGAAGGACAAATTTTGTCAAATACTACCTCCGAACCAAAATATTTAAGTCTAGCAAAACGTCTTATATTTTGATACGAATGGTGTACGTGAAAAATACTAGTCGGCGCACTTACCAAAAGGAAAAAATCTTCAAATTTTCGGGCGTGAGCTCCCAAAGCTGGTGCCCTCCATTGCTCTTTCTTTTTCTCAAACAAAAGAGCTTACTTTAGCCTTTGTTTCCTCTGTGCTGCATCTTCTCTAAAAATTCATTCAATGGAATCCCAACTCCCTTTCTTTTGGATATCCTTTTCTAAACTATACTATGAATCTAAACTTTTGAAAAAAAATCTCTTCACTTGAATTTTAGAACTTAGAATTTATTACCCTAGAAGAAAAAAAAACTAATCCTTTGAATCTTTAGTATCCTTCAAATCTTCACTATCAATCTTCCTCACAACGCAACTCTCGAAGCTGCTAAGAACAATTCTGCTATTCCAGTTTCCCCTCTCGCTAGGATCCATATCCTCTCGGCGCCCTTCATCGACGGCGCGTTGAGTATCCCTCCTCCAATCCCACGGTTGTCCCTTCACTCGGGGTGAACAAGGGGCACTCTTGAAGTGCTGCCTAGCCTTGGTCTAGGGCTCGTGTGGGTTAGGATTTCCCTGCGTTTTGTTCTCGGGATAGGAATCATGGCGACAGAACCATTGAACTCGGTACGAAAGATCAGGACAATTTGTAAGCGATGATGCAGGTGTAGCTTGGCTGATGAGGACCTTGATGATGTCGTTTTCGAGTCGGAAGAACCATCACCGATAGAAGCAACTCATTGGCTAGCCATTGCACGAGTAAACACAGATGATGAGTATAGTAAATTATGATTATATAAAAACATGAGATTGGCATGGGACCTCACTCCAACTCAAGTCATTGGATGAAAATCTATACAAAATGCAATAGTCTTGCCTAGGGAAATGAGAGAAAGTCATGAAAAAAGGACTTTGGACCAATAGGGGATTTGATGTCATTCTTGTGCCATACCGAAAAAGGCTTTTGCCTCGCTTTATATATAAAGCAAACCACCACAGCCACAGAGTTTAACACAAGTTCACACACACACACAGGGTAGCACCACACGAAGTACGAAAGGGTGTCTGCTAAGGGCACAACTCAACAAGCCCTGAAAATAAAACAAAGACGGTAGCACCGCAAGCAGAGAAGCTAATCCGGCTAAGGTGGTGGAGGAGGGAGCGGCGGCACCAAGCGAAGAGCTGTCCCGCGAAGGTCAGCAATGATGATGTTGATGGCGTCCTAGTCTTGGTGGCAGCTAAGCGACCGCTGTAAGTGCATCTAGTGCCCCTTAGTGATTTTGGTGTATTGAAGACTTATAGGTTAAGGGACTAATGTGTTCATGAGCGTACACAGGTCTATAAGTCTATGAGGAGTTTGATATTTATAGAGAAAGTCGACCCCTAAAAATGAATATCTTCGACTGAAGATTTTGGTATTTCTGAAGACTTTCATGAAGACTTTGAAAGTGAAGAAATTGGTGTGTCCGTGAAGACTAGATATTCATGCAAAGAATATGAAGCTTGAAGACTTTCATTTTCATAGTTTTGTTTTTCCCTTTCTTGAGTCATAGGAAACACCGTACTGTTAAAGGGGGTCGAGGAAATACTAAGGAAAATTTTCCATGTGATGCTCAACTCAAAATCCTACACCTACCAATCCCTTTGAGTGAAGCCATTGAAATCTCATACTGATTCAGTCAATTTCTTGATGATGAGACGAAGCTCTTCCGTCACGAGGAATTTGTTCTGACTGAGGAGTTAGTAATTCGCCAGTGCGGATTACCTACACAGTGAGGAACATGATAGCCCTGAGTAATTTGAGAGTCAAATTTCCGACCGTTGCTGTGCTTTGCGCCAGCTGTCCCAAAATATCCTATCCACATAACGGTCATATCATTGAAGGGCATTTATGTCTTGTCATGTCGGGCTGCTCCCTAGGCTATAAATAGCCGCCCCCTACAACCACTAGCTGGTTGGCTGCTCCGAGAGAAACTGACACTTGTCATTTAAGAGCAACCCATCCTCCGAGGACTTTGAGTGAAAATCATCGAGTGAGGAAAATCCAAACCCAAACACCCACAAACCCAAAGTGATTGAGCATCACTGAAGAGATTGATCCTGCGTGGATCCGACGCGTGTTACCTTTGAAGATTGTGCTTCTTCCAGACGGTTAGGCGTCATGGTCTAGAGCATCCAAGAGGAATTGTGGATCGCCGAGTGACCAAAGTCTGTGAAGGTTTGGAAGTCGCCTGAAGACTTACCACGAGTGATTGGACGAGGTCTGTGTGACCTTAGTTCAAGGAGAATACGGTGAGGACTTGGTGTCCTGAGCTGCGTGCTCGGGATCGGGTGTCCGGACTGTGTGTCCTAGAGTTTAAATACTCAGCCGCTCCAACCAGACATACAACTGAGACAGCAGTTGGAACTGGTCTACCAAATCATTGTCTTCACCAACCTTACTGGTTCTATTTCCTCAACTCTTTCATTTCCTCATTACTGTGTTGAGTGATTGTTCATATCTGTGTTTGAAGACTTTGACTGAAGACTTTCTCAATTTCCTCGCCCAATTTCTTGATCTGTTTGTCTTCATCTTGTGTTATCCTGTGTTTACGCTTTACAGACTCTGTGATTGTCTTCATTTCATCATGATGACTGTGCATGTCTTCTGTTATGCTTACTTCTGAGTACCTACTAGATCATTGATGGCGCGCGTTGCTGCGCCCGTCTATTTTGAATTTTTATGTTAGAGAGATATGATTTTTCTGTAATCCATGGAGACAATAAAAACTATGGAAAATGCTAAAATAGACTAAAATAATTTGTTTCATTAATGTTTCTCTTTTTATGAAAGATACTCCTCCAGTAGTAAGTTATAACCTAAGAGATAATAACATTGTGTACTAAGCAGCATTTTACTTTTTTGGCAATGCAGCTACCCTTTTCTTACGCAAGTAGTTTGAAATTTTGCATAATAATAACTTAAAACGATGAAGTACAACTGCTCAAACTCCTCACATGTTTCAAATAGAATACATGCTATATTTCATGTGTAATCTTATCAATTAAATAAATGGTTGTATGATTCTCCCAGAAAAATCTTCGATAATTTTGGAGCACCGCAAGAAGTAATTGATGTGTGTTTTCTACCTTTTGTTGACATCATCTCATAACAGACCAATCATAGATTGCCAAACATTTTTCAAATCTTAGTATACTTCAACGTGCCATTGCTTGTTCTAGTTGACCGTGATAGCTTCTAATCCTAGCTCTTCCTGCTCTGCAACTTTATTGAGTGTATCATGAATCTGTGGATCATTCCATTCAAATCGCACAAGCAGACATGCACACAACCATCCAAAGGTTGAAACTTTAGTCCTTGTACCCATCGATAGTGTACCCTGAACACTGAATGTCCATCTTGTGACCATTATTGTTCTTCTGCTCCTTATTTAGTGCTTTGACAAACCTACAAATTCAACACGCTCAACTATATTCTACCAGCACAATAAACACACCTACTTTATTCAAGTGGCACACTCAATATCAATAATTGTCTACAATGACAAAATCATTTAACAAAATACGTGTTGGGCATGTGTAAGATAATAAATGAACCAATGTATCAAGGAAGAGATAGTACACTGAAGAATTTGTCTGGATGCTCCTTAAGTCATTATGAAAATTCTTCTTCATCTAAAAGGTTGTCGGGATTAACCACACCAAGAGCCAAAATAGGCCACAAACTCTGTAATTTGGGGAGATCTCCACTGGACATACATGCTTACATATCCAGGAGCAACAATGTGCCAGTGGCAATCACAATAAGGGTTGCATTTGGATCATGCTCAAGTAGGAGCATTATTGGGACCTGATCACACAAGAACTACCATGTTGGCGCGCGTTGCTGTGCCTATCATTTTTTCGGCAAAAATGGTAGAATTTTCTGTAACTATGCGAGTCATAATGCAGTAAAGTTAAATTCGTATAGACTGACTTGAAAAGCTGAACTAAAGGTCATTTTGAATTTGCAGCAGGGGCATGCAATGCCATATGTCATGGACACGCACACAATTTAATCTTTATGTGAACCGGCAATCATACGAGGCTTCTAAGGATTGAGGGCACCCAATTTAATTTATGTGGACAGAGAAAAACCATAAATTGTTTGAATGGGTACAACTAACAGACTATCGTCTGATTCTATATTCTTACTATTAATTTGCCTCAAGTAATTTGGGAATCAGGCTTCAACCGAGTATACTGAAGAAGTGATGGCATAAATGCTACATGTATATTAATTCAGACAACAATGTATAAAAGGACAAGATTTAATAGAGAACACATTTATGCCAGATTTTTTTTGTTTTCTTAGAGGATTAACTAATTCCAGTATAGTCATGGACTATGTGACGAAATTTGAAAACATGCATGTCAGAAAGCACCTAGAGCTTGGAATCAAAACAACGATCGGAGAGGTGCTTCGTGAAGTCTAGGGAGATTATGCTTGATGAGTACCTGAGTCGCAATCCCACTTAGCTTGTCGAAGATATGCACCTTGAATTCCTTGGATCTGACCATCGTTAGAACACAATAATGGGAAAGCACTACAGAAAATGTAGTAGCAGTTTGGTGCTCTCACTCACTGAAAGCTGTGTGACCTTTTATATTTTTCTAAGCCCAATGCTACCAATAAATGCAAGAATGGCAAGAGCTGCAAGGGCACGAGCTTAGCAATGCACAGTCATGATGTTGCCACTATACCTTGAAAGAGGAACTTCAAATTTTCCATAGTTTGCCAACATTTAGGCTGAACCAAACCATCAAAGGAAGGCTATACAGAGATAAATATATTGTGGACTGTATTGGAAATATATTGTGTAAAATATATTGTTAGGATGGGCAAGCCCGCCATCAAAGGAAGCACATCACCACACTAACAATATTTTTGACAATATAGATCCTAGTAGTGGCTGCTCGATGGCACAAATCATTCCATTATTCAGTGCATACAGAAATAATCATCTTCGTGACATTTCCAGTAGCATTTAGAAGACCCCCGGGCCGTGGCTGCATTTGAAAAAGGTCAAATCTTTCATGATATGCTGAAGCCAATATTTAAATTGAAAGGTTATGCTGGAATCAAATCACATACGTGTTGGACCAAGGTAGCACCCAAGATGCCTGCACAAGACGGGCGTAGAACATACAAAAGCTCAGACAACAATTTTATGTGTAACCAGTTGAAGATCCAAGTCAAATCACTGGCATATACTTGGTTGCATATTCCAATCTCTCACCAAATGGTGTGAACACAAAGAGAGAACTTATCCTTGCTATGAAGAGCATTTGAAAATAACAAATTGAGAATATAAAAGGCACTGTCTCTTGCTCCTGCTACTAAACGTGACATAGAATGCATAAGAAGAAACGTATGTTTGTGCTATGGAAGATTCTGAAGTGCCACTAAATATATAGAAAAAATAAAACATGAAAGGGCTAGTTGTACTATATACACAATGAAGTGCAAGCACGCTCTGTCTTGCTCCTGCTACTAAACATGACATAGAATGCATAAGAAGAAACATATGCTTGTGCTATGGAAGATTCAGAAGTACCACTAAATATATAGAAAAAAATAAAACATGAAAGGGCTAGTCGTACTATATACACAATGAAGTGCAAGCAGGCTCTGTCCGTGGCAGCATCGGAGGAGGACCATCAGAACTTTGAGGCACACAGGGTGATCGTCGATGGTCAGGATCTGCATGCCGACTGGGAGCTGACCCCTCTCCCTCTCTATCTCCATCAACCCCTTCCTGGCCTCCATCATCATGGCGTCCAAAAGCATCCCAATTTACACTAATTCAGAGCAACTGAAAAATTAAGAGCAAGAAGAGTCGAGCGCTCCATACCAACACCACCTGAACACAACCGAAATTACTCGCGGAAGAAGAGAAAATCATGGGCAAAAAAATCACATGTGGGTTTGGATTTCGGCGCACTGTTGGAGAAGACTCATCCACCCACACGAGTAACTCGATATGATCAAAGCGGAGTGCCCGCGTCTTCCTGTCCGGAGGAGCCGTGCTGGTCACCGTCTCCTCCTTCCCCTCCTAGAGACCTCGCTCATCCTTCTCTGACACCTCCACCATCTGCACAAATCCTGACCTATAGGAATCAAGAGGAGGCACCTATTTGTTCAGAAATCCGCGACGAAGCACCAATCATACCTCTAGCGCGAGACGAACGGATCAAGATCTTGCTGACGACATGGTGAGTTGCCTGCGAAGGTGAAGACGATGTTAACTGGTTCGGGGGTTGCTCAACCCCCCGTGATGTGTTCAGCGACTCGCCCCGACCGTCCTCGCCTTTTGTGTAGCCTCTCCAATCTCCATCTCTCTTGCCGTGACGACAACGGCGGTGAGATTGGGAGATGAGGGGTAGGGACGTAGGGTACAGGGAGGGGAGGGGAGAGGACGGGGAGCATATCTGTACCCGTCCTTTGGGGATCGGATGTTAACTCGTGAGGGGCCTCCGATTTTGTGCCGGGAATAGCGGCCCACACGACCAGAGCAAGAAGCACATCGGACGTCCAAAAATGATCGGGATGAGCGATTTGACGGTCAAAATCAACGATGGCCTGAGAGAGCTCCTAGGGTGCACAGTTATAATGTTTTTAAATTCCGCTGCAAGTAGTTCTTCGCTAAGGAATTTCCTCACCGGCAAATTCCTCAGTGAAGAATTCATAAAAATCGCCTATTCACCCCCCCTCTAGTCGATATAACGCACTTTCAATTGGTATCAGAGCAAGGTACTCCCTTGTTCTGTGTGATTTTGGTTTGACCACCTGGAGTTTTAGTTATGTCGACTGCAGGATTGAGGAACGTTTCCTGCCCCATCTTTGACGATCATGAATATCCTCGGTGGAAGGCCATGATGAAAAAGCGACTCATGGCTATGGACAGCGAACTGTAGACCGTCACCGAGATCGGTCTTACCGATCTATGCAAGATGGCTGAGGCTGCTGACATTCGCAAGTACACACTGCTCAACCTCACAGCGAAGGATGTCATATGCTCTAGTCTGTCCCGAAATCAGTTCAGGAACATCATGCATCTCAATCACGCGAAGCTAATCTGGGACCGTCTCTCTGAGGTCTATGAAGGTCATCGGACTCGTCATGATCCTTGGTTTGAGGACTACAAGGAATCTCTCAACGCGATGACATTTGAACAAGAATCATCATCGTCTACCACCCCCTGCCTTATGGCAAACGGTGCTGAGGTAACCGAATCCTACCTATCCGAATCTAGTGATGATGAATCTGGCGACGAATTTGGACCTAGCTATGTCAAACTTGCTTCCCTTGCCCATAAACAACAAAGAGCCTTGGAAAAAGTTCACTACATGCTAAATAAGAGCGATGATATGTTGGGTGAAGAAATGGATCAGTCAAAAGCTTTGGCTGAAAGTCTTCAGAGACTTCATTCAAAGTTTGACGCCCTTCAAGATCAACATAATACTCTCTTGTCTGATCACGAGAAGCTTTCTTCTGAATCTCTTCAAAGAAAGCAAGATCTTGAGAAGCTAAGAGTGAGTTATGAAGATCTTCAGAAGGAGCGCAATTCATTACTTGCTCAACAAATCAGCGCCACTCAGGAACAATTTGATCCTCCATGCTTAAAGTGCATTGAACGTGAATCTGCTAATTCTTCACCTGAATGTTCAAATGCTTCAAATGTTACAAATTCTTCACCTGCCTCTGCTATCACTAATTCCTCATCTGAGGACATTGCTAGTATCACTGACAATGCAGGGCTGTAGGAATTGTACATGACAGGCATGTACAAAAGCCTCAAAGGGCATCAGACTTTTTGTGATGTGCTTAAAAGCGATCCTCAACGAAACCCTAGGAAGGAGGGTATTGCCTTTGAGAGGAAACTCAATGCTGATGGAACATATTGGAAGCCCGAGCGACCCCAAACCTCATGGGTTGCTGCAAAGGGACCTCCATTGATCCATCTAACTTATCCGCTTTACATGTGAATCTCCTTATTCTTCCGATGAGTCACTTGACTCCAACTATAAACTGTTCAAAAATCAGAATGGTGAAGTATTTGCTAGATATGTTGGCACTAACTGCAGGAACGGTTCCCCTATGAAGAAAATCTGGGTTCCCAAAAGTTATGTTCAAAGTCTTCAAGTGAATGTCCTCATGACACCACCAGTGAAGAACAGGAACTCCAGATCAAATTCTTCATATGGATCCAAGTCCTCATACGGACCAAATTCCTCACATGGATCAAATTCCTCAAAAGGATCAAAGTCCTCATATGAACATCATCATGCTAACAACTCTGTTTCGCAGGGTAGAGCTAAGGGCTATGAATATGTGCATTATTCTTCAAATCATTATGTTCATAAGTCCTCGAAGAATTTCTCTGCTTATTCATATGCTTACCCTAACTCCACTTATGAGAAACGAAATGGTTTGGCATCTTTGCCACCTTTCTCATACGGTGCTCGCAGAGTGATGAACTCTTTGCCACCCCTCCAGATGTGGGTGGTGAAGAAAAAGAACTAATCTCTTATGCAAGGTCAGGTCTCCAGACGTGCTTTGATGCCTGAAGAATTTGCTGGGGGCCTGACAAAATGCCTGAAAGGACGCAGGCTAATCATGATGAAATGAATCTTCATTTTGCATGTCCTCAATACTGCTTATCTGTGCTTTTGCTTGATGAAATTGAACTGATGATACTGATATCATATTCTTCACTGATGAAGTATATGATTTTGTAAGCTGCACTAATTCATCTGCAGGATGATCGACCCAAAGCAAACGAGTGGGTCCTCGATAGTGGTTGTACAAATCACATGACTGGTGACAAGAATCTATTGATGGATGCTCCATTAACACCGTCACATCTGAAGCATATCATCTTCGCTGACAAAGGCAAAAGTCAGGTATTGGGTCTAGGTAAGGTTGCGATTTCTAAGGATCAACACATGGACAAAGTCATGCTTGTCGAGTCCTTAGGATACAACCTCATGTCTGTCTCAATGCTTTGTGATCTTGATATCGTTGTTGTCTTTGGCAAGTATCATTGTGTTGTGATCATGGAAGCTGACAATTCCAAAGTCTTCGAAGGCTTTAGGAGAGGAGACTTGTACATTGTTGATTTCTCTACAGGACCACAACCTGCCGTGTGCTTACTTGCAAAAGCTTCAGAAGGCTGGCTATGGCATCGACGACTTGGTCACGCTAGCATGAGGAATTTGCACACACTCGCGAAGAAGAAGCATGTCATTGGCATAGAAAATGTCAAATTCCTCAAGGATCACCTGTGTGGTGCCTGTGAAACTGGAAAAATGACCAAGGCCAAGCATCCAGCGAAGACTATCATGACTACCACTCGACCATTTGAATTGCTTCACATGGATCTCTTCGGTCCTAATCATTATTCTGCTGTGACTAATGATGCATCTCTATATGGCTTTGTTATCGTTGATGATTACTCTCGTTACACATGGGTGCACATTGTTACTTACAAGCATGAAGTGCAGGAAGTCTTCAAACGATTTTCCTCAAGGGCTTCAACCAACTTTGGTGTGAAGATCAAGCACATCAGGAGTGACAATGGAACTGAGTTCAAGAATTCAGGTCTTGATGGCTATCTTGATGAACTTGGTATTACTCATGAATTATCTGCTCCTTATACTCCTCAGCAAAATGGCGTCGTGGAGCGCAAGAACAGAACTCTTGTTGAGATGGCTCGCACTATGCTTGATGAATACATAACCCCTCATCGGTTTTGGATTGATGCAATTGATACCATGTGCCACATCATCAACAGAGTATATCTTCACAAATTCTTCAAAAAGACTGCCTATGAACTCCTCACTGACAAGAAACCCAATGTGAGTTATTTCAAAGTCTTGATTGCTAAATGTTGGATTAGAGATCCTCATCACAATGCTAAATTTGCAATCGAAGCACATGAAGGTTTTATGCTTGGTTACGGAAGGACTCGCACACCTCTGAGTCTTCAACATTGCTCTTCACAAGATTGTTGAAACTGTAGATGTGCGGTTCGATGAAACTAATGGCTCGCAAAGAGAGCACCTACCTTCTGTGATAGATGAACCAACACCTGAAGATTCTATCAAGTTCAAGGCTACTGAGGATGTCATTCCTACCGAACAAACTGTTGAAGAATTCATTCCAGAACGCCAAGATCGTCGAGCGATGCACTGAAGATAATGTCAAGAAAATGGTGTCAAGAAAATGCTGATCAAATTCCTCGACGACAACCAGCTCATCCTCGCGTTGCAAAAGAAGTGCAAGTTGAAAAGATCATCGATGACATTGAAGCACCAGGTCCTCTCACACGCTCAAAAGCTTCACATTTATCTAACTTTTGTGGGCACTATGCTTTTGTCTCTATCACAGAGCCCACCAAGGTAGATGAAGCATTTCTGGAGCCCGAGTGGATCCAGCCATGCAAGAAGAATTACATCGATTCGAGCTCAATAATGTCTGGGCTGGTTAAACGTCCAGATCCTCGCAAGCATAATATCATCAGCACAAAGTGGATCTACCGCAACAAGCAAGATGAAAATGGCCTTGTGGTGAGGAATAAGGCACGACTTGTAGCTCAAGGCTACACATAGGTTTTGAAGATCCTAAGAATCCCGACAAAGTCTTCAAACTCAACAAGGCCCTCTATGGCCTCAAGCAAGCCCCTCGGGCGTGGTCTTCAAATTCGTCAATAGCACAATGGCATATTCATATCTCAAGAGAAATACCTCAAGGATGTACTGAGGAAATTCGGCATGCAATATTGCAAAGGAGTCAAAATTCCTATGCCCACAAATGGCCATCTATGCACTGATGAAAATGGTATTGACTTTGATCACAAGGTATACCGCTCCATGATTGGTTCTTTATTGTACTTATGTGCATCTAGGCCAGATATAATGCTTAGTGTTTGCATGTGTGCCCGATTTCAAGCTTCATCGAAGGAATCACACCAAAAGGCTGTGAAGCATATTCTTCGATATCTAGCTCACACACAAACACTAGTATTATGGTACCCCAAGGGCTCTACTTTTGATCTCATTGGATAATCTGACTCTGACTATGCTGGTGATCGTGTGGATCGCAAGTCAACATCTGGTACTTGTCATTTCCTCGGACGATCTCTGGTCTGTTGGTCCTCGAAGAAACAGAACTGCGTATCACTGTCTACTTCTGAAGCTGAGTATACAGCTGCTGGTTCTTGCTGTGCTCAATTGCTGTGGATGAAGCAAACTCTCAAGGACTACGGCATCAACATGAAGAACATGCCTCTCTACTGTGACAATGAGAGCGCCATCGAGATTGCTCATAACCCAGTTCAGCACTCGAAGACAAAGCACATTCAGATCCGTCATCACTTTCTTCGTGATCATGTGTTGAAGGGCGACATTGCTATTGAACATGTGAAGACTGAAGAACAACTTGCCGATATCTTCACAAAGCCCTTGGACGAGAAGAAATTTAGCAAGTTGCGGTGTGAGCTAAATATCTTAGAATCTTCGAATGTTCTTTGAAAAGGACACACATCCTAACACTTATGCAAAATAGATGACTTAGATGTGCAACACATGAAGAAACGTTTTTCTTCAACCAATGAAGAATAACACTCTAAGTGTGAAGAAATTAATGAAGAATTTGATTCTCATAACCCTACGACAATTGTACGCGGTTTCTGAAATCATCATTCTTATACGGTGGGTCACGCCACCACCAAAGTTGAAAATCTTCAATTTGAGTTATTCCTTAGTTTTGACATTCTTCAGTTTTTCAAATTCTTTAACTTTGCAAAATCTTCACTGTTTCCGTCGTCTTTCTTCATTGGCTATATATATATATGGGTTTATGTCCTCTACATCATTCACTTATGGCTATTTCTTCAAGTTGCATTTTCTGCTAAGTGAATGTGATCGGACCCTTCCCCCCCTATACTATACTCAACCCAATCTATTCACAAATTCTTCATGTGCGTTCTATTTGAAACCCGTTCAAAATCTTCACTGTGTCCTTGTCAGCTGAAGAAATTGCGAACGAAAATTTAAAACCTATCTTATCCAAATTTTTCGGTTCTGCCGCTCAAACCGTCCCATTTCCCACGATAAACTTATCTATTCACCCACGATCTAACACGATCTCCACTATTCAGTACGTGGGTGACACATGTCAAGCGAATGAGAAGGGCCAGGGGCACGTTCGTCCTAAATCTTCGGGCGAACAGTTTTTCACTGTGACTATAAATACCCCCTCACCCTTCCTCACTTCCTTTACTCCGCTCAACCGCTCTCTCCCGCACTCGAGCTTCTCAAACCCTAGCGCCGCCGCTACTCCATCGTCGCCGGAGAGGAAGAGCTTCACTACCTCGACCTCGTCGCAGTCGTACTCCCGCCGGCCGCGGAAATCTTCACTACGTCGCCGCCGTAGCTGTCTTCCTCCGCCAAGTTAGGGCGTGGAAGATCTGAACTGACAAGCTTCTAATCTACTCTTCTCAGTTCGTCATGTTCTTCAATCAGGGTAATTAGAAGTTACTTTTACTGCCTTCTTTGATTCAGATTTTCTCCACAAAATCTTCAAAGGTGTTTTATTCTTCAAATTCTCACGCACAAAACACCTCACAAATTATCTGTTCTTGATTCGTTTCCCTAAGCTTCATTTTCTTCAAGATTCCTCAATTGTGTGGATCGTAGATCTATACAACTCTGGAACCTAAGACAAAGTACGCTTAGTGAAATTCCTCAAGACTCATCTGGTCAAATTCCTCAAACTTGTTCATTTTGAAAACCTTCTGAGAACGCATATGACCTTTTCAAATTCCTCGCAACTATACTCTGTTCACAGGTACTCATGTTCGCTGCTGAATCACTAGGTTCTCATCAACTTAACTCATTTGCAGCGTTCCTTGAAGAAAAATTGCATACTTCTTCAGAGTGTTCAATTGTTCAAATTCCTCATCTGAAGAATATGGCTGAAGGTACGCAGAAAGGAGGAAAGAAGCGTGAGGTCATGACTGCTTTCGAGATCCCTGATGACATTTATAAGGACTATTGCACACCTGATGAGGCCAAGTTCGGCAAAGAGAACAAAAATCAGCGTAAGGTGCGCATTCAGAGGATTGAAAGAAGATGGGCAAGAGAATGGAGGGAGTACAGATATGTTACTCCAAACTATATGAAGAAATTTGCTCTAAATCCTCCATGCCCAAGAGCTCCATTGGCACCCGGCCAAGTAGCTGACCCCACCAGCATCAAGCGTGGTGAGGATTTTCCTGAAGAATGGGCCAGGCGTCAAGCCAAGTTGGCTAGACAAGCCAAAGAAGCAGTGAGGAAATTTAATGAAGACTCTGCTGCTGCTGCCACAAAGGCCTCTGACAAGCCTAGGAAATCTATGGCAAAGAAGCCCGCACACAAGCCAAGTGCTTCATCAACTGTGCCCTCACAGCCAAGTTCCTCAGCAACGCCCTCACGGCCAGTATCTTCAAAGCCCTCACGGCCAATTCCTCATGCTGCTCCTGCTCCTCCAAAGTCCTCAGTTGCTCCGGCAAAGTCCTCAACACCTGTACATCTGGCCACATGCCAAAGGACTACAGGCATCTCCATTGCCTCTGATGTCTCGGAAAGTTCCTCAGCTGCACCAAATTCTTCATCTAGCCCCACTCTGCTGAAGACCAAGGCCACTGCTGGACGAGGTCCTCGCCCTAGTCCGAAGAAGAAACAAGTTGCTTTCCATGTGCATCTGACGATGAAGCTGATGATGAAGAACTTGCAGATATCATCAGAGACAGGCAAGAAAGTGAAGGAAATATGCCCTAGAGGCAATAATAAAGTTATTATTTATTTCCTCATATCATGATAAATGTTTATTATTCATGCTAGAATTGTATTAACCGAAAACATGATACATGTGTGAATACATAGACCAACATATCGTCACTAGTATGCCTCTACTTGACTAGCTCATTAATCAAAGATGGTTATGTTTCCTAACCATAGGCATGTGTTGTCATTTGATTAATGGGATCACATCATTAGGAGAATGATGTGATTGACTTGACCCATTCCGTTAGCTTAGCACTTGATCGTTTAGTATGTTGCTATTGCTTTCTTCATGACTTATACATGTTCCTATAACTATGAGATTATGCAACTCCCGTTTACTAGAGGAACACTTTGGGTGCTACCAAACGTCACAACGTAACTGGGTGATTATAAAGGAGTACTACAGGTGTCTCCAAAGGTACATGTTGGGTTGGAGTATTTCGAGATTAGGTTTTGTCACTCCGATTGTCGGAGAGGTATCTCTGGGCCCTCTCGGTAATGCACATCACTATAAGCCTTGCAAGCAATGTAGTTAATGAGTTAGTTATGGAATGATGCATTACGTAACGAGTAAAGAGACTTGCTGGTAACGAGATTGAACTAGGTATTGGATACCGACGATCGAATCTCGGGCAAGTAACATACCGATGACAAAGGGAACAACGTATGTTGTTATGCGGTTTGACCGATAAAGATCTTCGTAGAATATGTAGGAGCCAATATGGGCATCCAGGTTCCGCTATTGATTATTGACCGGGAATAGTTCCAGGTCATGTCTACATAGTTCTCGAACCCGTAGGGTCCGCACGCTTAATGTTACGTTGACAATTTTATTATGAGTTTATAAGTTTTGATGTACCAAAGTTTGTTCGGAGTCCCGGATGTGATCACGGACATGACAAGGAGTCTTGAAATGGTCGAGACATAAAGATTGATATATTGGAAGCCTATGTTTGGACATCGGAATTGTTTCGGGTGAAATCGGCATTTTACCGGAGTACCGGGAGGTTACCGGAACCCCCCGGTGACCTAATGGGCCTTATTGGGCCTAGTGGAGGAAGAGGAGAGGAGGCCTAGGGGCAGCCGCGCGCCCCTCCCCCCAAGTCCGAATAGGACAAGGAGGGGGGGGGGCGGCGCCCCCTTTCCTTTCCCCCTCTCCTCCCCCCCAAGTCCTAATCCAACTAGGGAAGGGGGGAGTCCTACTCCCGGTGGGAGTAGGACTCCTCCGGCGCGCCTCCTCCTAGGGCCAGCTGCACCCCCCTTGCTCCTTTATATACGGGGGCAGGGGGCACCCTAGAACACACAAGTTGATCTTCAAGATCGTTCCTTAGCCGTGTGCGGTACCCCCCTCCACCATATTCCACCTCGGTCATATCGTCGCGGAGTTTAGGCGAAGCCCTGCGCCGGTAGAACATCATCATCGTCACCACGTCGTCATGCTGACAGAACTCATCCCCTACACTTTGCTAGGTCGGAGTCCGAGGATCGTCATCGAGCTGAACGTGTGCTGAACTCGGAGGTGCCATACGTTCGGTACTTGGATCGGTCGGATCGTGAAGACGTACGACTACATCAACTGCGTTGTCATAACGCTTCCGCTTACGGTCTACGAGGGTACGTGGACAATACTCTCCCCTCTCGTTGCTATGCATCACCATGATCTTGCGTGTGCGTAGGATTTTTTTTGAAATTACTACGTTCCCCAACAGTGGCATCCGAGCCTGGTTTTATTCATAGATGTCATATGCACGGGTAGAACACAAGTGAGTTGTGGGCGATACAAGTCATACTGCTTACCAGCATGTCATACTTTGGCTCAACGGTATTGTGAGATGAAGCGGCCCGGACCGACATTACGCCAGACGCTTACGCGAGACTGGTTTCACCGCTACGAGCACTCATGCTTAAAGGTGATCAAGCGGGTGTCTGTCTCTCTCACTTTAGCTGAATCGAGTGTGGCTCGCCCGGTCCTTGCGAAGGTTAAAACAGCACCAACTTGACGAACTATCGTTGTGGTTTTTTGATGCGTAGGTAAGAACGGTTCTTGCTAAGCCCGTAGCAGCCACGTAAAATTTGCAACAACAAAGTAGAGGACGCCTAACTTGTTTTTGCAGGCATGTTGTGATGTGATATGGTCAAGACGTGATGCTATATTTTATTGTATGAGATGATCATGTTTTGTAACCGGTTATCGGCAATCGGCAGAGCCATATGGTTGTCGCTCTATTGTATGAAATGCAAACTCCCTGTAATTGCTTTACTTTATCACTAAGCGGTAGCGATAGTCGTAGAAGCAATAGATGGCGTAACGGCAATGATGCTACGATGAAGATCAAGGTGTCGCGCCGGTGACGATGGTGATCACGACGGTGCTTCGAAGATGGAGATCACAAGCACAAGATGATGATGGCCATATCATATCACTTATATTAATTGCATGTGATGTTTATCCTTTATGCATCTTATCTTGCTTTGATTGACGGTAGCATTTTAAGATGATCTCTCACTAAATTATCAAGAAGTGTTCTCCCGAGTATGCACCATTGCGAAAGTTCTTCGTCTTTGAGACACCACGTGATGATCGGGTGTGATAGGCTCTACGTTCAAATACAACGGGTGCAAAACAGTTGCACACGCGGAATACTCAGGTTAAACTTGACGAGCCTAGCATATAACAGATATGGCCTCGGAACACGGAGACCGAAAGGTCGAGCGTGAATCATATAGTAGATATGATCAACATATTGATGTTCACCGTTGAAACTACTCCATCTCACGTGACGATCGGACATGGTGTAGTTGATATGGATCACGTAATCACTTAGAGGATTAGAGGGATGTCTATCTAAGTGGGAGTTCTTAAGTAATATGATTAATTGAACTTAAATTTATCATGAACTTAGTACCTGATAGTATTTTGCTTGTCTATGTTTGTTGTAGATAGATGGCTCGTCTTTGTTGTTCCGTTGAATTTTAATGCGTTCCTTGAGAAAGCAAAGTTGAAAGATGATGGTAGAAATTACACGGATTTGGTCCGTAACTTTGAGGATTATCCTCATTGCTGCACGTAAGAATTATGTCCTCGAAGCACCGCTGGGTGCCATGCCTCATCGCTGATGCAACCGATTTACATTAAGAACGTCTGGCGAGCAAAGCTGATGACTACTCGATAGTTCAGTGTGCCATGCTTTACGGCTTAGAACCGGGTCTTCAACGACGTTTTGAACGTCATGGAGCATATGAGATGTTCCACGAGTTGAAGTTAATATTTCAAGCAAATGCCCGGATTGAGAGATATGAAGTCTCCAATAAGTTCTATAGCTGCAAGATGGAGGAGAATAGTTACGTCGGTGAACACATACTCAAAATGTCCGGGTATAATAATCACTTGATTCAACCGGAGTTAATCTTCACGATGATAGTGTCACCGATGTAATTCTTCAATCATCGCCACCAAGCTACAAGAGCTTCGTGATGAACTATAATATGCAAGGGATGGACAAGACTATTCCCGAGCTCTTCGCAATGCTAAAAGCATGGAGGTAGAAATCAAGAAGGAGCATCAAGTGTTGATGGTCAACAAGACCACCAGTTTCAAGAAAAGGGCAATGGGAAGAAGAAGGGAACTTCAAGAAGAACAACAAACAAGTTGCTGCTCAAGAGAAGAAACCCAAGTCTGGACCTAAGCCCGAGACCGAGTGCTTCTCCGCAAGCGATCGACACCGAAGCGGAACTGCCCCAAGTATTTGGCGGATAAGAAGGATGGCAAAGTGAACAAAGGTATATGTGATATACATGTTATTGATGTGTTCCTTACTAATGCTCGCAGTAGTACCTGGGTATTTGATACTGGTTTTGTTGCTAATATTTGTAACTCGAAACAGAGACTACAGATTAAGCGAAGATTGGCTAAGGACGAGGTGACGATGCGCGTGGGAAATGGTTCCAAAGTCGATGTGATCGCGGTCGGCACGCTACCTCTACATCTACCATCGAGATTAGTTTTAGACCTAAATAATTGTTATTTGGTGCCAGCATTGAGCATGAACATTATATCTGGATCTTGTTTGATGCGAGACGGTTATTCATTTAAGTCAGAGAATAATGGTTGTTCTATTATATGAGTAATATCTTTTATGGTCATGCACCCTTGAAGAGTGGTCTATTTTTATTGAATCTCGATAGTAGTGATACACATATTCATAGTGTTGAAACCAAAAGATGCAGAGTTGATAATGATAGTGCAACTTATTTGTGGCACTGCCATTTAGGTCATATCGGTGTAAAGCGCATGAAGAAACTCCATACCGATGGACTTTTGGAATCACTTGGTACTTGCGAACCGTGCCTCATGGGCAAGATGACTAAAACGCCATTCTCCGGAACTATGGAGCGAGCAACTAATTTATTGGAAATCATGCATACTGATGTTTGTGGTCCAATGAATGTTGAGGCTCGCGGCGGGTATCGTTATTTTCTCACCTTCACAGATGATTTGAGCAGATATGGGTATATCTACTTAATGAAACACAAGTCTGAAACATTTGAAAAGTTCAAAGAATTTCAGAGTGAAGTGGAAAATCATCGTAACAAGAAAATAAAATTTCTACGATCTGATTGTGGAGGAGAATATTTGAGTTATGAGTTTGGTCTACATTTGAAACAATGCGGAATAGTTTCACAACTCACGCCACCCGGAACACCACAACGAAATGGTGTGTCCGAACGTCGTAATCGTACTTTACTAGATATGGTACGATCTATGATGTCTCTTACTGATTTACCGCTATCGTTTTGGGGTTATGCTTTAGAGACGGCCGCATTCACGTTAAATAGGGCACCATCAAAATCCGTTGAGATGACGCCTCATGAACTGTGGTTTGGCAAGAAACCAAAGTTGTCGTTTCTTAAAGTTTGGGGCTGCGATGCTTATGTGAAGAAACTTCAACCAGATAAGCTCGAACACAAATCGGAGAAATGTGTCTTCATAGGATACCCAAAAGAGACTGTTGGGTACACCTTCTATCACAAATCTGAGGGCAAGATTTTCGTTGCTAAATTCGGATCCTTTCTAGAGGAGTTTCTCTCGAAAGAAGTGAGTGGGAGGAAAGTAGAACTTGATGAGGTAACTGTACCTACTCCCTTATTGGAAAGTAGTTCATCACAAGAACCGGTTCCTGTGACAACTACACCAATTAGTGGGGAAGTTAATGATATTGATCATGAAACTTCAGATTAAGTTTCTATTGAACCTCGTAGGTCTACCAGAGTAAGATCCGCACCAGAGTGGTATGGTAATCCTGTTCTGGAAGTCATGTTACTTGACCATGATGAACCTATGAACTATGAGGAAGTGATGATGATCCCAGATTCCGCAAAATGGATAGATGCCATGAAATCTGAGATGGGATCCATGTATGAGAACAAAGTATGGACTTTGGTTGACTTGCCCGATGATTGGCAAGCCATTGAGAATAAATGGATCTTTAAGAAGAAGACAGACGCTGATGGTAATGTAACTGTCTATAAAGCTCGACTTGTTGCGAAAGGTTTTCGACAAGTTCAAGGGGTTGACTACGATGAGACTTTCTCACCCGTAGCGGTGCTTAAGTCTGTCCAAATCATGTTAGCAATTGCTGCATTTTATGATTATGAAATTTGGCAAATGGATGTCAAAACTGCATTCTTGAATGGATTTCTGGAAGAAGAGTTGTATATGATGCAACCAGAAGGTTTTGTTGATCCAAAAAGTGCTAACAAAGTATGCAAGCTCCAGCGATCCATTTATGGACTGGTGCAAGCATCTCGGAGTTGGAATAAACGCTTTGATAGTGTGATCAAAGCATATGGTTTTATATAGACTTTTGGAGAAGCCTATATTTACAAGAAAGTGAGTGGGAGCTGTGTAGCATTTCTGATATTATATGTAGATGGCATATTATTAATTGGAAATGATATAGAATTTTTGGATAGCATAAAGGGATACTTGAATAAGAGTTTTTTTATGAAAGACCTCGGTGAAGCTGCTTACATATTGGGCATCAAGATTTATAGAGATAGATCAAGACACTTAATTGGACTTTCACAAAGCACATACCTTGATAAAGTTTTGAAAAGGTTCAAAATGGATCAAGCAAAGAAAGGGCTCTTGCCCGTGCTACAAGGTGTGAAATTGAGTCAGACTCAATGCCCGACCACAGCAGAAGATAGAGAGAAAATGAAAGATGTTCCCTATGCTTCAGCCATAGGCTCTATCATGTATGCATTGCTGTGTACCAGACCTGACGTATGCTTAGCAATAAGCTTGGCAGGAAGGTACAAAAGTAATCCAGGAGTGGATCACTGGACAGCGGTCAAGAACATCCTGAAATACCTGAAAAGGACTAAGGATATGTTTCTCGTATATGGAGGTGACAAAGAGCTAGTCATAAATGGTTACGTCGATGCAAGCTTTGACACTGACCCGGACGATTCTAAATCGCAAACCGGATACGTGTTTTTATTAAACGGTGGAGCTGTAAGTTGGTGCAGTTCTAAACAAAGCGTCGTGGCGGGATCTACATGTGAAGCGGAGTACATAGCTGCTTCGGAAGCAGCAAATGAAGGAGTCTGTGTTGGAAATATGCCCTAGAGGCAATAATAAATTAGTTATTATTATTATATTTCCTTGTTCATGATAATCGTTTATTATCCATGCTATAATTGTATTGATAGGAAACTCAGATACATGTGTGGATACATAGACAACACCATGTCCCTAGTAAGCCTATAGTTGACTAGCTCGTTGATCAATAGATGGTTACGGTTTCCTGACCATGGACATTAGATGTCGTTGATAACGGGATCACATCATTAGGAGAATGATGTGATGGACAAGACCCAATCCTAAGCCTAGCACAAAGATCATGTAGTTCGTATGCTAAAGCTTTTCTAATGTCAAGTATAATTTCCTTAGACCATGAGATTGTGCAACTCCCGGATACCGTAGGAATGCTTTGGGTGTACCAAATGTCACAACGTAACTGGGTGGCTATAAAGGTGCACTACGGGTATCTCCGAAAGTGTCTGTTGGGTTGGCACGAATCGAGACTGGGATTTGTCACTCCGTGTGACGGAGAGGTATCTCTGGGCCCACTCGGTAGGACATCATCATAATGTGCACAATGTGACCAAGGGGTTGATCACGGGATGATGTGTTACGGAACGAGTAAAGAGACTTGCCGGTAACGAGATTGAACAAGGTATCGGGATACCAACGATCGAATCTCGGGCAAGTACTATACCGGTTGACAAAGGGAATTGTATACGGGATTGCTTGAATCCTTGACATCGTGGTTCATCCGATGAGATCATCGTGGAACATGTGGGAGCCAACATGGGTATCCAGATCCCGATGTTGGTTATTGGCCAGAGAGTTGTCTCGTTCATGTCTGCATGATTCCCGAACCCGTAGGGTCTACACACTTAAGGTTCGGTGACGCTAGAGTTGTTATGGGAAATAGTATGTGGTTACCGAAGGTTGTTCGGAGTCCCGGATGTGATCCCGGACATCAAGAGGAGTTCCGGAATGGTCCGGCGGTGAAGATTGATATATTGGACGAAGGGTATTGGAGTCCGAAGTGTTCCGGGTACTGGGCTATGGCGGCATGACCGAAAGGTGTTTGGGAGCCCGGCAAGTGTTGGAGGGCCTCATGGGCCAAAGGGAAGGGGTAAACCAGCCCACTAAGGGGTGGTGCGCCCTCCCAGCCCTCTCACGTAACCAGGAGAGGTGGGGCGCCTCCCTAGGGCAGCCCCCTCCCGGCTTGGGGGGCAGTTTCCTAGGGGTGGGGCACCCAAACCCATCTAGGGTTTCCCCTGTGGCCGCTGCCCCTCGCCTAGGGAACCCTAGGGCGCCTCCTCCACCCCCTTACCCCTATATATAGTGAGGGAGAGAGAGGGCAGCCGCACACCCTTCCCTTGGCGCAGCCCTCTCCTCCTCCACACCTCCTCCTCCTCCGTAGTGCTTGGCAAAGCCTGCTTGAGAACCACGAGCTCCACCACCACCACGCCGTCGTCTTTGTCAAGTTCTCCTCAATTTCTCCTCTCCCCTTGCTGGATCAAGAAGGAGGAGACGTCCCCGGGCTGTACGTGTGTTGAACGCGGAGGCGCCGTCCGTTCGGTGCTAGATCGGATCTTCCGCGATTTGAATCGCCGCGAGTACGACTCCATCAACCCCGTTCACTTGAACACTTCTGCTTAGCGATCTACAAGGGTATGTAGATGCACTCTCCTTCCCGTCGTTGCTAGATTATTCCATAGTTTGATCTTGGTGTTGCGTATAAAATGTTGAATTTCTGCTACGTTCCCCAACAGTGGCATCATGAGCTAGGTCTATGCGTAGTTTCTATGCACGAGTAGAACACTAGTTGTTGTGGGCGTTGATCTTTGTTCAATATGCTTACCGTTACTAGTCCAATCTTGTTTCGACAGTATTGTGGGATGAAGCGGCCCGGACCGACCTTACACGTACACTTACGTGAGACAGGTTCCACCGACTGACATGCACTTGTTGCATAAGGTGGCTAGAGGGTGCCAGTCTCTCCCACTCTAGTCGGATCGGATTCGATGAAAAGGGTCCTTATGAAGGGTAAATAGCAATTGGCATATCACGTTGTGGTTTTTGCGTAGGTAAGAAACGTTCTTGCTAGAAACCCATAGCAACCACGTAAAACATGCAACAACAATTAGAGGAGGTCTAACTTGTTTTTGCAGGGTATGCTATGTGATGTGATATGGCCAAAAGAATGTGATGAATGATATGTGATGTATGAGATTGATCATGTTCTTGTAATAGGAATCATGACTTGCATGTCGATGAGTATGACAACCGGCAGGATCCATAGGAGTTGTCTTAATTTATTGTATGACCTGTGTGTCAATGAACAATGCCATGTAATTACTTTACTTTATTGCTAAACCATTAGCCATAGTAGTAGAAGTAATAGTTGGCGAGACAACTTCATGGAGACACGATGATGGAGATCATGGTGTCATGCCGGTGACGATGATGATCATGGAGCCCCGAAGATGGAGATCAAAAGGAGCAAAATGATATTGGCCATATCATGTCACTTTTGATTGCATGTGATGTTTATCATGTTTATGCATCTTATTTTCTTAGAACGACGGTACTAAATAAGATGATCCCTCATTAAAATTTCAAGAAAGTGTTCCCCCTAACTGTGCACCGTTGCAAAGGTTCATTGTTTCGAAGCACCACGTGATGATCGGGTGTGATAGATTCTAACGTCAATACAACGGTGTAAGCCAGATTTACACACGCAATACGCTTAGGTTGACTTGACGAGCCTAGCATGTACAGACATGGCCTCGAACACGGAAGACCGAAAGGTCGAGCATGAGTCGATAGAAGATACGATCAACATGAAGATGTTCACCGACGTTGACTAGTCCGTCTCATGTGATGATCGGACACGGCCTAGTTGACTCAGATCATGTAATCACTTAGATGACTAGAGGGATGTCTATCTGAGTGGGAGTTCATAAGATGAACTTAATTATCCTGAACATAGTCAAAAGGTTTTTGCAAATTATGTCGTGGCTCGCGCTTTAGTTCTACTGTTTTAGATACGTTCCTAGAGAAAATTCAGTTGAAAGTTGATAGTAGCAATTATGTGGACTAGGTCCGTAAACTGAGGATTGTCCTCATTGCTTCATAGAAGGCTTATGTCCTTAATGCACCGCTCAGTGTGCTGAACCTCGAACGTAGTCTGTGGATGTTGCGAACATCTGACATACACGTTTTGATAACTACGTGATAGTTCAGTAATGTTAAACGGTTTAGAATTGAGGCACCGAAGACGATATCGAAACGTCGTGGAACATATGAGATGTTTCGAGAACTGAAATTGGGATTTCAGGCTCGTGCAGGGGCGGAGCTGGGCCCCGGGCACCCAGTGCCCAGGCCCGGGGCATAGGCTTTTTTCCCAGTTACTACCTAGTTAGATTTTTTGTATTGGCCCGGGGTATAGCCCACCCCAACATAGCCGAAGTCCCAAGTGGCAGGTTCCCCATGTAGCTCTCCGCCGCTACGCACGCACGCACGCATGGGCACGACCCAAGCACGACCTAGTCGCACCCTCCCTGCTCGGCTGCTCCTGCGCCGCCGGCCGCCTCCGTCCTGCACGAGATCGCGGCACCGGTCCCTGGCTTCTAGTCGTCACCATCCGTTGTCTGCCGCCGGCTGCCCTCCTTGGGCGTGCTCACTCCCCAGCACGGCAGCACTCCCGAGGCTCTGTTCCGACTCCATGAGATGATTCTTAGGCTCTGACCTCAACGCAGGTATTTGAAGGAGAGCTCCATAGTTTTATTTCGATTCGCTTCCTGGATTTCACCTGTCGCCATGGAATGGAGATTGGTTTGAGAAAACAGATCATTGTTACTGTCTAGCTATGTTCGGCAATGTGATGCTGTACTAAATATACTGCTTGTGTGGGTAATGAAATATAATATAGAGACAATGGAGAAAGCTCGTTCAATTACATTAGTGGTAACAGACTAACAATCCACCTTTCTTTGTACCAGTTCGTTGTTATGAGTGTATGCATTGTGTATGTTAGTATGTCGGTATGGATGATTTAATCTTAATGAGTCTGTACAAAGTATGTGTAATGTGTTGATGGAATCAAATTGATTCATTTTGCATTTCAGCTCGAGAGAACCAAGCGGCTATGAGCTGATCAGGTTATGGGAAGCGTTGAAGAAACTATTGATTTGGTACTCTTTTGTGTCCCGTATCGTTCTTTGTAGTTTTTGGCATGTTTTTTATCAATTTTGTTAATATCATTCAGGAGTTTATATTCAAAATTTATGTAGTTAAATCATATTTTGTATGACTTGGTGTGGGGTATATTTTTTTAAGGTAGTTATAGCCTTATGGATAAGTTTTTCCCTCACCATGAAATTTTTTTAGGCCCGGGGCTTGCTCCAATCCTGGCTCCGCCACTGGGCTCATGCGCATGTCAAGAGTTATAAGACCTCCGACGAGTTTCTTAGCCTGCAACTAAGGTAGAAAAGCTCAATCGTTGAGCTTGTGCTCAGATTATCTGAGTACAACAATCACTTGAATCGAGTGGGAGTTAATCTTCCAGATAAGATAGTGATGTTTCTCCAAAGTCATTGCCACCAAGCTACTAGAGCTTCGTGATGAACTATAACAGATCATGGATAGATATGATGATCCTTGAAATATTCGCGATGTTTGACACCGCGAAAGTAGAAATCAAGAAGGAGCATCAATTGTTGATGGTTAGTGAAATCACTTGTTTCAAGAAGGGCAAGGGCAAGAAGGGATACTTCATGATATGGCAAATCAGCTGCTGCTCTAGTGAAGAAACCCAAGGTTGAACCCAAACCCGAAACTAAGTGCTTCTGTAATAAGGGGAACAACCATTGGAGCAGAATTACCCTAGATACTTGGTAGATGAGAAGGCTGGCAAGGTCAATAGAAGTATATTGGATATACATTATGTTAATGTGCACTTTACTAGTACTCCTAGTAGCACCAGGGTATTAGATACCGGTTCGGTTGCTAAGTGTTAGTAACTCGAAATAAAAGCTACGGAGTAAACAGAGACTAGCTAAAGGTGAGCTGGCGATATGTGTTGGAAGTTTTCCAAGCTTGATGTGATTAAGCATCGCACGCTCCCTCTACCATCGAGATTGGTGTTAAACCTAAATAATTGTTATTTGGTGTTTGCGTTGAGCATAGACATGATTGGATTATGTCTATCGCAATACGGTTATTCATTTAAGGAGAATAATGGTTACTCTGTTTGTTTGAATAATACCTTCAATGGTCTTGCACCTAAAATGAATGGTTTATTGAATCTCGATCATAGTGATACACATGTTCATGCCAAAAGATATAAGATAGTAATGATAGTACCACCTACTTGTGGCACTGCCATGTAAGTCATATTGGTATAAAACGCATGAAGAAGCTCCATGTTGATGGATCTTTGGACTCACTCGTTTTTGAAAAGTTTGAGACATGCGGACCATGTCTATTGGTGTATATGCATGAAGAAACTCCATGCAAATGGACCGTTTGGACTCACTTGATTTTGAATCACTTGAGACATGCAAATCATACCACATGGGCAAGATGACCAAAGCCTCGTTTTCAAGAAATGGAACAAGAAAGCAACTTGTTGGAAGTAATACATTTTGATGTGTGCAGTCCAATGAGTGGTGAGGCAAGCAGTGGATATCGTTATGTTCTTACTTCACGGATGATTTGAGTAGATACTGAGTATATTTACTTGATGAAACACAAGTCTGAATTATTGAATGGTTCAAGTAATTTCAGAGTGAAGTTGAAGATCATCGTGACAAGAGAATAAAATGTCTATGATATGATCATAGAGATGAGTATCTGAGTTACGGGCTTTGGCACACAATTAAGACATTGTGGAAATTGTTTCACAATTAATACCGCCTGCAACACCATAGTGTGATGGTGTGTCCGAACATCATAGTTGCACCCTATTGGATATGGTGCGTACCATGATGTCTCTTATCGAATTACCACTATCGTACATGGGTTAGGCATTAGAGACAACCGCACTCACTTTAATAGGGCACCACGTAATTCCGTTGAGACGACACCGTAGGAACTATGGTTTGGAGAAACCTAAGTTGTTGTTTCTTAAAAGTTTGGGGCTGTGACGCTTATGTGAAAAAGTTTCAGGTTGATAAGCTCAAACCCAAAGCGGATAAAATGCATCTTCATAGGACACCCAAAACAATTTGGGTATACCTCCTAATTCAGATCCGAAAGCAATAGGGATTGTTTCTTGAATCGGGTCCTTTCTCGAGGAAGAGTTTGTCTCGAAAATTGAGTGGGAGGATGGTGGAGACTTGATATGGTTATTGAACCGTCACTACAAGTAGTGTGTAGCAGGGCACGAGAGGTTGTTCCTGTGGCACCTACACCAATTGAAGTGGAAGCTTATGATAGTAATCATGAAACTTCGGATCAAGTCACTACCAAACCTGTAGGTCAACAAGGATGCGCACTACTTCAGAGTGGTACTTAATCCTGTCTTGGAGGTCATGTTGCTAGTCAACAATGAACCTACGAGCTATGGAGAAGCAATGGTGGGCCCATATTCCGACAAATGGTTAGAAACCATGAAATCTGAGATAGGATCCATGTATCAGAACAAAGCATGGACTTTGGTGGACTTGCCTGTTGATCGGCAAGCCATTGAGATAAATGGATCTTTAAGAAGAAGACAGACGTGGACGGTAATGTTGCCGTCTATGAAGCTCGACTTGTGGCAAAGAGTCTTTTCACAAGTTCAAGGAGTTGACTACGATGAGATTTTCTCATCCGTAGCGATGCTTAAGTCCGTCGAAATCATGTTAGCATTAGCTGCATTTATGAAATCTGGCAGATGGATGTCAAAACAAGTTTCCTTACCGCCAGAAGGAAAGGTTGTATGTGATACAATTAGAAAGGTTTTGTCGATCCTAAGGATGCTAAAAGGTATGCTAGCTCCAGCGATCCTTCCATGGACTAGAGCAAGCATCTCGAAGTCAGAATATACGCTTTGATGGAGTGATCAAAGTTTTTGGGTTTATACAAAGTTTGTTAGAAACTTGTATTTACAATAAAGTGAGTGGGAGCACTACAACATTTCTGATAGGTATATGTGTTGACATATTGTTGATCAGAAATGATGTAAAATTTCTGGAAAGCATAAAGGGTTGTTTGAAAGGAGTTTTTTAAAGGAAAACCTGGATTAAGCTGCTTGAACATTGAGCATCAAGATCTATAAGGATAGATCAAAACGCTTAATGGTACTTTCAAATGAGCACATACCTTGACATGATCTTGAAGGTGTTCAAGATGGATCAGTCAAAGGAGTTCTTGCCTGAGTTGTAAGGTATGAAGTTAAGACTTAAAGCTCGACCACGGTAGAAGAGAGAGAAAGGACGAAGGTCGTCCCCTATGCTTTAGACGTAGGCTCTACAGTATGCTATGCTGAGTACCGCACCTGATGTGTGCCTTGCCACGTGTCTGGAAAAGGGGTACAAGAGTGATCCAGGAATGGATCATTGGACAGCGGTCAAAATTGTCCTTGGAGTAATAAGGACATGTTTCTCGATTATGGAGGTGATAAAGAGTTCGGCGTAAAGGGTTACGTTGATGCAAGCTTTAACACCTATCCGAATGACTTCGAGTAGCAAACCGGATACATATAGTGGAGCGACCATTTGGAATAGCTCCAAGTGGAGCGTGGAAGTAGCATTTACAATATGACCTAGAGATTTGCAAAGTACATATGGATCTAAATGTTGCAGACCCGTTGACTAAAACCTCTCTCACAAGCAAAACATGATAAAACCCCAGAACTCATTGAGTCTTAATCACATGATGATGTGAACTAGTTTAGTAACACTAGTAAACTCTTTGGATGTTGGTCACATGGCGATGTGACCTGTGAGTGTTAATCACATGGCGATGTGAACTAGATTATTGACTCTAGTGCAAGTGGGAGACTGTTGGAAATATGCCCTAGTGGCAATAATAAATTAGTTACTATTATTATATTTCCTTGTTCATGATAATCGTTTATTATCCATGCTATAATTGTATTGATAGGAAACTCAGATACATGTGTGGATACATAGACAACACCATGTCCCTAGTAAGCCTCTAGTTAACTAGCTCGTTGATCAATAGATGGTTACGGTTTCCTGACCATGGACATTAGATGTCGTTGATAACGGGATCACATCATTAGGAGAATGATGTGATGGACAAGACCCAATCCTAAGCCTAGCACAAAGATCATGTAGTTCGTATGCTAAAGCTTTTCTAATGTCAAGCGTCATTTCCTTAGACCATGAGATTGTGCAACTCCTGGATACCGTAGGAATGCTTTGGGTGTACCAAACGTCACAACGTAACTGGGTGGCTATAAAGGTGCACTACGGGTATCTCCGAAAGTGTCTGCGGGTTGGCACGAATCGAGATCGGATTTGTCACTCCGTGTGACGGAGAGGTATCTCTGGGCCCACTCGGTAGGACATCATCATAATGTGCACAATGTGACCAAGGGGTTGATCACGGGATGATGTGTTACGGAACGAGTAAAGAGACTTGCCGGTAACGAGATTGAACAAGGTATCGGGATACCAACGATCGAATCTCGGGCAAGTACTATACCGGTTGACAAAGGGAATTGTATACGGGATTGCTTGAATCCTTGACATCGTGGTTCATCCGATGAGATCATCGTGGAACATGTGGGAGCCAACATGGGTATCCAGATCCCGCTGTTGGTTATTGGCCGAGAGTTGTCTCGCTCATGTTCAGATGATTCCCGAACCCGTAGGGTCTACACACTTAAGGTTCGGTGACGCTAGAGTTGTTATGGGAAATAGTATGTGGTTACCGAAGGTTGTTCGGAGTCCCGGATGTGATCCCGGACATCAAGAGGAGTTCCGGAATGGTCCGGTGGTGAAGATTGATATATTGGACGAAGGGTATTGGAGTCCGAAAGTGTTCCGGGGGTACCAGGCTATGGCCAGCATGACCGAAAGGTGTTTCGGGAGCCCCGGCAAGTGTTGGAGGGCCTCATGGACCAAAGGGGAAGGGGTAAACCAGCCCACTAAGGGGTGGTGCGCCCCTCCCAGCCCCTCTCACGTAACCAGGAGAGGTGGGGGTGCCTCCCCTAGGGCAGCCCCCCTCCCGGCTTGGGGGGCAAGTTTCCTAGGGGTGGGGCGCCCAAACCCATCTAGGGTTTCCCCCAGGTCGCTGCCCTCCCTAGGGAACCCTAGGGTGCCTCCTCCACCCCCTTACCCCTATATATAGTGAGGGAGAGAGAGGGCAGCCGCACACCCTTCCCTTGGCGCAGCCCTCTCCCTCCTCCAACACCTCCTCCTCCTCCGTAGTGCTTGGCGAAGCCCTGCTGGAGAACCACGAGCTC
This sequence comes from Aegilops speltoides, assembly GCA_021437245.1. NCBI lineage: Eukaryota > Viridiplantae > Streptophyta > Magnoliopsida > Poales > Poaceae > Aegilops > Aegilops speltoides. Next base: position 506,927,125 of record CM038142.1, read on the forward strand.
CACCACCACCATGCCGTCGTGTTGTCGGAGTTCTCCCTCAATTTCTCCTCTCCCCTTGCTGGATCAAGAAGGAGGAGACGTCCCCGGGCTGTACGTGTGTTGAATGCGGAGGCGCCGTCCGTTCGGCGCTAGATTGGATCCTCCGCGATTTGAATCGCCGTGAGTACGACTCCATCAACCCCATTCACTTGAACGCTTTCGCTTAGGGATCTACAAGGGTATGCAGATGCACTCTCCTTCCCCTCGTTGCTAGATTATTCCATAGATTGATCTTGGTGTTGCATAGAAAATTTTGAATTTCTGCTACGTTCCCCAACAGTCTGGATGAAGGAGTTCATTTCCGATCTAGGTGTCATACCTAGTGCATCGGGACCAATGAAGATCTTCTGTGACAATACTGGTGCAATTGCCTTGGCAAAGGAATCCAGATTTCACAAGAGGACCAAGCACATCAAGAGACGCTTCAATTCCATCCGGGACCAAGTCCAGGTGGGAGACATAGAGATTTGCAAGATACATACGGATCTAAATGTTGCAGACCCATTGACTAAGCCTCTTCCACGAGCAAAACATGATCAGCACCAAGACTCCATGGGTGTTAGAATCATTACTATGTAATCTAGATTATTGACTCTAGTGCAAGTGGGAGACTGAAGGAAATATGCCCTAGAGGCAATAATAAAGTTATTATTTATTTCCTCATATCATGATAAATGTTTATTATTCATGCTAGAATTGTATTAACCAGAAACATGATACATGTGTGAATACATAGACCAACATATCTTCACTAGTATGCCTCTACTTGACTAGCTCAGTAATCAAAGATGGTTATGTTTCCTAACCATAGACATGTGTTGTCATTTGATTAACGGGATCACATCATTAGGAGAATGATGTGATTGACTTGACCCATTTCGTTAGCTTAGCACTTGATCGTTTAGTATGTTGCTATTGCTTTCTTCATGACTTATACATGTTCCTATAACTATGAGATTATGCAACTTCCGTTTACTGGAGGAACACTTTGGGTGCTACCAAACGTCACAACGAATCGGGTGATTATAAAGGAGTACTACAGTGTCTCCAAAGGTACATGTTGGGTTGGCGATTTAGAGATTAGGTTTTGTCACTCCGATTGTCGGAGAGGTATCTCTGGGCCCTCTCGGTAATGCACATCACTATAAGCCTTGCAAGCAATGTAGCTAATGAGTTAGTTACGGAATGATGCATTACGTAACGAGTAAAGAGACTTGCCGGTCACGAGATTGAACTAGGTATTGGATACCGACGATCGAATCTCGGGCAAGTAACATATCGATGACAAAGGGAACAACGTATGTTGTTATGCGGTTTGACCTATAAAGATCTTCGTAGAATATGTAGGAGCCAATATGGGCATCCAGGTTCCGCTATTGGTTATTGACCAGGAATAGTTCTAGGTCATGTCTACATAGTTCTCGAACCCGTAGGGTCCGCACGCTTAACGTTACGATGACAGTTTTATTATGAGTTTATAAGTTTTGATGTACCGAAGTTTGTTCGGAGTCCCGGATGTGATCACGGACATGACAAGGAGTCTCGAAATGGTCGAGACATAAAGATTGATATATTGGAAGCCTATGGGACATCGGAATTGTTCCGGGTGAAATCGGCATTTTACCGGAGTACCGGGAGGTTACCGGAACCCCCCGGTGACCTAATGGGCCTTATTGGGCCTAGTGGAGGAAGAGGAGAGGAGGCCTAGGGCAGCCGCGCCCTCCCCCAAGTCCGAATGGACAAGGAGGGGGGCGGCGCCGCCCCTTCCTTTCCCCCCTCTCCTCCTTCCCCCCAAGTCCTAATCCAACTAGGGAAGGGGGGGAGTCCTACTCCCGTGGGAGTAGGACTCCTCCGCACGCCTCCTAGGGCCGGCCGCACCCCTTTGCTCCTTTATATACGGGGGGGGGGCACCCTAGAACACACAAGTTGATCTTCAAGATCGCTCTTAGCCGTGTGCGTGCCCCCTCCACCATATTCCACCTCGGTCATATCGTCATGAGTTTAGGCGAAGCCTGCGCCGTAGAACATCATCATCATCACCACGCCGTCGGTCGATTTAAACTCATCCCCGACACTTTGCTGGATCGGAGTCCGGGATCGCCATCGAGCTGAACGTGTGCTGAACTCGGAGGTGCCGTACGTTCGGTACTTGGATCGGTCGGATCGTGAAGACGTACGACTACATCAACCGCGTTGTCATAACGCTTCCGCTTACGGTCTACAAGGGTACAAGGACAATACTCTCCCCTCTCGTTGCTATGCATCACCATGATCTTGCGTGTGCGTAGGAATTTTTTTGAAATTACTACGTTCCGCAACAGAAAGGGCCGCTAGAGCCAAAGGCACAAATGTGCACTGCTTTTGGATCCTAAAGTGATCCTCGACTACATTGATCTCTGGCACAAGGACCCAAACACTCCTATGCCTGATTTTCATCTGACACCTGGCCAAAGTCACGTGCTGACCCACTTCATCAATGAAGAAAAATGGAAATTTGAGAAGGCCAGGCAAATCAAGAAGGCTCAGTTCAGGAAAGAGAAGTACCTGAAGAACAATGTTGTCAAAATGACACCTGATGAACGGTTGGCTATGCAGCGGCGGGCCATCTAACCTCAGATCGGTGGCGACGGGTGTGAAGGGCCTGGTGGACGGGTCGGTTCCATGCGTGGTCTGACTTCTAGTCAGATCTGATCTAGTCGGTGCGGCCCGCTCGCTGCCCGGTGACAGAGATCAGTGACGGTCCCATATACACGATGCTGGATGAGAGTAACACGTTCAGCCTGAGTGAAAGAAAATATAATTAAGCTCAGGAAAAAATACACAGAGACAGCCCATACCTTTCCTTAGTTCTGCTCACAAATCTCTACTCCTAATGTCTCAGTTGATAGGTCGCGTTCCGGGTTTTATTTTCGTCCCACCTCACCCGGTCTTTTTTGGTACTTCTTTGGTACTTCCTCCCACCTCCCACCCGTTTTATTTCGCTGGTTTTTTTCGTCCCTCCCCCACCCCACCAGTTTAGTTTCGCGTCACCCTCTCACACAACGAAAAAAATCTTAACGGATCATAACTTACCATGCTGGTGCAAGTTATTTTTAGTAATGTCTTTATGTGAAAGAATCAATCACGATCAATCTCTAAATATCAAATCTAAATTAATTAACCTTACCTTAAATTGCTCAATCACATTAATTAGGAAACAAAATAACCGATTTTAAGAATCTCTACTCCTAATGTCTCAGTTGGTAGGTCGCGTTCTGGTTTTATTTTCGTCCCACCTCACCCGGTCTTTTTTGGTACTTCTTTGGTACTTCCTCCCACCTCCCACCCATTTTATTTCGCTAGTTTTTTTTGTCCCTCCCCCACCCCACCGGTTTAGTTTCGCGTCACCCTCTCACACAACGAAAAAAATCTTAACGGATCATAACTTTCCATGCTAGTGCAAGTTATTTTTAGTAATGTCTTTATGTGAAAGAATCAATCACGATCAATCTCTAAATATCAAATCTAAATTAATTAACCTTACCTTAAATTGCTCAATCACATTAATTAGGAAACAAAATAACCGACTTTAAGAAAATATCTACTCTTAATGGAGGGTATTACATACCAAACATAGGTACGCCATTAGCTCGCTTCCTTCCCTTCTCTTCCTTCGTCCCTCGGTCCCATGCTCATGGCGCTGAAGTGGCATCGACAGGCGATGGCGGCGAGGACAGCACGTGGCAGCCCTCGAAGCACTAACACGATCGCACCTCGGTCTGCTGCCTCCCAAGATATGGGTGAGTTCTCGTGATGCCCACCCTAAACCCTCACGCCCTACAAATTCCTCAACCTCTACCATCTCGATTTCGTCCATGCTCTGATCCAAATGACGATGCAGCTCCGGCCGATTGACAATGGAGGTTTGCCATCCTTCCTCTCAGCACCCACTCCTGGAGGAACGACACGCCATGCCGATCGAACCCGGTCGAGATCACTCACCAAGATTGCTATTCGAAAGTTTTTTGTTAATATCTCTACTCCTAATGTCTCAGTTGGTAGGTCGCGTTCCGGGTTTTATTTTCGTCCCACCTCACCCGGTCTTTTTTGGTACTTGCTCCCACCTCCCGCTCAGCCGAGACGGTTTATTTTCGTACTCCCTCCCACCTCCCAGGTAGTTCCTTCCATGCAAAAAAAAAATCGAACCAACCAATCTCTACTCCTAATGGAGCAGTTGGTAGTCTCCGCCGGTCAATTTTCGTCCCACCACTTTCGTCCGGGTTTTTTTCGTTGGTTAACCGTCATAGATTTTTTTCGTCGCCTCCCCAACTTCATCAGTTTATTTTCACTTCACCCTCTCACACAACCAAAAAAACTGAACGGATCAGAACTTTCCATACTGACGCAAATTATTTAGTAATGTCTTTATGTAAAAGAATCAATCACAATCAATATCTAAAGATCAAATCTAAATTAATTAATCTTCATAACGTTTGTTTCCTTTCGAATCACGTCCATAACTTTCCTTCCTTGTTTGGGCAAAAACTGTTTGGTAGCAGAGATTAGGAAGCTTCCTATGAGTGTAGTAATATGAAGTATTCTTTTTCTTGATGATTCGTTTCCATGCATGATGATAGTAAATTATGCCAACATTCACCACTATTTATCAACGTCATCAATCGTATCCATTTCTACCAGTTTTAAGGGAATCTGCTCGCTATGTCTTTTTTAAGGGGATCTGCTCGCTAAGTCGTCGTCACATGTTATTTTCACAAACAATATCTACTCCTAATGGAGCAGTTGGTAGCCTCGTACGGTTTATTTTTGTCCTCCTCCCACCTCCCCTGGTTTTTTTCATCCTCCCTCCCACCTCCCAATTTCGTTGGTTTTTTCGTTGGTTTTTACTCGCCCCCTCCCACCTCCCAATTTCGTCCGGTTTTTATTCGTCCCACCTCCCACCACCCCCTCATACTGGTTCTTTTTCTCTCCACTCTTTCCTTGCAAACCAATAATTTCCTAACATACAAAAGATCACGAATCTATCTTTCCTTACCCGAACCAATCGCGTCCTACATCAGTGCATTTCTTTATTACGAAAACTAACACGTAAATCTTAACGCATTGCAAACAAATCCCGTTATGGACCTAATAAATTTATTATGGAATCTATACGTGGTCGCATTGGTTCTTTTTCTCTCCACTCTTTCCTTGCAAATCACTAATTTTCTAACATACAAAAGATCACGAATCTATCTTTCCTTACCCAAATCAATCAATCCCTACATCAGTGCATTTCTTTATTAAAAAAACTAACACGTAAATCTTAACGCATTGTAAAGAAATCTCATTATGGACCTAATTAATTTATTATGGAATCTGTACGTGGTCGCATCTCTCCCCTCGTGAAAAAATCGCATCCATCTCCGATTAAAAAGGAAAAGAGAACATGAACGATCAATCCCACACCCTGCATTTCAGTAGCAAAAAATCGCCCCCGCCTTTGCTACTGCGCCTCGCCGTGTGCCCGGCTCGACCCATGCCTCGCCTGCATGGCTGGACGCTGCCGTCTCCACCGCCACATACAAGAAAACGGTGGGCAGAACCATCCATTCAAATCGCACACCCCCACCCTCCTCCGCAATCCCTAGCCCCGTATCACCCTATCGCTTTCTCGCCTCTCCTTCCCCTCGATGTACATGGTGCCGAGCGGCGGCCTCGAGCACCGGCAGTGCCGCCTCTCTATCTTCGCTAGGCCGAGAGATGAGCCGAGGCTATCGCCGGTTCGCCGCCCATGATTGGGCCGCCTCGGTTGTCGCGCACCACCGCTCCACCTAACGTGCCCGACCCTCTCCGCTGACCTTCCGTGACCACATCCTCCGCTTCCATCCATCATCCACAAGGCCACCCCTGCACCCACCCTCCTAAATTCTCCATACGGGCGGACAATCACCGAAGATCCAAGTTGGCCCGATATCAATTTTCTTACATGCTTTCTTTATCAGTTGGTGATGGGAATGGGTTCCAATTTCTCTCTCTGACTGTGGATTCACAGGCAAGAAGCGCTTCTACATGCATCCTCCTGTCGGTCCCTAAAGTACCAAGGTAAATGGTTGATGTTGCGTTTGTCTAGGATGATATATGTTGGCTCTGGTTCATCCGAGCAGTTTGGTGACTAATTTACTGATAATTTAATTATATTAATTAAATGAGTCAGGTGTATCGTCGTGCATTTATCTTGCCAGTAATGTTCTGTGATGCTCTGATGCACTTTGGGAATTGTTTATCTTGTCTTCAGTGCAGAACATTTGTTTATTAATGCATGAGAAAAATCCTTGTTACTACCTTGAACCTGTTTTATAATCCATATTGTTATGCACCAGCGTGCAAAGCGTGTGAAATAGATGGATTATGGTCCCGCACTCCAATAAGATGGATATGTGTGTGTGTGTGTAGAGAGAGAGAGAGAGAGAGAGGGGAGAGAGAGGAGGAGGAGGAGGGAGAGTGTGTGTGAGAATTTGATGGTAAAAAGGTCGCCAATGTCACTTGATATGTATGAGATTATTAAATGTAATATTAACATAATTGATATTGAACTCTTAAAGTTAATGTGGCCCCGTTGCAACGCACGGGTGTTCTTCTAGTTTTTATGATAGGATGCCAAGATCAACTACGTTACTACACAACTAAGTCTATCGAAACTGGATATACAATTAGACAGCCAGGCTCATCTACACTCGATGAAAAGTAAATAAAAAATATTAAAAAAAGTTCAATCAATCTCTACTACCTAAAAGAAACGTAAGGTTCCCTCTCCTCTCTTACGTTCGTCCAACCTCCTCATCAAGACCTCCCGCGTATGATTCCCACCCTCGCACTGACTTTCTTAGGAATGCTATCTCCCCACCCATCTGGCTTTCTATTGAAATCCGTTCTCCATCTTTGGTAATTGGTAACAAATCAGGTAATCCAATCACGTTCAAAAGGAAGGAAGGAATCAATCAATCAAAAGGAATGAATCAATCACGTCTGTATTTGGTAACAGACTATTAATTTAAAAGAAAGGAATCAATCACGTTCGTAATCAATACCAAATCAATACACAACATGCTAGTATTTGGTAGTAACCATGTCCGATTCATCTTTCGTCCAGCCTTCACTCCTCGGTGACCCCACGCATGGGATTCGCCACTACTGATTGACACACATCTCCATTCCTCGAAGCACATCCCCTCGCTGGTCGCCGGCGCCTCCATCCCCAACACTTCCAGCCAACGTTGAGGTCATCACCATCATCCCTTCGACGAACAGTGTCACAATGGTCGCCGCGCCTGCATCTCCTGCATGCTCGGCCGCTGCTGCAGGTCGGGGAGGCCGAGGGCGATGTGCAGCCGGAGTTTCATCTATTCATTTCCAATCTTTTCTAGAAAGCAGAGTGCATATATTTGTTTGTTTTTACTGTGTGTAGGGCTTTGAGATGAATACAAGACCCCTTCAGAAAGTGAATGGCAGAAATATCAGCTTTTTTGTGCCCTCATGATCACCATCAACACTATCACATTGTCGCTGATCATTAATTGTGTGTTTTTAAGTATGAGTGATTTATGTCGTGAGTATGCAATGCAAGAGATGGACACAGCGAGACATACACGCCATGCGTACGCCCTGAAGATCTTACCGGACCTGGGCATATCCACTTTCTTATGCGAGTCTGAATGCTCTTTGTTTCTTGCTATCCGGCAATGCATTCAAGTGTTTGATTAGTTGCTAATATGCCAAGACTTAAAATCTATAGAAGAGCTTTCCTCCGGAATTTCTTTATTAAATATTGAAACCGCAAATCACTTAGCAATACAAGTGCTTTACGGATAAATGAGTTGCAAAAATATGAACAATGTTGACAAAAAGAATGCAATGGTGCACCTTCTTTTTTTTTTGCGAGAAAATTTTCGATCTATTCATCTATCATGGCAGTACAACGAATACCAGAAATAATAAAAATTACATCCAGATCCATAGACCACCTAGCGACGACTACCAGTACTGAAGCGAGCCGAAGGCGCGCCGCCGTCATCGCCCCTCCATCGCCGGAGTCGGGCACAACTTGTTGTAGTAGATAGTCGGGAAGTCGTCGTGCTAAGGCCCCGTAGGACCAGCGCACCAGAACAGCAACCACCGCAGATGAAGAATAACATAGATAAAAAAGATCCAATCCGAAGACACACGAACGTAGACAAACAACGACGAGATCCGAGCAAATCCACCAAAGATAGATCCGCCGGAAACACACCTCCACACGCCCACCAATGGTGCTAGACGCGCCGCCGGAACAGGGACTAGGCGGGGAGACCTTTATTCCATCTTCAGGGAGCCGCCGCCGTCTCGTCTTCCTGAGCAGAACACAAACCCTAGCAAAACTGAAAGAAACGACTAAAAACGGAGCCCTCCTGCCGGCCCTTTCCGAGATCCACTGCGCCCCCATGGCCCTAGGGCCACCGGAGAGAAGGCGGACCTGCGGCGGCGACGGCGGGAGGCAGAAACCCTAACTTTTTTGTGGAGGAAATGGTGCACCTTCTTAACGCTAATTGTCATGCCATCACTTCTACTATAATTAGACTATAGCACTAACCCTAACGTTTACAAACAGGAGAGTAAAATTTCCACAGAACTAAGGCGATGTGTTTCTTGCAGAAAATAATACGGTTGGCAATGTGAGCCAGCTCTGTATCATCCTTACTCAATTGTTCTCGACTTCTGGCTCAGCCGACCGCCAATACAAAATCAATGATCATGTTGGAGCATGAAAATTATGACATTTTGGATAATTTAAATTTTTAATTCATTGCAACGCACATGTATTATAGTGGATGACGAACAAAGAAGAAGAATGAATTTATCTTTTCGGTAAAAAAGTATCATCTACGTCGGTTAACATTGGATGTGAATGATGTTTCACATAATTATTGTTTTCCCATTGCAACGCACGGGCAATTAGCTAGTTCTATAAAAAAGGTGGAAGACTTCCAATGCGTGATTTTCGCGCCAAATTTCAGCTTGTTCGGGCAGTCAAGGAGCTCACGGTAAAAAAGACAAAATTGATCGAAACAGTATGTGAATAGTAAACTTTCTTACAAACTAAATTTTGTCTTTTTTCTAAGAGCTACTTAAATGTCTGAACTCCACGAAATTTAGCACGGACTTCATGCCCATGAGCATCTAGCATCACAAAAAATAGGAATTTTTATTTGTAATTTTTTAAATGAATTACTGTTCACCTCAGGTGCAGATGCACCCGAGAGCCAAAACGCCGCGTCCGACCAAACTTCTTAGTTTTACATAGTGAGTCTTCATGTGTCTACGGAACCTAAAAACTAATATAGATACATAGTCAATTCATGTTGCCTGCCTAGAAGAAGAAGGGGAGATTGCGACCTAGGTGGCGACGAAGAAGAGGAAGGCCTGACAGAGCTGATGTCGCCAAGAATTTAAGCATTGGCGAGACAGATCAAGATCAGCGAGGCGACTAAAAGCATGGTAGAGCACTGCGAGGCGTGTCGGCCAATATATGCCACTGCCAAGTAGCGGCGTGGTCGGCTCCCCTCATGTCCGCTCACCGCCGCAGCCTCTCGTACGCATAAGCCCATCCCGCATCATCTTTCTCCGTCTGCCAGGTACCAGGGTTCTGAGCGCTGGTCTATTCATGCACCATCTTTCTCGGTGCGGGTTGAGCAGCCGGTGACGACCTGCATCTTGCCCGACATGAGCACAAGGTGGCAACCTCCCCTCGACGGGGCTGGTAGTAGTAGAGAAACAGATTGTGGGAAGGCGGTGATGTGCGACTGTGGCGCTGGAGCGAGGTAGAGGAGAACATGGAGGTGGCAGGGGCCAGGTGAAAGGATCGATATGGTTGACTAGAGGGGGGGGGGGTGAATAGGCAACTAACAATTTTTAGCTTTTCTTTACCAAATTAAACTTTGCATCAAAGTAGGTTGTCTAGATATGCAACTAGGTGAACAACCTATATGATGCAACAACAACAAGCACACAAGCAAGCAAGGTATACAACACGAGTAAGCTTGCAAAAGTAAAGGCGCGAGATAACCAAGAGTGGAGCCGGTGGAGACGAGGATGTGTTACCGAAGTTCCTTCCTTTTGAGGGGAAGTACGTCTCCATTAGAGCGGTATGGAGGCACAATGCTCCCTAAGAAGCCACTAGGGCCACCGTATTCTCCTCACGCCCTCACACAATGCGAGATGCCATGATTCCACTATTGGTGCCCTTGAAGGCGGCGGCCGAACCTTTACAAACAAGGTTGGGGCAATCTCCACAACTTAATTGGAGGCTCTCAACGACACCACGAAGCTTCACCGCAATGGACTATGTCTTCGAGGTGACCTCAACCATCTAGGGTGCTCAAACACACAAGAGTAACAAGATCCGCTAGGGATTAGTGGGGGGAATCAAATTTCTCTTGGTGGAAGTGTAGATCGGGGCCTTCTCAACCAATCCCGAGCAAATCAACAAGTTTGATTGGCTAGGGAGAGAGATCGGGAAAAAATGGAGCTTGGAGCAACAATGGAGCTTAGGGATGGAAGAGGTAGTCAACAAGAGGAAGAAGACACCCCTTATATAGTAGAGAGAAGGATCCAACCGTTATCCACTTACTCAGCCCGCGACCTGCGGTACTACCGCTCCACACACGCGGTACTACCGCAGGGGCTTACGGTACTACCGTGAAGTGCCACGGCACTACCGCTGTAGCGGCAGTGCCTAGTCCCGGCCAGAGCCGCCAAGGCTGAAAGCGGTACTGCTGCAGACACGGTACTACCGCTCCCCCTTGCGGTACTACCGCAACTCCAGGATGGACTAGGCAGGGAAGGGCACGGATGAATAAAATAACATCCGTGCCTACTTCCGCTGAAAAACAAACGGTGCAAAAATCCGACATGGTACTACCGCGCCTGGCGTGCGGTACTACCGCGCAGGGAGCGGATGTAAAAAATTACATCCGCCCCTACTTCCGCTTGTGCTACTGAACGGAACAGGACTCGCGGTACTACCGCGCACCTGGGGCGGTACTACCGCGTAGGGCGCGGATGTAAAAAATTAAATCCACCCCTACAGCCGCAAGAGAGGCTGAGCCTGGCCAGAGGCACGGTACTACCGCTCCATAGGAGCGGTACTACCGTGGACGCCTACGGTACTACCGTGAGGGCTTGCGGTACTACCACAGGCCTCAACTAGCAGCACTAAAGGAATCCTTCTTTTTGCACAGACGAGGAGATAATGGAGGATGCTCCAAAGCGCAAAGGGAAAGGCGGGGTAAAGGAAGAAGCGTGTACGTGATGATTCCACCCAAACCTTTCCACAGTGGACCCCCTCTTAATAGAACGGCTATCCTACGACTCAAATCCACCAAAGGAGACGTAGAACACCACCGTCTTCAATAGTCTTCGAGGGGTACCAAACCGTCTTGTGCCTAACGACAAAGCAACTGAAATACTCAAGGCACACGATTAGTCCGCAAAAGCATTGTCATGAATCACCAAAACACCTTAGGGATAAACATGCCCTTACAATCTCCCCCTTTTTGGTGGATTGATGACAAAACGGGATTTGCACTAAGGGAAAGAATGTAGCACAAGCAAACCCCACACCTCTAAAATATAGACGAGCTCCCCCTAGATTCGTGCTAGAGAGTAAAGTGCTTTGGACTGCACGGCACGAACACTAGGATCACCACTCCCCCTATATTTTAGAGACAAAACGTATCAAGATAGTAAATATGAGCCAGACATAAGTAGCATAGGTATAAAAGGTAATACAATATGATAGAGAGCATATGTCTTACACCATATGGTAGACCAAGTCTCACGAACAAACTAAACCGAAGCAAAGCAAGGTTCAACATAACAAACACGAGCAAAGCAAACACAAGACTCTCGCAAATCCCTACACTCTCTCCCCCTTTGGCATCGAGACGCCAAAAAGGCAGAGAGGACACCTACACACACGTGATGGCTCAAGCAGAGTAATCAAACGCACGGTCCTCATCAGACTCGGCAGCAGGAATGGTCTCCTCGACGTCTTCCTCAGAATCAGTCCACTTGTAGCCTTGCTTCACCATCCACTCAGCCTCTGGAGTGATGCGGTCCTCAGAACCGCCAGACACATCCTCTCCATACAGCATCATGATATTCTTGTCCCGGCGGCGACTCTCCTTGGAGACAACATGAGACCTGGCAGACTAAGGCATAGCCTAGTGGTGGGAAGGGGTTGATGCCTTTCCACCCACCCAGGTTCAAGGCATGGTACTTGCAATTTGGGTTTGTTGCACCAATTATACTGTAGGGGGTTCCCTTACAATGTTTCTGTCAAAAAAAACATGAGACCTGTACTGACCCTTGGCCTACATGCAGAACAAGGTCTTCATCCTGTTCTTCAGCCTCTTAGCCCAAGATGGCTCAAAGGAGGGAGGGGTGTACCCCTCTGAGCTGACCTCATCCGCTGGCGCCTCCTCACCCTCATCTGCATCCACATCCATGGCGGCTGCAGCCTTAGCACGAGAAGTGGTGTTAGCCCACTGAGGCTTGACACGGAGCCGGATGGAATCATGTCGAATCCAATCAGGGGCCTCAAAGTCATCCCGAGGGTAGAGCTTCTCCCAAGTTGCAGAGATTAGCTGAAACAGATACGGTCCATAGATGGGGACCTTGCAGTTGAAGACAGCAAACCGAAGCTCACACCACATGATGTGTGAGATATCCAGTGGTAACGTCTGAGAGTTGCGCACTTCTTCACATAGGAGCAACATGTCCACAAGATAGGCGTGTACCTTGTCCTTATCCCCAATGCATGGGAAGAGAGAATTGCGGAAGATCCGGTACATGATGTCAAGGAATGAGTTGAGCACCCACGAAGACTTGCCACTGGAGAGCTTCTTTTCAACAAGGAAGGGCTGAAGCTTGTTCTTGTTAGCAGACTCAGAATTGGCATGAGGACGAACACCTTGGGGAGTGGCGAGCCCCTCATCTGAGACACCAAGCAAAGTCATGAACTCCTTCCAGGTAGCCGTCAGCCGCTGACCATTGGACATCCAAGTCATCGTCATGTCCTCATTAGGATGGAAGTATACTGAGGCGAAGAACTGAGCCACAATCTCCGGATCATAGTCTTTGTGAAAAGAGATGATATGCTCAATGCCAAACTGCTCAACTAGATCCAGAGCCTCACCAAAGTATGCCCGGTGCTTCTCTTCCCTCATATGATGCATGTCGATCCAATGCACATCCACATAGATATTCCTCTTGGCCTTGATCACATCCAAATAAATGAGGTTCTGCTGCTTGGTCCAGAACAACTCATTTCCTCGAAGGTTGGCACGAGGATTCACGTAGGCATTGATCTTCCTACGAGCAACGAACTCAGCAAGTGGCATCTCATCCATACTCATGGCAGGTTCCTTGTCTTTGTTGGCGGTGGTCTTGGTCCTGCGTTGGGGGGCACTGGAGCCCTCAGGAGCTTCGTCTTGATTGCGAAGGTGCTTGGAGCCCGTGTCATGGCTTGGGTTGGAACGACGAGCATGAGCACCTGAGCCACACACACCACAAAATAGACATGCAAGACACGCGAGAAGGATCAGTGCAAAGAACGCAGCAAAACAGTGAAACAAGTAGAATTTGCACATAATAATTGCCACACGAGAGATTTGACATCAACTGTAGTACCACTTGGTCGCGTGGAACTAAAAAATTAGTGCCGCGCCATATCACGGTAGTACCACGGGTGCGGTAGTACCGCGCAGAAGGTACGGTAGTACCGCGTCGGAGGTGCAGTAGTACTGCTTGTTTCCAGATCTGAAGCAACAAATGAATCTGAGAACTACCGTGACGACAAAGCGGTACTACGGCTAATCAAATCTACCACGGGACAACATATCATGTAAAAACTCTACACATTACTACTCTCCTCCATCCTACTCTTGCAACGATTTGGCCTAAAATCGCATGAACAACTAGCATCTCCCCAAAAACCTAAAAGCAAAAGAACAAACCAAAGAGAGAGGGACTTGGGGAAAGACCTTGGTCCATGGCAAGAGGAAGTGGTGGGGAACGATCCCACCGGTCGGAATCCGAGGAGAGTAGCCGGAGAGGGAGATCCGGCGAGGGTCTCCGGCGCCGTTCGTGGGCAGGAGAGAGAGGCAGCGTGGGGAGAAGGAGTGAATGGGTATGGGGGAGTTGGAACTCCCCCTGCCCGCTCATAACCCCCACGCGCTCGCTACATCACGGTAGTACCGCGACTCATTGCGATAGTACCGCCCGGGCGGAAGTACCGCGCTGCGGGCGGTAGTACTGCTCCACTAGCGGCAGTAAAAAATTACTGCCGTGCTGGTTGCGGTAGTACCATGCCCTGCAGTAGTACTGTGGCTGACCATGGTAGTACCGTGAATCCAAGAAAATGCAGTTTCAAGCAAGGGAGAAAAGCGACTTTGCACGAAACCTTCAAGAGAACACACACACCAACGAGCTAACAAGCGAAACATGGCAACCAAACCAGAGGCAACAAAGACCAAAACGAGACACAACCTTTCCAAGGAGGGGGCGGTGGCCGGAGCCACCTATTTTTGAGTTGATTGGTATGGCACCGCGAAGAATTGTCCTTGGGACCATGACAAAAACTTGTCTTTGAAGCACATGTACCATCAAAAATGGTTAATGTGAAAGAGTTGATCAATTTATGCATAATGGGGGGAGGAAGAGTTCATTGAGATAACAACACTCCCCCTATGTCCATGCCTACACCTAAACTAGACAACAAGTTGAGTGTGGTGGGATGTGCAAGGGTTCAAGTCATATTGCTCGAATCAATGATATTTAGCTCATGCCTTAACTCGCGAAATCTTGCTTCATCCAAGGGCTTCGTGAAAATATCTGCAAGGTTATGATGAGTGTTGACATACTTGAGCTCGATTTCCCCTCACCTAATGTGATCCCGAATGAAGTGATACCGAATCTCAATATGCTTCGTCTTGAAATGTTGCACCGGGTTGAGAGAAATCTTGATGGCACTTCCATTATCACACCAAAGAGGCACTTTGTCACAAATGACACCGTACTCCTTTAAAGTTGGCTCATCCATAAGAGTTGTGCACAACAACTACCGGCCGCCACATATTCCGCTTAGGTGTATGAGAGAGACACACAACTTTGCTTTTTGGAAGACCAACTCACCAGAGAGCAACCAAGAAATTGGCACCCTCCGGAAGTGGACTTCCTATCCACTTTGTCTCCCGCCCAATCAGAATCCGTATATCCTTCAATCTTGAAGTTTGCTCCTCTTGGGTACCATAAGCCAAAGTTTGGGGTATGAGCCAAATATTGAAAGATTCGCTTGACCGCCACATAGTGGCTTTCCTTTGGTGCGGCTTGAAACCGTGCACATATTCTCACACTCAACATGATATCCGGTCTAGATGCACAAAGGTAAAGCAAGGATCCAATCATGGAGCGATATACCTTTTGATCCACCGCTTTACCATTGGGATCAATGTCAAGTTGGCACTTGGTAGGCATCGGAGTAGAAGCCGGCTTGACATCACTTAGCTTGAACCTTTTTAGCATGTATTGAGTGTATTTGGCTTGGTTGATGAAGGTACCTTCTCTTCTTTGTTTGATATCAAAACCAAGGAAGAACTTCAACTCTCCCATCGAAGACATCTTGAACTTGGAGGTCATGAGAGCGGCAAATTCCTCATTCAAAGCTTTGTTAGGGGAACCAAAGATAATATCATCAACATATAGTTGGCATACAAACAACTCCCCTTTGACCTTCTTAGTAAAAAGAGTGGGATCGATTTGCCCCACCTCAAATCCACGATCTTGTAACAACTCGGTAAGGTGGTCATACCATGCACGTGGGGCTTGTTTAAGTCCAGAGAGTGTCTTATCGAGTTGATACACATGATCCGGGAAGTAGGGATCCTCGAACCCGGGGGGTTGCTTGACATAGACCAACTCATTAATAGGACCATTAAGAAAAGCACTTTTCACATCCATTTGTTGCAACTTAAAGTTGTGATGGGAAGCATAAGCAATCAACAAATGTATGGATTCAAGGCGAGCAACGGGAGCAAAGGTTTCACCGTAGTCGATACCCTCGACTTGGGAGTAGCCTTGTGCTACCAATCTTGCCTTGTTGCGAATGATGTTCCCATGAGCATCTTGCTTGTTCTTGAATATCCACTTGGTTCCAATGATGTTGTGGTTCCCCGACGGCCTTGGCACCAATCTCCACACCTTGTTGTACTCGAAGTTGTTGAGTTCTTCATGCATGGCATTGAGCCAATCCGGATCTTCGAGCGCCTCATAGACCTTTTGGGGTTCAACACAAGAGACAAACGCGTGATGCTCACAATAGTTTGCTAATTGTCTAGAGTGCTTACCCCCTTTCTTAGGCTTCCAACCACATTCTCCATGAGATGACCTTTGGTGGTGAGCTTGGAAGCAATCTTCGCGGCACGACGCTCTAATTCCTCCTCGGATGTGGAAGGAGGAGGGTTAACTTGATTATCTTGAGCGCCGTCTTGAGCTTGTTCTTGATCTTGAGCTTGCTCATGATCTTGAACTTGCTCGAGGGGAAGGACTTGACCTTGGGAATCATTTGGTGGTTCACCACCATCTTGAGGTTGATCTTGCCCTTGGTCTTGTTCACGAGGTTGAGGGCCTTCACTTTGTTCTTCGGAAGCATGTGGGTCTTGGGAAGGTGATGGCTCCACTTGAGTGGAGCATTGTCCTTCTCCTTCGGCCACAAGGGGTTCCTCAATGGGTAGAATATGACCAATACCCATTCTTCTTATGGCTTGGGGAGGAATTTCATCACCTACATCACAAGTACCACTTTGCTCCACTTGGGAGCCGTTATTTTCGTCAAACTCCACGTTACACGTCTCCTCAATGAGTCCGGTGGACTTGTTGAGGACACGGTAAGCATGAGAGTTTGTAGCATAACCAACAAATATGCCCTCATAATCTCTAGCCTCAAATTTAGACAAACGAACACCTTTCTTGAGAATGAAACACTTACACCCGAACACCCGGAAGTACTTCAGATTGGGCTTGTTATCGGTGAGTATTTCATAAGGAGTCTTGTTCAAGCCTTTGCAGAGATAGAGCCGATTGGATGCATGACATGCTGTGTTGATGGCTTCAGCCCAAAAGTTGTATGGAGACTTGAACTCCGCTATCATGGTCCTTGCTGCATCCATCAACGTCCGGTTCTTCCTCTCCACGACACCATTTTGTTGAGGGGTATATGGTGCAGCATATTGATGCTTGATCCCCTCATCACTAAGAAACTCATCCAAGGTGTAGTCCTTGAACTCGGTGCTGTTGTCACTTCTTATTGTCAAGATCTTTGCATCATGTTGACGTTGAGCTTCATTTGCAAAGTCGATTACGGTTTGTTGAGTCTCACTCTTCCTCTTGAAGAAGTATACCCAAGTGTATCTTGAATAATCATCCACAATCACCAAGCAATACTTTCTACCTCCAAGACTATCAAAGGATGGAGGCCCAAAGAGATCCATGTGAAGGAGCTCCAAGGGTCTCTTCGAGTAGATGATGGTCGTGGGAGGGTGAGCCTTCTCATGAAGCTTTCCTTCAATACAAGCACTGCAAGCACGATCTTTGACAAAACTAACATTTGTTAGTCCATGGACATGGTCCCCCTTGAGAAGACTTTGCAAAGATCTCATATTGACGTGGGCTAAACGGTGATGCTAAAGCCATCCCACGTCAACTTTAGCCATTAGGCATGTCGCGGTCTTAGTGGGTCGCTCCGAAAAGTTAATCACATAGAGACCATTCTCGACATGACTAACAAAGGCTACTTTAAGAGTCTTGCTCCACAAGAGGGCCACGGTATCAATGTCAAAGAAAGTGGCAAAACCCATGAGTGCGAACGGAAAGTAAATTGTATGCAAGGGACTCAACAAGCATGACTTTCTCGATCGTTAGATCATGAGAAATAACAACCTTGCCAAGACCCAATACCTTAGAATGTGAGGCATCACCCCACTCGACATTGGTGGGCATAGATGGAATCTTTTGCACGTCCACCACCAAGTCCTTGCTCCCGGTCATATGATTTGTTGCTCCACTATCGAGCAACCATGATCCCCCACCGGAAGCAAACACCTACAAGACATCAATGCTTGGTTTTAGGTACCCATTTAGTAATGGGTCCTTTGATGTTAGTAACAAGGGTCTTAGGAACCCAAATAGACCCTTCAATGTACTCATAAGTAGAACCAACAAATTTAGCATAAACATGCCCATCACTAGCACGACACAACACATATGACGGGTTAAAGTCGCCGGCTTTGTTGGAGGAGATGGTTTTGCCCTTTTTGACATCAACACCCTTCACATTTTCCTTCTTCTCCTTAGGAGCACCCTCTCCCTCTTTCACAAAAGTTTGCTTGAGAGGAGGAGGTCGTTTGGTCTTGTCGTTCTTCTTCTTATTCTTGGACTTGGGTGCAAACCCAATTCCCTTCTTGGCCACAACTTACTTTCGATTGCTCAAAAGGTCGTTGAGGTTCTTCTCACCTTGAATGCATGTCACAAAGCCTTTCTCAAGTTGATCCTTCAACTTGGCATTCTCCTCCACAAGATGCACATGCTCACAACACGGGATAGTAGCATATGCATTATCAATTAATACCATATGAGGAAAGGTGGCCTTTTCCTTGGTTAGCTTAACTTGGAGTTGAGCATGAGACTCCTTGAGGTTAGCGTGAGCACCCTTCAAGACCTTGTGGGCCTTGTCAAGTACATCAAACTCCTCCTTTAGTCTATCATGATCAACCCCAAGTTTAGCCTTCTCGGAAGTTAGCACACGAGACACGACAAGAGCATGATAAAGATCTTTCTTTAACTTAGGATGGTCATCGTTGTATGACTCCTCAAGAGTCAAACGATCCCCACGCTCTTCCTCAAGAGAATTAGAGAGATCCGATATCTCATCGGCATAGTCACGACTATGACCTTCCATCTTAGAGATGGTTTCTTCGTGAGCCTCAATCATGTCATTGGCTTCACCAAGTTGTTCCAAGAGAGCAACAAAGTGCTTCTTGGATTTGCCCTTGAGCTTACTCATAAATGACTCAAATTCATTCACATCCTCATTAGACACCTCATGTTCATCAATGCAACCCTCCAAAGAGGGATTAGTAATGATGGTGGTTTTGATGTTGGGGGTTACCTTGTTAGAGGCTTTAGCCATGAGGCACTTGGCGGTGATGTTCTCGTTGGGTGAATCAAAGAGAGACACCCGGGGAGTGGTAGCAATGGCAATGGAGGCCATGACCATTGTTTCTCCATTTTCATCATCATCGTCATCCTCATAGTATTCTTCTTGAACCACCAACCCCCGAGTAGGAGTCTTCTTGGTGAAGTTGTTCTTGTTGGGGAAGGACTTGGCTTTGTCTTTTCGGATGAACTTGCCACCATTGTCTTCCCGCTTCTCGTAAGGACAATCCGCAACGAAATGGCTCACATTGCCACAGTTGAAACAAGTTCTAACTCGTTGCTTTCCCTTGAAGCCACTTGAGTTGTTCTTGTTGAAGTTGGGTCTTGAATTCTTCTTGCTCCAAAGTTGTCTTGAAGCAAGAGCCATGTTCTCATGATAATCATATTTCGTATCTTCGAGGTTGCTCTCCTCATCCTCCTCTTCTTCCTCTTCTTCCACAATAACCTTGGCCTTCAAGGCAAGGTTGGGCTTCTTTTCCCTTTGAGAACGGAGCACCGCATTGTCGGCGGTCTTGTCCAAGATGCTCATTGCAACGAACTCATCCAACACTTCACTTGAGGTCATGGAGTGGAAGTCCGGTCTTTGACGAATGACGGAGGACATGGCCTTGTTGTAGGGCATCATGGCCTTTGAGGAACTTGCGCTTGATCCAATTGTCATCCGTGTCCTTGCTCCCATGATCTCAGAGTGAGACCGCGAGTTTGGTCACTCTTCGAAACAACTCACGAGGTTCTTCATCTTCTTTCATTGCAAACTCATCGGCTTCATCTTGCACCACTTCATAGTTGGAGCGTTGAATGCTAGCACTTCCTCGATAGAGAGACACAACGCATTGCCATGCGTCTTTGGCCATGGCATGGGGTCGAAGAAGAGGGAGATCTTCGGGAAGGATTGCATCTTGGATGATGAAGAGAGCACTCTCATTGAATTGATTATCCACCACTTCTCTCGGAGTGAAGTTGCTTCGGTCATGTGGATAGAAACCTTCTTCAATGATTCTCCAAAGATTAGTATTCACAAGATTTAAATGACGCTTGAAGCGAAACACCCAAGAATCAAAATCCTCATTTTTTACAATCTTACGAGGAGGACCGGCATGATTTAAATGAGTAGAGGGAATCGGTCCTCCATAAGTTGGAGGTTCCACATGGGCAAAGATGCCGGTGCCATTTCTACCACTAGTAGAAGGACCCTTCTCACTATTAGCTTCCCCCTTGTTGGAGTTAGCATCCGTCACCTTGTTAGTGGGATCACCCACTTTCAACGGCGAGGTAGGTAGTTTAAGTACTTCTAAGAATTTATTAAACACGCTTTCTACCGTGGTTGTCATGGAGATTTTCAATGTGTCCAAGGCCACATTAAATTCCTCACGGGACACCATGGTTTCCCCATCACCCGTAGATGAGATCGGATTCACACCGGAGTGCTCCTCCTCCCCATGGTCTACGGTGTCAACCATACTCTTCGAACGGCAAAGTCCTTAATAAAGAGACGAGGCTCTCATACCAATCGAAAGGATCGATATGGTTGACTCGAGGGGGGGTGAATAGGCAACTAACAATTTTTAGCTTTTCTTTACCAAATTAAACTTTGCATCAAAGTAGGTTGTCTAGATATGCAACTAGGTAAACAACCCATATGATACAACAACAACAAGCACACAAGCAAGCAAGGGATACAACACGAGTAAGCTTGCAAAAGTAAAGGCGCGAGATAACCAAGAGTGGAGCCGGTGGAGACGAGGATGTGTTACCAAAGTTCCTTCCTTTTGAGGGGAAGTACGTCTCCGTTAGAGCGGTGTGGAGGCACAATGCTCCCCAAGAAGACACTAGGGCCACCGTATTCTCCTCACGCCCTCACACAATGCGAGATGCCGTGATTCCACTATTGGTGCCCTTGAAGGCGGCGACCGAACCTTTACAAACAAGGTTGGGGCAATCTCCACAACTTAATTGGAGGCTCCCAACGACACCACGAAGCTTCATCGCAATGGACTATGGCTCCAAGGTGACCTCAACCATCTAGGGTGCTCAAACACCCAAGAGTAACAAGATCCTCTAGGGATTAGTGGGGGGAATCAAATTTCTCTTGGTGGAAGTGTAGATCGGGGCCTTCTCAACCAATCCTGAGCAAATCAACAAGTTTGATTGGCTAGGGAGAGAGATCGGGCGAAAATGGAGCTTGGAGCAACACTAGAGCTTAGGGATGGAAGAGGTAGTCAACAAGAGGAAGAAGATACCCCTTATATAGTAGAGAGAAGGATCCAACCGTTATCCACTTACTCAGCCCGCGACCTGCGGTACTACCGCTCCAGACACGCGGTACTACCGCAGGGGCTTACGGTACTACCGTGAAGTGCCACGGTACTACCGCTGCAGCGGCAGTGCCTAGTCCCGGCCAGAGCCGCCAAGGCTGAGAGCGGTACTGCCGCAGACGCGATACTACCGCTCCCCCTTGCGGTACTACCGCAAGGCCAAGATGGACTAGGCAGGGAAGGGCAGGGATGAATAAAATAACATCCGTGTCTACTTCCGCTGAAAAACGAACGGTGCAAAAATCCGACACGGTACTACCGCGCCTGGCGTGCGGTACTACCGCACAGGGAGCGGATGTAATAATTACATCCGCCCCTACTTCCGCTCGTGCTACTGAGCCGGAATAGGACTCGCGGTACTACCAAGACTGGGCAAGATTATCACAGAGGGCGGGATGTAAAATTACATCCGCCCCTACAGCCGCAAGAGAGGCTGAGCCTGGCCAGAGGCCGCGGTACTACCGCTCCATTGTAGCGGTACTACCGTGGACGCCTATGGTACTACCGCGAGGGCTTGCGGTACTACCACGGGTCTCGCGGTACTCTCGCTCTGGAAGCAGATTACCGCAGCCTCAACTAGCAAGACTAAAGGAATCCTTCTTTTTGGACAGACGAGGAGATAACGGAGGATGCTCCAAAGCGCAAAGGGAAAGACGGGGTAAAGGAAGAAGTGTGTACGTGATGATTCCACCCAAACCTTTCCACAACGGACCCTCTCTTAATAGAACGGCTATCCTACGACTCAAATCCACCAAAGGAGACGTAGAACACCACCGTCTTCAATAGTCTTCGAGGGGTACCAAACCGTCTTGTGCCTAACGACGTAGCAACTGAAATACTCAAGGCACACGATTAGTCCGCAAAAGCATTGTCATCAATCACCGAAACACCTTAGGGATAAACATGCCCTTACACCAGGGCATGTGCTGGAGTGGTGAGCGCCCGGAAGGGGGGAAGAGGTTGTGGTGAGAGGTGGAGACCTAGAAAAATCGTTGGGAAGAGAAATATCTAGCTAGTCAAAGCGGTGTAGGTGGACCTTGTGTTGAAGGATGTAATTCCCCAGGGCATGTGATGGAGGGGTGAGCGCCCGGAAGACCGAGAAATCGTGGAGAAAGAAAAATATCTAGCTAGTCAAAGTGGTGTAGGTGAACCACATGTCGAAGGACGTGGTTTCCCAAATCTACCCGAACCCATTCACAAATCTATTTACACACGCCATGGCGTAAGCAGCTACAAAAACTTAAAAAAAGGAAAACAAATCTCTGGCTTAGTCAATTAAAACTATATATGTGGCGTAAAAATCTAAGTTTCTTTTAATTTTGTCGATATTTTTTTAAGTACTGTTCATCAGCGTGTAAAACCGTTGCATTTTTTGGATTACCGTTCATCAGAAAAATTTCGTATATCAGCCATGATTGCCTTTCATTTGGATATCAGCCATCATTCTTTCTTTTCAACGCAAAGGCCCAAATGAAAATCATTTTTCTTCTAAAAAAATTTATACAGTACAATAATTTATTAACCATACCAGTTGCAAACGTTTTAGATTTTTTTTGGGAGCTCAATAAACATTTTGATTATTTTTTCTTCAACACTGGGTTATTCAAATACTGCCTAATCCTAGGAGCCGTAAAAATAACTTTTGCTCAGTGAATACTAGGAGAAGCAAATGTATTTGAAACGGGTGCACGTTGAACATATATGTGGCTTAAGATAAATATTGCAGAAGGGGTTCCTCCAAGGCTTCGAGGCATGAAATCACTTCGAGTACTTAAAAATATAATATTCAGGCCAGCCAACCAAAAGGAGTCAGTACCACATTTGAAGGCAATAGAAACCATGCTAGGAATTACATCAAAACTGCACCACTTCAAGTCTGTAGCTCCACTACAGTGGCAAAACAACAGGAGGTAGCATAGATTGAAGCCATTAAGCAAGATCCTGAAAGCAGATAGTAGTTGGTCGGCGTGGGAGAGGACGATCTTGTTAATGAGCACCCTTAATCTGCAGATAATCATGTCAACACACAGCTTTGGCCCTGCAGGCAGAGGAGAGGAGGTAAAACAAGACCAGTTTCAGTCACATACAGATATGAAGTCTGTACTTGTAAGTACAGAGAAAAATGCACAAAGCAACAGGGTGACAACGTTAAGGAAGATGTCATAGACTAAAAGGTTCACAAAGAAAATCTGAGCATATTCAGCCAACTATTGGAGCAGTGCAGGCACAACCAAACTTCAGTGGACTAGAAAAACAGTATAGCATCTGATAAAAAAAATTATATAGCATCTGGTAAGAAAAACAGTTTTGCTTCTGAGATGTATATCGTGTAGACCGAAGTTGATGGTATGGACGACTTGTATATAAAATAAAGGGGTTTTAGTGCCCTTGGCCTGCGTTAAAAGGGAAACTTAACCTAAGAAAAGGAGTAGCATAAAAAACGAAGAACACTGCTGAAGTATGCGGACCATCACAGTGCCAATTTTTCAGCAAACAAAGAGGGCAGAACCAAGCTAAAAATAAGTCAACTTGAACATATATTACCATGTCATTGACACATTTCTACCATTACTGCTTTACTTTAAGATCAAAATAAAGGTACAGGGCTAAATGGTGAGCTTAGACTTATAAACCGTACAGCCATAAAACAACTTTTTGCAACTATTGAGTATGCTAACCATGCATCATACCTGCTTACCAGATCAGCATTGCATTCGACAGAAGGATATGCCATAAAGATGTTGTTTACTTTTGTGCACCAATCAACACTTGGAGTGACACCATCTGACAGCCTCACAGTCACTGTTTTAAGCATCGGAGCACATCTAAATATCACTTTCAAGAAATCAAACTCGTGATCTTCCCCGCCGACGCCTTCAATTTCCATGTTTTCAAGATCAGCCAAGGTGATAGTTTCGGTTCTCCAGTTCTTTGGCTCATCACAGAGACAATTTACTGGGCATGCATCTTTCACCTAAACGAATGTGAATTACAGAAAGAAATTGTGGACGTTCCACTGTTGGGACATTAGTTCAAGAATGTACCTCGAACCTCGAAAAAAAATGTACCTCGGATTTATTGGCTGAACATGTACTGCATATATTCCAACTGCATAAGCAAAAATGTATGATAAATTACCTCTGATCTTAGCAGGACAATCTTAAGGTTCCGTAAGGCTGTACGAATCCGATGCATCCCAAGGAGATGCAGCACAAAAGCTCCAAACACATGGCCCTTGGTGCTGAGATGTAGGTCCAGACCAGAGAAGTTGGTAACCATATGTTTATCGATCTCTGCCGCAAAAAAGCTGAGCTCTGCATTTGGAAAGCTAACTGAATCCTGCAACAACAAACAGTTTTACAAGACATCCTGGATAAGTTCAATGTCGCCGACAATTGTGATAAATTGAACAAGCAGGAAAGGAGACATATATACCTGGACAGGAGACATGTGTAGGGACAGGACATGGACGCTAGGGAGCTGCACACAGGCGTCTCTCCCGGAGTTTGTCTCTTCTGTGTTCAAGCCCACCTCTGAGAGGCCCCAAAGACCAAGGCCGCAAATCGGCTTGGCATACGAGCACCGCCACCAGACCTTCTCCACCATTGGTGCCAAGATGGACACCCCGATGTTGCCGCAGGCATGGAAGGACGCTGTCAATTGCTTAAGCACAGGGGAGTCGACGCTGACATGGGTACGGCGGGTCCATCGGTTGCCGTGCTCCACGACGAGCTCCTCCAGCGACGCAGAGTGGACCGTAATGTTGCTCATGTCTATCAGACCGGTGGTGTTCACCTGGAGCACGCGCAGGCGAGGGCAGTACGGGATGAAGGTGGCCAGATCGATGTGGCATCCCGAGAGGGAGAGCCTCTCCAGCGAGCGGAAGGGGACATAGCAGCTATTGCTCACCGCATATGGCTTTGCGAGCACGGTTAAGTGGAGGTCCCGCGCGCGCAGATCCATGGAGGTGGCGCGGTGGAAGCTGGGCAGTGTCACGTCCATGCAGGAGACTTGCAGGTTCCGCGGGAGAGCGAGGCGCAGCTCCACCGGCGAGAGACTTGCAGCATTCAGGAGCAGCGAGGAGAAGCTCCCGGAGCCGATCATGCCGGCCTGGCCGGCGACGCGGATGTTGAGGTGGTAGATATCCACGCCGGGACGAGCGGCGCGGTGGAGCGCGGCCTGGATCGAGCCGAACGGGAGGTCGTGGAGGCTGAGGGTGAGGTTGGGGAGCCGGGTCCAGAGGCCGCGCCACCGGCGGGAGAGGAGGCTGGTGCCCGCGGCGGCGCGGGCGGAGCCAAGACGCTCGAGGATCTCCAGAAGCAGATCCTCCGGGAGGACGCTGATGAGGTCGGCTGGACCTTCGGATCTTTTGCTCGACCTCCCCATGGAAAGACCCCGATGCACCTCAAACGGCGGGGAGCAAATGCAAATGCAGGGGAGGGGGCGAGCGGGGAAGACGAGGAAGCGCAAGCGACTGAGCCGACGCGCAGTGGAGAAATAATAAAAAAAAGAAATTAAGAAAAGATGAAAAAGTCTTTTAGGCAGAGAATAAGTTGCTCGCCTGCTCCTAGCCAAGATTTTGGATTTTTTACCGGACCTTAGTGAAATGGGCGAAATTCGTCATCTCGGGAATTTTTAGGAGAATTCGGACGAAAAAAGTAAACCAAAATTTGAAATTTGATACAAAAATGGCCGAAATTTGTCAATCCTATTGAAAATAGGTAGAACAAGACTATATCATAGAAATTATGGCCACGCTCGATGTTGTTGGCGCCGCCGCCGGCTCAGTCGATGCCCAAGTGCAGCCTTGACCTCATGTGGCCTCGATCCACGGCCGCGCCGACAGGGTCGCCTCATGCACGAGCGCTGTCACGGTCGCGCTCTACAACCTCCATGGGAAGGAGAAGGAGTGCTTGAGCCTTGAGCAGGTGGGTTGTTACTGTGTTGGAGGAGGACGAGGCTGGGCGGAGGTGGAGGTTGTGTTGACTACAGCCGCCGCAGAAGGGAACAAAGAAAGGAAACATGAAACTAGGGTTGGGGCTTGTTCAGCTTGTGTTTTTATACCAAAAAGAGGTGCGTGGGCTACTTTGGGCCGGGCTCGAAGTTCTACAAAGGCCGAAATATTTGATTGGGCTATACTCGTACCGGGCCGTGGCGAAAAGGGCGAATTTCGGATGAAATTCGAAGATTTCGACGAAATCGAAAACCGTGCTCCTGGCCCGTTTTGAAGGAAGAAATTAACAAAGTTATTTTTGAATATGTTGATAGAGCCCTAATGGGATCCCTTTCTTTTTCTACCAACATTTTCTAGGAGCTAATCAAGCATGCATGACCGATTTAGGATGTTTGAAGACTTCCATAAAGGGAAACTGGACATTTTTAGACTGAATTTTGCCACGTTAACTCTGTTCTACTATATCTAAATAGAAGCCCCCACTACCTTATTTCTCTTGACATGCAAGCTGTCTACATCAGCAATCATCATGCAACATCCATCTCAACAAATTTGCTACGTCATCAAGTTTTTTCCTTTTATTTTTTTGTATCATTTCAACCATTCCACATCTTATTTTATTTCCCACTACCATATTTTTCCTATCTTCTCTACTCTTAGCCACCGGCCCGCCTGTGAATTGTCACATTTACTCTCTGCTCATCACTTGTCTCCTGGCCAAAAGTGCAGCCACTGAGTATACATGAAACTGACAAAGGCATTCATACTATATCTAAACAGGAGTCCCCCACTGCCTTATTTCTCTTGACATGCAAGCTATCCACACCAGCAATCATCATGCAACCATCGAGCTCAACAAATCTTCCACGTCATCAAGTTTTTTCCTTTTATTTTTCCGTAACCTTTTAGCCATTCCACATCTTTTTATATCCCACCACCTTATTTTCCTACCTTATCTACTTTTAGCCACCGGCCCGCCCATGAGTTGTCACATTTACTCTCTGCTCATCACTTGTCTCCTGGCCAGAGGAGCAGCCACTGAGTACACATGAAACTAACGAAGGCATTCATTCATACTATATCTAAATAGGAGCCCCCACTACCTTATTTCTTTTGACCTGCAAGCTATCCACAACAATCATCATGCAACCACCGACCTCAACAAATCTGCCACATCATCAAGTTTTTTCCTTTTATTTTTCCGTATCCTTTCAGCCATTCCACATCTTTTTTATATCCCACTACCTTATTTTCCTACCTTCTCTACTTTTAGCCATCAACTCACCCATGATCTGTCACATTTACTCTCTGCTCACCACTTCTCTTCGGGCCGGAAGTGCGGCCACTGAGTACACATAAACCCATGAATGCGTTCATACTATATCTAAATAGGAGTCCCCACTACCTTATGTCTCTTGACATGCAAGCTATCCACATCAACAATCATCATGCATCCATCCACCTCAACAAATCTGCCACGTTATCAAGTTTTTTCTTTTATTTTTATGTCTCCTTTCAGCCATTCCACATCTATTTTTATATCTCACTACCTTATTTTCCTACCTTCTCTACTTTTAGCCACCGGCCTGCCCATGAACTGCCAAATTTGCTCTCTGCTCATCACTTCTTTCCCGGCCAGAAGTGCAACCACTGAGTACATATGAAACCGATGAAGGCATTCACGTGCCCCTACTATGTCTAAAGAGGAGCCCCCGCTACCTTATTTCTCTTAACATGCAATCTATCCACATCAGCAATCATCATGCAGCCATCCACCTCAATAAATCTGCAACATCATCAAGTTTTTTCCTTTTATTTTTCTATATCCTTTCAGCCATTCCACATCTTTTTTTATATCCCACTACCCCATTTTCCTACCTTCTCTACTTTTAGCCACGGGCTCGCCCATGAACTATCATATTTACTCTCGGCTCATCACTTCTCTCCCCGCCAGAAGTGTAGCCAGTGAGTACACATGAAACCGACGAAGGCATTCACGTGCCCATCCATTTCCACCGGTTTGGTTTCTTGTATGGTCCATCTCCTTCAGTTTTGTTATTACACCATGTCCATCCATCTCCCCATTCTTATTCTTCTTCTTTGCAACTTTAAGTACCAGTTCCTATCATATGTGGCATCATGGATATGTGCACCCCACGTCTCCTCGCCATCCTCAGTCCATTCTCTGATCATGCACTGCTACCATGACATCCTGCAAGCTTTGGCCAATGCTACATGGATGCCCAAAATATGTCGAGGTTTACTAATGCTTTGTACATCGGCGTATCTTTTTAGCTCAAGCATGTCATGGTCATCCAAATTGATATCCTCCCTCCTAGAAACCATGCATAACAATTTTGCCAACACGAGACATAACATGCTACCATGGGATTCATCTGTTCATCTCCTTTCTGACATGTCTCAATAGTTGTCCATCTCCTTACTGGTAGGTCTCAATGGTGATGGTCTCATGCCTTTATGTTCGTACTTCTGCCCCAAGTTTATTCCCAAGCTCGCTACTCCATGCCTATGCAATTTCTTGCCGCTATTGATTTGTACATCACAATCTAAATTTAACATGTTTATTTTCATGTTACAATTGTTGCTAAATCTTTAAAACAAAACACCACCTTCCTTTTCATGACCCATCGATTCAGAGACACGAGCCACCACTGGGGACACTCGAGCTGCCTCCTCGGCAACGCGGACGCCTCGCCATGCTGCAACATGGGAAGCACCTGTTGGAAATATGCCCTAGAGGCAATAATAATATGGTTATTATCATATTTCCCGTTCATGATAAATGTTAATTATTCATGCTAGAATTCTATTGACTGGAAACTTAAATACATGTGTGAATACATAAACTACACCGTGTCCCTAGTAAGCCTCTACTAGACTATCTCATTGATCAAAGATGGGTAAGGTTTCCTAACCATGGACACGAGTTGTCATTTGATAACAGGATCACATCATTAGGAGAATGATGTGATGGACAAACCCAACCGTAAGCTTAGCATCAGATCGTTTAGTTATTTGCTATAGCTTTCTTCATGTCAAGTATTTGTTTCTTCGACCATGAGATCATGCCACTCCCGGATACCGGAGGAATTCCTTGTGTGCCATCTAATGTAACTTTGTAACTGGGTGATCATAAAGGTGCTCTACAGGTATCTCCGAAGGTGTCTGTTGGGTTGCATGGATCAAGACTAGGATTTGTCGCTCCATGTGACAGAGAGATATCGCTGGGCCGTCTCGATAATACAACATCATAGGAAGCTTCATGTGACTAATGAGTTTAGTCAGGGGATCTTGTATTACGGAACAATTAAAGAGACTTGCCGGTAATGAAATTGAACTAGGTATGGAGATACCGGTGATCGAATCTCGGGCAAGTAACATATCACCGGACAAAGGGAATTGCATACGGGATTGACTAAATCCTTAACATCGTGGTTCAACCGATAAAGATCTTCGTGGAATATGTGGGAACCAATATGGGCATCCAAGTCTCGCTATTGGTAATTGACGAGAGGAGTCTCGGTCATGTCTACATGATTCTCGAACCCGTAGGGTCGCACACTTAACGTTTGGTAGCGCTAGGATAGTATTCAGATATTAATATGGTGAAGTACAAAGTTGTTCGGAGTCCCGGATGGGATCCGAGACATCATGAGGAGGTCCAAATAGTTTGGAGGTAAAGATTCATATATGGAAAGTTGTTATCGGGTTTTGGAAACGTTCGAGTTTTTTCAGTATTGTACCGGAAAGGTTCTAGAAGGTTCCAGAGTGGGGTCCATCTGTATGGGGGGACCACCCACATGAACGTGGGTAGTGGGGAAAGTCCCCACACCTCTGGTCTAGGCTCACTAAGATCCTCCCTTAAAAGGAATAGTATCATATCCCGAAGGGATAAGATTAGGATCCTAAAAAGGAGGGATTTTCTTCCTCCCGCTCTGGCCAACGACCCTAGGGCCTTCGAGGGCAAGCCACCAGCCCCTCACGCCTATATAAAGGTGGGGAGGTGTTGGGTCAGCTGCTCTTCGACCCTTGCACATCTCCCTCCCATTACTTCTCCTCCATGTTCCGTGAGCGCTTGGTGAAGCCCTGCCGGAATTCCGCTGCCACCACCACCACCACCACACCGTCGTGTTGGTTCAGATCTCATCTAACTCATCTCCATCACTTGCTGGATCAATAAGGAGAGGATGCCACCGAGCTGTATGTGTGCTAAACTCGGATGTACCATCCATTTGGCACTAGATCGGATTGGATCGTGAAGAGTACGACACTCGTATGCTGAAATTATATTGTCCGTACAAAAGTTGACTGCTCAACAGAAATCACCTCCGGAAGAATAACTTTCAGTCGATTGGCAAGAACCTTTGAAGCGATTTTGTCTATCACATTACAAAGGCTGATCGGCTGAAATTGTCCTAAATGTTTTGGACTGGCTATCTTTGGGATTAAAATTATGAACGTTCTGTTAATTTCCTCTGGTGAGTCATCTCCATTTTAAACTTGCAGACACAATACCCGTCACCTCATCACTGCATAAGTCCCAATGCCACTGAAAAAAGGGTGTGGGGAACCCATCTGGTCCTGATGATTTTGTTGGGAACATTTAAAAAGAGCTATCTTCACCTCCTCTTGTAAGAACTTTGTTAAGCATAAAATTCATATCTCCTGTAACCTTAATGGGTAGATGTGACAACACTTCTTCCATGCGATTGTCCCTTCAGACTCATAAAGATTTGAGTAAAACTCTATTGCCATCGAAGCTAGCTCCACTTGATCATCACACAACGTACCATCTGAATGAGACAAACCAGTGATTCTATTTTTACTTCTCAATGCAGATGCTTTCTTCTGGAAAAGAAATGTGTTGCTATCCCCTTCAGACAACCATTGGACTCGGGATCGCTGCCTCCACATCACTTCCTCCCGATACAGTGGGTCAATTAGTTTAGCTTCAACCCTCTTCTCTTCCTCCGATGAGCCTACCCTCAAGGGAACTTCCCGGAGCTCGACCAACTTCCTCTTGAGGGCCCTAATCTCATGTTGTATGGAGCCAAAGTACAACGTGTTCCAGCTCTCCAAACTCGCCGCTACAAAAGCTATTTTTGCCAGATCTCAGACACGTTAACACAGCGCGGCATGACCCTCCATGCTTCCTGTAGAACTACATCAAAAATACTAAGTCAGCACACTTGCCAAAAGGCAAAAAAAATCTCCAAATTTCGGCGTGGGCTGCAAAAGCATGTGTTGCCCCATTGCTCTCTCTATCAATTTTCAACACAACTCTCCAAGCTTAGTAAGAACAATTCTAGTCTTCTAGTTTCCCATCTCGCTAGGATTCCTATCCTCTCGCCGCCCTTCATCGATGGTGTTCAGTCTCTCTCCTCCAATCCCACGGTTGTCTCTTCACTCGAGCCGATCAAGGGGCACTCTTGCAGTGCTTCCCGACCTTGGTTTAGGGTTCGTGTGGCTGTGAGGAGTTACGATTTCCCCGTGTTGTCACATCCCAAGCTTATGGTATTGCTTAGTGCTAGCATCTGGTGTTGCATCATGTTTAAATTTCTCAGAAACTTGAAATGGGGATGAAAGAAACCCCCAGCACCCCCCTAAACCAACTAGGGTTTACTAAAATCATTTTCAATGAACCCAAAATGCCCTTCTAAAATGTTTATCATCTTTGCCTTGGTCTAGAACCTCTGACAAAAATGGTGCACACTTTTCTAGGACAGCAGAGGGTCACTGGATTAAATCATATAGTATTTGCATTTGGACATTTAAATGCTAAATAATATTTTAAATGTTCAAATAATCATAAACTAAAATGTTTGCTGCTGGTTATATTCCAAACAGTGGCATTGAGAAGTTTCATGATTTTTGGATCTGTCTAGGTATTTTTAATAAAGCCCAGAACAAATAACAAAATAGAAAATAGAAAATAAAGACAGAGAGAGAAGGACTTACCTGCACCCACCTGCGGCCCGCTACTGTGGCCTGCTGGCAGCCCAGCTGGTGGCCCAGCCCACCAGCACCCCCTTGTCATCTTCCTCCTCTGCCAGGAGGACAACCAGGTGCGTGGCGAGCATCGACGCTGCTCTGGCCACCTCCTGCTTCCCCGGCCCCTTCTAGTGATGCCACGGAGACGCCCCGAAGCCTCTGTCCCCTCTCCCTCACTCGCTGCTCTCTTTCCCCTCCCCTAGCTCTCTCCCTTGAGCTCACCCGAGTGCAGCCGTCGCCGCCGACCAGCGCTTGCACTGCCATAGCCACCCCCTTGCTCCCTTGACGCGTCCGAGAGCTCTACCAGTCGTCCTTGTCTTCTTCACCGAGCCACAGGAGCTGGGTCGCCCTGCGATGCCGCCATCGTCGTCTTCTTCCTCGCCGACAGCCGGAGATCCCTCTCGCTATTCCACTCACTCCGGTGCTTCCCCGAGCTCGTCGACCCGCCCAACGTGTTCATCGTGAGATCCTGCCTCGAACCCCGCCTCCTTTGCCTCGTTTGCACGTCACAGCCACCACGTCGTCTGCGCCTGAATGCGCCACCGCCGAGCTCGTCGCCGACGAGGCCCCGGTGACCTTTTGGTCCCGCGCTTATGCCCGTTAGCCTCGTGAGCGTGTAGAACACGTAGGTACTAACCGCTTGTTTCCCCGCGCGCTGCGTCATTGGTTTCATCGACGTTCGAGCTCCGGCCGCCGCCGAAGTCGATGCTATGCTCAACTCCGGCTAGCTCGCGTCCTCCCACTGCCACCGCTGGATGCACACAACCTCCAGCTCGCCATAGAACCCACCCACGCGACCAACCATGGACGGAAACGGCCGGCCGGTGATTGCCGCCGTTCACTGCTTAGCACCGGCGATTAGTCGCCGGCTAAACCCCATTGTTAGTGCTAATTAACCACTCATACTTTCACTGACATGTGGGCCCCAGTGCCTAATTAGTTAGTTAACTTCTCCGCTAGATCAGCACTAATCTCAGGAGGGCCCCACCTGTCACTTTGAGTTTGCCACGTCACACGTTAACCGAGCCCACACGTCAGTGTTGACCGGCCGACGTGGCTATCGACCGAGCCCACTGTCGTGAGACTAACCAGCCACAGGTCATCGACGATGGACCCCATGGTCGTTTGACTGGACCGGTCAGTTGACCTGCTGACATCACACTGACGTCAGGCTGACGTAGTAAGTCATTTTCTGGATTAAATTCAATTCAGGAAATCCAGAAAAAGGCTTGAACTTCTAAAAATCATATAAATTCAATCGTAACTCCAAATGAAATAAGTTATATATGAAAAATGATCAGAAAAATCCAATCTATCCATCTGCACTGGTTTCATGCATGTTTAAGCAACTTAAACCTGCTGTTTATATCAAAACATGATAATGCACTTTATAAAGTCATAGTTTAAATTTGAACTTGAACCTTGGTTCAAACTAACTCAAACCCATCTGATTATAGTTGCATTAGCCCAACACACTCATTTTGCATGTCATGATCATGAATCATATTATGCATTGCATTGATTGTGTTACCTTCCATGTTGCCGGTATTTGTAACCTCTCGATAGACGTGGTACCAACGACGAGATCGATGACACCAATGAAGAACTATACTATCTTCAGAAGTGCCAGGCAAGCAAAACCCCCTTGTTCATTCCGATACAATCCCACTCTCTTGCTCCTGCTCTCTTTTACTGCATTAGGACAACAACGACTCATGTGTTACTTGCTACGGTAGTTGAACCCCTTTTCCTCTGCATGACCTGTCATTGCCACAGTAAATAGATGAAACCCACTAGCATGAGTAGGATTTGTTTGAGCCCTGATGTGCCTACTCTTTCATGCTTGTTTATCATGCCTGCTACTGCTTAGAGTTGAGTCTGGTCTGATTCATCGGTGATGAATTGGAAGGTTGTCAACATGTCCTACCGTGTGTGAGCTAAGTGTGTGAATGCGATTTGGTAAAGGTAGCGGTGAGAGGCCATGTAGGAGTACATGGCGGGTTGTCTCATTAAAGCCGTCCTCAGGAACTGAGTTCTGTGTTTGTGATCCATGAAACAGCTACTACCATGCATTGGCCCCTGAAATATGACCCCGCTCGACTTCTTAATCACCCTAGTCCTTTGTCCAGGAGTTGCAAGTAGTTTCTGGTGTTTGTAGTATGCTGGAGGCCGTGCGCAGCGCGGACCCGAGGGGTGGGCTGTGATGCGGTAGGCACGTGGCACGGTGTACCGGGCGCCCGTTTGGTGTCTCGGGAACCCTGCACACATCGTTCGGGGCCGTATGTGGAAACTTCGGCCGGACTCCCTGCGGATGGAACCTGAATAGGCGATAAACCTGGACTAGAGGCTTGAGTGTTTAGGTAGGTCGTGGTATACACCCACGTTGGCTTTTGCTTGAAGTCTGCCGAGCACATGTCATGTGCAGACGCTAAATGGTGGAAACATGTATGAAGAAGTACACCCCTGCAAGGTTATAAATAATCTATTCGAATAGCCGCATCCATGGTAAAGGACCTCTGGGTTGCCTGTACAGTTCATAGACAAGTGAAAGTGGATACTCTAAAATGCGCAAGATAAGCGTGAGTGCTATGGATGGCGTTCTCGTAGGGAGACGGGAGCGGATCCATAGTGGTGTATTGATATGGTGAATATGTGGACTCATGTGCGCCACCTCAGAAGAGTTACTTGCAATCATAGTTTAGGATAGCCACTGAGTCAAAGCTGGCTTGCTGCAGTTAAACCGCACCATCCCCCTCGTTGATAATGATGCATATGTAGTTAGTTCTGATGTAAGTCTTGCTGGGTACATTTGTATTCACGTTTGCCTATTTTAGATAAGCGTGAGTGCTATGGATGGCGTTCTCGTAGGGAGATGGGAGTGGATCCATAGTGGTGTATTGATATGGTGAATATGTGGACTCGTGTGCGCCACCTCAGAAGAGTTACTTGCAATCGTAGTTCAGGATAGCCACCGAGTCAAAGCTGGCTTGCTGCAGTTAAACCCCACCACCCCCCTCGTTGATAATGATGCATATGTAGTTAGTTCTGATGTAAGTCTTGCTGGGTACATTTGTACTCACGTTTGCCTATTTTATGTTTTTGCAGAGACTTCCGTCTCACTAGTAGTTCCGCGTGGACCTCAACGTTTAGCAGTTACCTCAGCTACGATCTTCTGCCCTCGGCAGGATCTGATAGATAGTTAGGCTTCTCAGCCTTTTTCATTTGTAGATGTCTGTACTTAGACGTGTTAAGCTTCCGCTTGTGCTTTGACTTGTATGCTCTGAATGTTGGGTCATGAAACCCATGTTTGTAATATCTCGCTCCTTGGGGCCTATTGAATAAAATACTTGAGTTGTAGAGTCATGTTGTGATGCCATGTTGTATTTGCACATATCGAGCATATTGTGTGTATGTTATTGAAATGCTTGGTATGTGTGGGATCTGACTATCTAGTTGTTTATCCTTGGTAGCCTCTCTTACCGGGAAATGTTTCCTAGTGCCTCCACTAATCCCTGGTAGCTTGCTACTACTCCGGAACACTTAGGCTGGCCGGCATGGGTCCTTCTTCGTTCCTGTGTCTGTCCCTTCGGGGAAATGTCACGCGATGACTACCGGAGTCCTGTTAGCCCGCTACAGCCTGATTTACCGGAGTCCTACTAGCCCAGTTGCTACATCCCGGATTCACTCGCTGATGACCGACATGTTCATTGCTAGGCCATGTATGCCTGTCCCTATAAGTTAGTGCCACATTGGGTTCACGACTAGCCATGTCAGCACGGGCTCCTGGTCATATGGATGCTAGCGACACTATCATATACGTGTGCCAAAGGGCGCAAACGGTCCCGGGCCTGGTAAGGCGACACCCGTGGGAATACCATGCCTGAGGCCGCAAAGTGATATGAGGTGTTACATGCTAGATCGGTGTGGCATTGATTCGGGGTCCTGACAGCTTTGGTATCAGAGCCTAACTGCCTGTAGGATTACCAAGCCAAACTGGTCGAAGTTGAGTATAGAAATTCTTTAGTTATATAAGGGAATTGATTGTGGGATGGAACGTAAGGCTCTTTTTACTCCTTTATCTCATGCCCTTCTGATCAGAGTCATCCTATCTTTCCTATAGGGTTAAGGAACTAGGCTTTCTCTTCTTTCTATCATGATCACCTGTTACTAGATTGGTGAATTCAAGCCTCAGTTCAATTTCTACTATCTCCGTGTATTCGTAGTTGATCTCGGAACTGTGATATTATGATGTTGAGTGGTTATGCCACCATTCTGTAGGATGTCTCAAATCCTTTTTGAGCGTTTACAGCCGTTATGCTGTCCGAGTCATCCCAGCTTTCTAAATAATCTGATGCATTTGCAAACTCCTTTTTTCCATTCCCGATGCCCCTTTGGGCCAGATTAACCACACTAATTGGTGGGTTGTGGTACTTCATTGTCTTGACATATATGTTGGAGTTATTATTATGACGCCAGGTGTCTTAGAGGATCACCTAGTAATCTAGCCATATTTTGTGTTTCTAGTGTGTTGACTCTGGCCATCATCCTCGAAAGCATCCCGTGATGCCATTTAGTTAGTAGGCATTCTACTACTGGGTTCTTGAACCCAAGATTCACTCCACTTACTTCATGTTGATAGTGTTTGCTCGTTCCTTTAGGTTATTAGTAACCTTTGCGATAGTCCTCGATGTCCGTGGTATTTCCTTCTTCCAAGTACCATGTATTACTTATGGCAGAAGTTCCTCCCTGAACCGAAAGATCACAACCAGAGTGCTCTTGACGAGTTCTCCATTGTGACTCTGCCAGTTCTACCTTTCTGCATGGGTTTTCCGGAAGAAACCTGTTGAACCTAGCTCGACATACTAATCTGTGCATCCACAGCTCAGAAAATCGTATGTTCCTTTGAGTTGCCCCCCTTTAGTTGTCTTTTGACCTTCGTCTATTAATTGATAGTCAAGAGTATCGTGCATTCATTCATCGATACCTATTACTCTTGTGGTCCATCAAGCCATTCTATTCTGGAATGACTAGGAGAAACAAACTCCAGTACCTCATCCATATCTAGGATTGGGTCAAAGTAGTTGTATCTCGAAGATCAAATGCAATCCAGTTTTTGATTCTGTTCTACCTTGGAGTATTACCCCCTTTATGTCAGGATTTTCATGAGAATTGCACCAGCTCTTGTGAATTCTTGATGCAGTGATACTTCTCGCCATCATTATTCATTTCTTGGTTTCCATGTTGTCGCAACCGGAGTGCCGATAAGTGAATCATGGTGTGTGAAATCAATACTGCTAGAAACTCCATTGCTTGGTAGTTAAATGGACAATAACCTCATTCTTAGCGTGTTGGTTATTGAATCATCACCCTAAGGTTGATCATGCTATCTAGTCCTTATTTCCGGTGCACTTTCCGATCAATGAGTTAGGATAGTGCCAATCCTTGCTTATTTGATCATATCGTCTTGTCTGAAAAGCAAGATTGCTCTCGAGCTTTGTAGCATATCGGTGGTTCATGATTTTCCGAATATCTTCTCGGAAGTATCACCAGATCATCACCTGACCGCTATGTTGAGTTTGTGGTCAAGTTGGTTTCTTGTAACCACCCCTTCTCCAAGAATCTGTGTTGGGTACCCCTGAGCTAGTTGGTTAAGCTGAACAACAACTTGGAGAGTTGGAAGATGGAAATTTGTTTGATTCAGTTCATTTTAAGGGATATCTTGTATTTGTGTTGAAGAAAGATGATATCTTCATCGATTGATCCTCGTGACCAGTTGTTGGACCTATTATTTTGCCAAAACTTTGATTTGAGTGTGGGCTATCCTCAAATCAAATCAGAACCAACTATGTTCGTAATGTTGTCTTACTCGTGGATTTTCCTCGAGCATACCCCATTATATCTTTTGGATCTGCCCAATGCTATCACTTGTTCACATAATTATGGAATTCCATCTTCATGGAAACCTGGATGAATTGTTGTTGAGCCCATCAGCAACATTTTTATCTTCTCCATGATTCGTGTTGAACATCCAGCTAGTATTGGAAACTTTTATAAGCATTATCTTCGTGACCCGCTCATGAAGCATATGTTTGGATGAAAGGAGTGACTTTCTCTA
The DNA here is from genome assembly GCA_021437245.1 of Aegilops speltoides. Taxonomy (NCBI): domain Eukaryota; kingdom Viridiplantae; phylum Streptophyta; class Magnoliopsida; order Poales; family Poaceae; genus Aegilops; species Aegilops speltoides. Next base: position 506,965,844 of record CM038142.1, read on the forward strand.
ATTCACGTGCCCTTGATGTAAGTTGCCGCCATGGATCCAAGAAGGATTGTTTTGCTTCCTATGGAATCGTCCCAAGTTGGTCATGCACATGTGCGAAGTACTCTATGGTTTGATAGGTTGACCGCCTCCATTCAATATGTGTTCCTAGCACACCAAACCACTGATTGATTTGTCCAAGGAGAAGAAGTTCCTTTTTAAGAGCTAACCCGGGCTTGATCAAGGACTCTGTTATCCACAATGATGGTTCCCCACCTGAACTCGGTAGTGTTTCGTTGTAAGACTACCAGGTGACCATGCTTGTCTGGGACAGCGTGTTCACATGTGTGTAGCAGAACCAACTCATGTTTTGGAGATTGCTATCGTAGTTCATTTCCTGAGAATCTTGCAACATCGTCTCATCAATTTGTGTTGCAAACTTTCATTTTTCTTTCTAGACTTAATGAGTCTGGAATATCCTGACACCAACCAGATCTGAATCTCAGGCTGATGTGATGGTTGGAACGTTTTTCTAAGAAATATAATCTTGGTCTCTCCGTAACCTGCTAAAGTGGATGTCGTGGCCAACACACCCAGCCGGAAGACCTATTATTGTAGTATCTTGATTGAGGAAGTTGGCCACATCTCCATAAGGATTTCGCAGGATTTACTTCCGTAGTTATTCCTTATGGATTCTTGTGCTCCCGAAGTCCGACCTTTACTTGATGTTCTAGATACCAAACCATGTAATTGGGTTACGCTAGCACATCGAGAAGGACATTAGAAGCAGAGTGCTAAATGTCTCTCGGTCGATCATCCACATTTTGTTCCCTTGGCCCTGCTAAGGTGAAATCTGAGAAAGTGTTATCTTCCTTTGCATCTGCATCCTCCACTTGTATTCACCATGGTAGTATGTTGAGTTGCCAGGATCCCTGACACGGATATTGGTAAAACCTTGATGAATATGGAAATGCTCAAGTTCTTGAGAGCACGCACAAGCACTAGGTGTTATCTCCGGCACTAACTAGGATTGCTCTCCGTTTCCTTGGTTAGGCTACAACTTTTCAACAGTGGAATCACTCTCGTGTGTTGAGTTATTTCCTAGTTACTAGAATCATTTCCATCATTTGCATTTTGTTCCCACCTTGCACCGCCATCGTGCCACCCTACTCTGGATTACCCCTCTTAGTAATTACTGATGAGGATCATTTTCAGAAGTGGTCTTACCAGGGGTTCCATCCATCTCCAATGATAAGAAAAATCTTCCGTTGCGTTGTCTTCAACAAGGTAATCCACATCGTCCATTCTAGTCTGGGTATGCCATTCCTTCGAACTCCACCAAACGATTGTTGGTGAATTGCCTTAGGCTGGTTTAGAGAGTTTTGATGATCCATGTGTCAAAAGTAACTCTCTTGCCACTTACAAGATGTCCTTACGTCTCACCTTAAGAGTTGATCTCGAGTGCTCAATCTCCGACGAGATCGATTCCGTAGAGTTTCCTTCTGTCATCGTCTTGTTGGATGAAGATCCCGAAAGCAAGACGTCAAGATCAATTTGAGTCAACAAATCAACAACCTCGAGAAGACAGTTGGATCATGAAGTTTGTGATACTTAGTGTCCCCTTTGTCTTCTTACCTCACGTCTTGAATCTTGGGACGAGATTCTTGTTTAGTGGGGGTGAGTTGTAACATCCCTAGCTTATGGTACTGCTTAGTGCTAGCATCTGGTGTTGCATCATGTTTAAATTTCTCAGAAACTTGAAATGGGGATGACAGAAACCCCCAGCACCCCCCCTAAACCAACTAGGGATTACTAAAATCATTTTCAATGAACCCAAAATGCCCTTCTAAAATGTTCATCATCTTTGCCTTGGTCTAGAACCTCTGACAAAAATGGTGCACACTTTTCTAGGACAACAGAGGGTCACTGGATTAAATCATATAGTATTTGCATTTGGACATTTAAATGCTAAATAATATTTTAAATGTTCAAATAATCATAAACTAAAATGTTTGCTGCTGGTTATATTCCAAACAGTGGCATTCATGATTTTTGGATCTGTCTAGGTATTTTTAATAAAGCCTAGAACAAATTACAAAATAGAAAATAGAAAATAAAGACAGAGAGAGAAGGACTTACCTGCACCCACCTGCGGCCCGCTACTGTGGCCTGCTGGCAGCCCAGCTGGCGTCCCAACGCACCAGCACCCCTTGTCATCTTCCTCCCCTGCCAGGAGGACAACCAGGTGCGTGGCAAGCGCCGACACTGCTCTGGCCACCTCCTGCTTCCCCGACCCCTTCTAGCGATGCCACGGAGATGCCCCGAAGCCTATGTCCCCTCTCCCTCACTCGCTGCTCTCTCTCCCCTCCCATGGCTCTCTCCCTTGAGCTCACCCGACCAGTGCACCCCCTTGCTCCCCTGACGCGTCCGAGAGATCTGCCACATCATCCTCGTCTTCTTCACCGAGCCACAGGAGATGGGTCGCCCTGTGATGCCGCCATCATCGTCTTTTTCCTCGCCTGCCGCCGGAGATCACTCTCGCTGTTCCACGGTAGGCACGTGGCACGGTGTGCCGGTCGCCCGTTTGGTGTCTCAGGAACCCTGCACACATCGTTCGGGGCCGTATGTGGAAACTTGGGCCGGACTCCCTGCGCATGGAACGTGAATAGGCGATAAACCTGGACTAGAGACTTGAGTGTTTAGGTAGGTCGTGGTATACACCCACGTCGGCTTTCGCTTGAAGTCTGCCGAGCACATGTCGTGTGCAGACGCTAAGTGGTGGAAACATGTATGAAGAAGTACACCCCTGCAGGGTTATAAATAATCTATTCGAATAGCCGCGTCCACGGTAAAGGTCCTCTGGGTTGCCTGTACAGTTCATAGACAAGTGAAAGTGGATACTGTAAAATGCGCAAGATAAGCGTGAGTGCTATGGATGGCGTTCTCGTAGGGAGACGGGAGCGGATCCATAGTGGTGTATTGATATGGTGAATATGTGGACTCGTGTGCGCCACCTCAGAAGAGTTACATGCAATCGTAGTTCAGGATAGCCACCGAGTAAAAGCTGGCTTGCTGCAGTTAAACCGCACCATCCCCCTCGTTGATAATGATGCATATGTAGTTAGTTCTGATGTAAGTCTTGTTGGGTACATTTGTACTCACGTTTGCTTATTTTAGATATCCGTGAGTGCTATGGATGGCGTTCTCGTAGGGAGATGGGAGCAGATCCATAGTGGTGTATTGATATGGTGAATATGTGGACTCGTGTGCGCCACCTCAGAAGAGTTACTTGCAATCGTATTCAGGATAGCCACCGAGTCAAAGCTGGCTTGCTGCAGTTAAACCCCACCACCCCCCTCGTTGATAATGATGCATATGTAGTTAGTTCTGATGTAAGTCTTGCTGGGTGCATTTGTACTCACGTTTGCCTATTTTATGTTTTTGCAGAGACTTCCGTCTCACTAGTAGTTCCGCGTGGACCTCAATGTTTAGCTTGTTACCTCAGCTA